>CM059877.1:10860290-11244298 GCA_030490815.1 Acer saccharum | reverse complement strand
ACTGTATAATAAAAATAAAAAATATAAAATATAATCAAATAAAACAGTCACTCATTGAATGACATTGGTTCCATAAATAATTCATTAAAAATATACAAAAATTAACATAATATCCTGATACAAAAGTAATCCAAACATCTTTCAAAGTCTATACTAAAAAACATATGTAAACTGGTAGTCAGAGTAATGTTGATAACACACAATAACTTCCAATTGCATAACCAAAAACTTGAAACTTTGAGGTTTGATTGTGAAATATTAGAAGCCAATGATCCACTGTCAGTTGTCAGGTAGCTAAAGCTTTTATATTTGCAAGAGAAACATATATACATGAAGACATGAAGAAAAAAAAAAAATAATGAGAACAAATTAAGTCACCAAAATAAAATCGATGAAAAATGCCAACAATACTGAAAACTTAGTGCAAGTATAAATAAATTCTATAAGTTTGAATCCAAGTATAAACTTATTGGAACTGTTAATTATTCATTTTCATATAAAGTCCTCCATAATGTCAATCTATTCATCTAGCCAAATATCAAATATCTTATTGAGTGTTTGAACTCTTTTATCAAACAATTGGTATGCATATAAAATTGGTTATTCTATAAGAATCATTTTATCAAACAGTTAGTATGCATATAAACTAAATTGACATATATTGTGAAAATGTAAGAACAAAAAACTATAAATCATGAAATAATAATAATGATTCCTTAAAAAATTGAAAACAAATTAAAGTTAAAAAACATCCCTAAACGTATATATAATCGTACATACAAAAAAAATAAAAAATCATACCTTATTTGAAGACACTTTCAATATATGAAACTCGAATTTGAGATTCTGACCTTGAAAAAACAAGTACCAAAAAACAACCCTAAAAAATGAAATCAAGAAAAAGAGAATAAGAGTTTTCTTTTAATGCTGTATCAAACAATTGATTGTTTTATAAGAATCATTTTATCAAACAGTTAGTAAGCACATAAACTAATATTGACATATATTGTGGAAATCTAATAATAAACAACTATAAATCATGAAATAATAATAATGGGTTCCTTAAAAAAATTGAAAACAAATTAAAGTTAAAAAAAATAATAATAATAAAAATAAAAATAAAAAATAAAAAATAAACATCTCTAAATAGCTATATACAATTTTACATTAAAAAAATAATAATAATAAAAAATCATACCTTATTCAAAGACACTTTCAATATATGAAACTCAATTTGAGATTCTGACCCTGAAAAACAAGTATAAGAAAGCAAACCCTAACAAAAAAAATCAAGATAAGCTTACATTTTTATCCGGGCAAAAGTTACTCTATAATCTTGGTACTTCTTCTGATGAAACACTGTTTCAAACCTAAAAAGTGTTTTTAAGGTAAAGAAAAAAAATAGAAGGGAAAAAAAAAACACAGCATGATTGTGGCATTTTTTTTGTGGCTTTTTTAAAATGTAAATATTAATTGATTCTGATGCCTTTTAAAAACCTAATTATTTATAAAATAAAATCTTTCCTTTTAAAAAGGTAATTTTGTGGCTAATTATATTATTTGTCACAAATTATCAAGTTTTATAACTAATTGTGACAATTATTTTTAAAAAGTTTCAATTGAACAAAATATAATGACAAATAGTAAAATTTGTCACAAAATAATGCCAACAGTGATACAATCAAAATGTGTCACAACGAAATGTGTCACTATAAGTCACTTTTTTTGTAGTGTAACTTGAATTGGATGTTCTTAAAGCCTAACAACCACTATTTGTGCACTTATGTATGGTAAACCTATTGAACCTTGTGTGATCATTATCATGCATCTCTCCAAGCCACCAATTTATTATTTGTCTCTTTAAACACCATTCTCACCATTTCATATTCTCTTTGTTTTTATTTGCATTATTTACTTTACATTTCCACACACACCACACCGCAATATGCATACACCTCACACACACCATTCTCACCACATCCGTATTCTATTTAAATGCTTTCAATAAACACTAAAACTCGAAACGGTTAACGGATGACACCTCCCTGTGGACGATACCCTTGCTTGTTGCTATACTAGTCTCTAGTCACTTGCACTAACAAAGTGAACTTGAAATATAAATATTTTGACATGCGAAAACGACAGCTTGTCAATTCACCCGAAAAGGAGGCTTGATATAACTAATGTCCACACAACACTTGCAAATATCAGAACTAGATTTCAAAAGAGTGTGGCAAGAACCTGAATCCCAACCAATGTTGTCTCTCCATTGTTCTATCAGGACTAAAGGTGCTTATTATCAAGCTCTTGAGCATCGAAAGGGTGGGATGTATGCGAGTGAATAAAGTTTTATTCATCTTTATTTATGGATAAGGCTTAGTTTGGCAGTGGCAGGCTTGTGTTGTGGCTGTTATGTTAGTGTAGTTGTCGTTGCTTTCTTAGTCTGATGTCGCCTCCCCTGTTTTCAGTGGTGTTTGGTTGCTCCTTTTTGTTTTAATAATATTTGCCGTTAAAAAAAATACATACATTTTTTCATGAGGCAACAAACTTGACCTGACCAAATCGAGAATCTGTATATTATTGCACTAAAAAATTGCCCTGTTGCCTGTGTCAAGCTGTGCCTGTACATAAGTCAACACAAAAGTTCACATTTCCAAACTTAAAAGAACTATTAATTCAGACTACTAATCACTTTTTTTTTTCATGAATGAAAACTTTTATAATATAAATATATAATAAACTAAATTGCCGATGCCAATTGTCACAAAGATCTCACAAGGAAACTGTAGTGAAATAATATAAACATAAAAAACAACCCAGCTTCTCACAGATCATTCTTTCAACATAATAGATCATCAATCAAGTATAACATAGACTATTAATATTAAATTGATCAGCTTCTTCTCTTCTTGCATTCAAAGCTCATATCACTCATGACCCTCACAACTTGTTGGCAAACAACTGGACTGCTTCTACCTTTGTTTGCAACTGGGTAGGGATTACATGTGATTCTCAAAACAACAGTCAGAGTCTTGAATCTTACCTCAATGAGTCTTACGAGCACCATTACGCTGCATATAGGAAATCTTTCATTCCTTGATCAACTACATCTCAGGAACAACAGTTTCCATGGCTCTTTGCCTGTGGATATAATTCATCTGCACAGATTGGAAATCCTTCACTTGGGATACAACAATTTTCAAGGAGAGATTCCATCTTGGCTTGGCTCCTTGCCTAAACTTCAAATCTTGTATCTCTTTCGTACAGGTACTATCCCACCTTCTCTAGGAAATATCATGACATTAAAGAACCTAGAATTGTGGAATAATAATCTACAAGGAAGTATTCCAGAAGAGATAGGCAAATTGACTCACCGGCCTGGAGACATTCAATGTCTATGGTAACCAGCCCATTTCAGGGACCATACCTTCAACATCTCTTCTTTGGATACAATTGATTTTGCCTTCAACAGGCTTTCTGGTAGCCTCCCCGATTATATGTACCAATATCTTCCGGTTCTCCAAAGACTGATTCTTCATCACAACCAACTTGAAGGTTCCATTCCATTAAGTTTGGGGTAATGTAGGGAGCTTCTTCAAATATCTCTAGATAATAATAAATTCACAGGAACAAAACCAAGAGATATTGGAAATCTGCTGCAGGAGATTTATCTAGACATCAACGACTTGAAAGGTAAAATATACTTACTCGCTTTACTTTTCACATGAGTATTTGTTACTCTATTAGCAAATACATCTTTATAAGCTTTCTTTTGACACATCAAACTTTAGACTTATAATTGATAAAAGAAAATAAAAGAATTATATTTTGGTTACATATTATAATCATAATTACATGTCACAAAATAAATATATTATGTAATCAAAGTTGAAAATTCATATCAGAAGGTCTAAACTTTGGACATAGGCAAACTCATATGGAGCTTATTAAGAATTTGCACAATGAGTTGAATCTTGGTTACAGTGGATTTGCAGGTGAAATACCAGAAGAATTAGGTTCTCTTCATGCTTTGGAAAGATTTAGAGCTGGTGAAAGTCCCATCACAGGTTCAAATTTAACTTTCAATCCATTATCTTTTTTCTAAAAGGATTTAAGATTAATCTTCTCAATAGTAGTTTCTCTGCTGCATTTTTACCAGATGAATATTTGTAACTTATAGCAATTCTACTATCGGGAGTCAATAAATAAACAGGACATATACCAAGAAGTTTCTAATTGTACCTCACTATGGGAAATCAAACTGACTGGGAGCAGCTTGACTAGTATGTTTATATATGCATTTAATACAATTCATTGAAGTATTCTAGCTAGTCTAAAATATTACTGGTACCTACCTCCTAGTGGTCAAATAACAAAGACTATTCAGAGTAGACAAAGGATGAAAAAAATATAATAATAAACATATTTCTGTTGAGCTTACACCATAAGTATCAACATGACTAATCAAGAATTTTCTACATGAACTGCTATACTTCCAGGATAGAAGCATTTGTGAGCATATCAGAAAATCAAACTTATACTATAATTGGATAAAAGCAAATTAGCCATAGAAGATACAATAATTTGTTTGGTTTCCAATAAAATTATTTTCAAAGTAGAGGTTTCACTATAAGATCAACAATGTATAAGGAGAGATCACTTTTAAAGAAGGTTTGGTCTCTATTTTTAAAGGGTCTGTCTTGTACACACTGAGTTGACATATATATATATATATATATATATATATTAATCCTGTGTATTTGTCTCACACTTAATGTTCCAAATGTATATCAACAAATAGCATTTAAGAAGAATCATTGAACGAATAACAAAACTAGAGAGTGATTCATTTTGTTTTAGTCCTTCTCTTTATCATGGCAGGTTCAATACCACTAGAGATTGGTAATATTCATAATGTATTGAATTTGAGTCTCCATAATAACAGCTTAACAGACCCATCTACAATCTTCAATATTCCAAATCTTAAGGAGCTTTACCTATGGAGTAATGAACTTAATGGCATAATCCCTGACTCTATCTCCATTGCTTCTGAACTCACCATCCTAGAGCTGTCCTCAAACTCATCCTCTGGCCGTATTCCCACAACACTTGGTAATCTAAGGAATCTACAGCGACTCAACCTAGCCTCAAATCAGTTCACAAGAGAATCTCCAGCTCAACCATCAGCGACAGGGGTTGTGTTTGTGCCTCTGTCGCAGGTGGTTGAGGCTGCTTGCTTGTGTTTTGTTCTGCCTGGCTTTTGCCTTTTTCTATAAAGTTTGCCTTTCAAAAAAAAAAGAACTAACATATCTCTCTTCACTGACAACCCGTAAACTTTTGACAAGATTAGTTTTAAGCAATAATCCCTTGGATGGCACGCTCCCAGTTTCCATAGGAAATCTCTCTGCTCTCAAAAGTTTTCTAGTAGACAATCGCAGAATTAAGGGTAGCATTCCCTATGAAGTTGGGAGCTTAAGCAACTTGACAATTGTACGCCTCGGAAATAATGACTTAACTGGACCTATTCCAACTTCAGTTGGAAAAATGAGAATGCTCCAAGTTTTGTATCTTTATGGCAATAGATTGCAAGGCTCCATTCCAAATGAAGTTTGTCATTTAAGAAACTAAGGTGAACTATACTTGGGTGGTAACAAGCTCTCTCAACCTATACCCGCATGCTTGGGTGATATTACTTCATTGTGAGTTCTATACCTTAATTCCAACAATTACACTATATGAATACCTGCATCCCTATGGAGCCTCAAAGATATTTTGATAGTGAACTTTTACACAAATTCACTCAGGGTACACCTACCATTGGATATTGAAAGTTGAGGGTTGCGAATCAAATAGACCTATCAGGAGATGAATTATCAGGTGACATCCCTAACAACATTGGAGGCCTCCAGAACCTGATGAAATTATCTGTAGCAAATAACAAATGAAGGGGCCCTATCCCGAATCATTTGGAAACTTGATTAGCATAGAGTCATTGTATTTATCTAGTAATAACCTCTCAAGAGCAATTCCCAAGTCTCTAGATAAACTCAAGTAACTCAAATATCTAAATTTTGCTTTCAATGGACTAGAAAGAGAAATTCCTACAAAAGGGCCTTTCACAAACTTCTCAGCCGAATCATTTATGGGGAATAGTGAACTTTGTGGAGCTTCGCGACTGCAAGTCCCCCAATGCAAAACTAGTACTCTTCAAGAATCCAAGAAGAAGAAGGCCAGTGTTCTGAAACCAGCATAAATATTGTCAACAATAGCATCAACGATACTTGTGCTAACCCTTATAATTTTTTTGTTCCAAAGCCGAAAGAGAAAATCAAAATCTTTGGATGAAGAAGATGTGTTAACTCTAGCTACATGGAGAAGAATCTCATATCAAGAATTTCAATATGCAACAAACAGATTCGAAGAAAGCAATCTACTTGGTGCAGGAGGTTTTGGGTCAGTGTACAGAGGACAAATTTCGAATGGGATGATCATTGCAGTGAAGGTTTTCAATTTGCAAGTAGATAGGGCATTGGAGAGTTTTGATGATGAATGTTATAAGTAATGAGCAAAATCCGCCACGAAATCTTGTCAAAATCATTAGCAGTTGCTCAAATAGTCAAACATAGTCTTCAAACCCGGGTACTTGAATACATGCCAAAAGGGAGGTTGGAAAAGTGGCTGTATTCTCACAATTATTGTTTGGATATCCTACAAAGATTGAACATCTCCACCATGATTATGCAATACCTATTGTACACTGTGATTTAAAGCCTAGCAATGTCTTGCTAGATTGAGATATGGTTGCACATGTGGGTGATTTCGGCATTGCTAAGCTTTTAGGTGAAGGGGATTCAAATATTCAATGACACAAACCAACACCTTGGCCAAAATTGGATATATGGCACCAGGTAACATTTTAAATTTATTATTCAAATTATGCTTTAAACACAAACATTCTAACAATGAACCTAATTGTAGAGTATGGATCACAAGGAATTGTTTCAGTGACGGGTGATGTGTACAGCTTTGGAATTCTAATGATGGAAACATTCACAAGAAAGAAGCCAACAGACAACATGTTTGAAGAAGGAATGAGCTTGAAGTTGTGGATAAAAGAGGCATTAACAGATTCAGTGAGTGAAATATAGCGGATGCCAATTTACTGGGAGAAGAAAATTTGGGCACCAAGTTGGATTGTATTTCAACGACTCTACAAGTGGCTGTGAATTGTTCTAAGGAATTGTCAGAAAGGAACTGAAAAATATCAGAATTATGTTTGAAAAGAGTGTTGTGGTTCCACACTTGTATTAAAGTATAAAGTTAGAGGATTTGCAGTATCATGTAAAAGCAGTCTTGGGTGATTAATCGGTACACATATAAAGAAGAACAAACACATGGTATAGTTTAATGGGATTCGAAGGAAAAAGCAGAGAAAAGAAGCTCCATACCTGATTCAGTGAATAGAGAGCAATGAGCGATGCTGTTGGCGATTGAAGCTAGTAACATTTGTTAAAATTGGAAAAAATTTACATGTTATTTTGCTTGACTGGTTTCAGCCATATGAAACTAGTTGAGTTGATCAAACTAGAGGAGTTGATCAACTCAACTAGTTTCAGAGGAAAAAATTGAACATCGATGGACTGATTCCATTGTTGTTGGATCAGAACATTCCATCCATAACCATTCAAAAACATTAATAAAAAACATCATTTACATAAAATATCATACATAAAAATCCATAAAAACCATAAAAACATAAACCATAAAACATACTCTGATACCTTTGCTGAGGTATCATACCATCCATAAACATCCATCCATACATCATGGCTGCTATCTCTGAGTCATGCTCACCATGGGTGATGCCTCTTTTGGACATTCTCACCATGGGTGATGCCTCTGGACAGTCTTACATGATCATGAACTTTCATGAAAAACCATTTCATAAACATAAAATGAGAAACATAAGAAGACACGAACATGTAAATGAAAATGAAAACATATTCTGGAAAACTTTCTTTCCATTAAACCATAACCATATATCCCATGCCATTTCTCTGATGGCATACAATTTACAATGCCCAAAGGGGGTTTATATAGAAAAAATACAATTAATTGACACTTTGCCAGCTTTGGCCACAGACACAAGGTCTGGCACAGCCACCCTATTACATTGATACAATCAAATAATTTCAATTGAACTAAACTAAATTACAACCATTCCATTACTTAAACCATAACCATTCCATTACATAAACCATAGTTAATCCATAACCATACTTGATGTAGTAAAAATTACTTTCAATTAAAATTAAGTTCGTTCACTGGGATCGGTGATTCAAATAGCTAAAACTACTTAGTCTAGGGAAAATTTAAGACTAATCTAAGTGCGTAAATTTAAATTGCATAATGCTTTTGAGTTGGAAAAGTGATTTTGGTTCCTGAAAATGCTTAAAGATGCAAACTTGTAAGCTAAAAATGTAAACTTGACACTAAAGATGCAAACTTGAGAAATAAAAATGCAATCTTGTGACTAAAAACTATGCTAAACACAACAAACAACACACAACGTATGGATATATGGGAGAAAACACTAGGTAATTGATGCAACCTTCTTAGACCACTCTATGTTCTTACTTAGTCTCATTAAGCACTTCAATCCAATTTTAGGGCTTGTTTAACATTAAGAGCTAGGTTCTTACCATTGCCTCCACAAGGTCATGTGCCAAGCAATGGTCATTACCCAATAATTGTATAAACTCTAAGCCAAAACAACATGGCACGGTCATGCACATATTATCTTTCTCAATCACCAAACTCATAATTGGTATTAAGGTGGAAAGGTCTTTCACACCAAAATCCAATTTATAGATAGTTTACACTAAACACCCACATCAATTGAGGTCTCAAAATAACATGAGTAGTAGGCAAACACAACATAATCAAGTAAAAGAGACTAAAATCGAATTGAATTAAGAAAATAGACTAATTAATTCATAAAGTAGTCCAATACGGTTACATCAATCCCCTAGCTAAATGATTAGTTACACATTAATGGAAAAAGAAAGAAGAAAACAAGAGAGTAGAGAAAACCCATTGTCTTGAGAGCTTCCTCTTGCTTGCAAAACCTCCGAAGATGGATGGAATGGTGATGGAGAAGGAGAAAATGCAAAAAGATGATGAAAATGGTGAAGAAAGGTGGGAACTTGGGTGATTTTTGTAAGGTTGAAGATGATGGAAGATGAGAGGATTTTTGGGTGAGTATCTTTTTTGGATCTAGGGTTCAGAGAGTATATAGTATGTTTTCAGCTAAGAGAATATGATATATATATAGTAGAAGCCAAGAAAAATGGGTCTGAATCGTCACTTGCTGAGTTGGCACGGAAGGTCGCCACCAAGTTGGCTAGTGGGTGGCGACCATTTCACTAGCGAACATTACTGTCCTTGCTGCAAAAAAAAATAGAGGTCGCTAGCAAGTTCGCTGGTAGGTAGCGACCACCTTGGTAGCGAACATCACTGTCCGTTGATGGCAAAAATATTAGGTCGCTACCAAGTTCGCTGGTAGGTAGCGACCACATAGGTAGCCAACATCACTGCCTCTGGTGCCAAAAATATAGGTTGCTGGCAAGTTGGCTAGCCACTAGCGACTTTGGTGGCGACCACCACCCTGGAAGAATTCTTGCAGCCAATCCTCTCCAATTTTGGCCCGGAACATGGACTTCTCAAAATATGCTCTCGATTCCCCTAACTTGCTCGACTTAGCACACTTGCCTCTGAAAAACTGAAAACCTGCGAAACAACTAATTTCAAGCCATTAGACACTCGATTTTTCCCGAGAACCGAACAAAAGCGACGGAAATGGGGGCCAAAATCTAGTATAGAAATGGCTCGATCAAACACCCCCAAACCTAGCCTTTGCTCGTCCTCGAGCAAAACCGAAATAAAACAAACACACAAGCAAGACTCAAGACACACGACTCAAGGACTCAAGTTGCGGACAACAACGACAACACAAACTTGACAAAAGCGAAGCCACCGTGATGAGATGCAACCCAAGTCATGCAATTAAGGAGAGAATGCATGCAAGAATAGCTAAGCGGATTTTAAAAATATGGTAATAATGTGAATACACCGTGCGCATGCAATCCCACACTCAAAATGCCCATGCTTCAAAAACAACACACTTTCCAACAAGGGATGTAATTCGCCTTGACTCTATCCTCACGGATTTCTCTCAATACACTCCGAATCCTAGGCAACACACCTCAAAACATGCAATATGAGTTCATGTAATGGAATCAATTTTAATTGCATGTAATCATGAAAGAACGCCATTTTAGTGAATAAGTCTCATGGAGAAGAACCGAATGTCATGAACATGGAAAGAGCATGCTTCAACTAAAATTCCCTATCTAGACTTTCCCTAAGATCAAGTAGGACTTTTCCTTGGTTGTAACAGGGCCTTGGATGATTAGGTAATGAATGAATGGAAAATGGGCGATACGAAAACAAATTGAATCCACTAAGGCATTACATTCTAACTTCCGAGGATTGGCTCATTCACAAATCTTAACTATACATTTGGCGTCCAGGCAACAATTTGCTCAATTTGTGCTTCAAATACTACTTTTAATGATTCAAGCACTATTTACACAATAACATATGGCTTTTAAGCCTTTATTCACTAATTTTGATTTTTTTTTTTTTTTTTTTTGAATTAAGAAAATAAAATTCTACACCACTCTTTACTCCACCTAGGTACACGCCATCCATATCAAGAGCCCTAATTACAATAATCCTAAGCCTTAACTTCATCAATTAGTTAAAGGGGCGGTTAGTGTTTATGTTGTGAGGTTATGGATGATATGGGTGATGAAATGAAAAGTTTAATGTGTTTGGCTTCAAAATTGGCTTGGGAGCACACACATATGGGATGGAAAGTGTTTAGGCCATATTTAAGTGGTTAAGCACACATTGCCTACAATCCTTTCTAGAGGTCCATCTATCTAGGGAATAACAATTTCAGCAAGCAGTCCACAAATGATTGAGTGTTCTATGACAAACGATGATTTAAGTGCAATGAGACTTTTTATTTAACATAGATGTGTTTAGAAGTGTGTGTGACGAGTGGAAATGAATTTACCCTAAAAATAAAGCACTATAAGGCTCAAATACTCACGGGTAGTCTCCACTATTAATCCCTCATTTTCAAGCATGGTGCCCCATCCACACGGGCACTAAGAGAAAGGGACTAACCACACTTGCGCAGCGCGCCCAAAAATAACTCAGCACAAAATGCATACAACACTCCTCAACGGCACAAACTTAAGAGCATCCCACCAACCAAAATATGATCAACATGGCCTTTTCGCAAAAAATTGACAGAAAAAGACTCAAACTACACCTAACACCTAAAAACATGCCAAAAATCAAACAAAAACTGCATGCAAAAATTAAAAATTTTAATGAAAAGACGCGGAGTCGCCCACACCCCCAAACCTAAATCCAACATTGTCCCCAATGTTGACAATGAAAACCCGGCGAAGAGGCGCGTAACACCACACTAATGACCCAAGGACATATGGGACAAGACAATATCAAAAATGACTCAACAATGGCTCAAAACGGATAAGCATCTCAAACATTCAAGCACAAAACCACAGGTATGCAGCACAAAATTCCCTAAAATCCACTAAGCACAGTACAACGCACACCCTTAGCATTTTGTTGCTCAGAAAACCACAACAAAAATTTTCAATCACTGTGATGAGTCCAACTACACACAACAACAAAAAACAAGCATACCGAGCACTAATTTGTCCAAAATTAACCACACCAAGCTCAAATGGCAACAACAAAAATTCTTTACTTGCAATCTAACTAACCCAAGTACATGCAATTTCCGAAATTGATAGTCCAAATTCTACAAATCCACCACAACTCCTTAAATCATACTTCAATGCATCAATTAATGAAGACCCAAGCAATTACAAGCAAAACCCACCCAATTTCAGTCAAATAAGGGCACCAATCAACAATATCCACCCTTAATTTCTCTAACTCAACTAAATCAATCAAACCCACAAGAATAATGCTTAGAGAAATGAGAAACAAGAATTAGAATCAAAAATTAGAACAAAATTACCCGATTGGAGCATGCCCTAGGTTGGTTTTGCCATAGGAGGGATGTGGAGGAAGAATGGAAGTGAAATGGAAGTGTTTCTCTCCCAAATAGTGCCCAGAATCAGGTTTGGAAAAACCCAACTCACGTTGGTCGCCAGCGCTAAGGTCGCTAGTGAGCAGCGAACGTGGTGGCGACCTCCAAAACCGACTTCGTTTCTGTCGGTGGTCCCTGGCGCTGATTTCGCTGGTGTGGGGCGAACGTCGTGGCGACCTTTTTTTTTTCTTCGACGAGGCAGTGATCTTCATGGGTGAGGTGGTCGCCACCTACAGGCGAACTTTGTGGCGACCTCACCTGGAACCCTTCTTAATTGCTCATCTTTGACCTGCAACTTTCCCTAATCCTTCCACTCACAAAGCAATTCATTACATGTATATGCTTGACACATTGCCATTTAAACTTGCACTATCCAAATAAAGCAAATAAAATACTAATAAATGACTTAAACTACAATTACCATCCCACCCCCAAACCTATGTTCTTCTACACCTTGCTTTTTAAAAACATCAAACTTTCTCATGAAAAGGTGTTGAACAACAAAGATTTAGCAATAAGGTAGTGTACCAAAATTATCAAAATCAAATCAACTAAAATTAAAGCAACTAGTAAAAATAGAAGGAGATACCTAGGTGGGTTGCCTCCTACCAAGCGCACGATTTAACGTCTAGGCAAGACGGTTGATGAGAGCACCACGGCTCTTCAAGCGCAAGGACCTCCAACCAAGTGACTTCTCCCAATTTGTAAGGCTTGACCCTATGCCCATTGACCTTGAATTTGTCACCCGTCTTTTCATTCTCTACTTCCACCGCTCCATGAGAAAAGACTTGTGTCACCCGGAACGGTCCAAACCATCTAGACTTCAATTTTCCAGGGAATAACCTCAAGCGAGAGTTGAACACAAGCACTAACATACCCGGGTGAAGGTCCTTATGGACAATCATCTTGTCATGGATCAACTTGGTTTTTTCTTTGTACAACCTTGAACTCTCATATGCATCCAAACGAAATTCTTCGAGTTCACAAAGTTGAAGTTTCCTCTCCTCTCCTATCTGGCTTTATCATCATCAAAGTTTAATTTTCGGACCGCCCACAAGGCACGGTGTTCAAGTTCAATCGGGAGGTGGCACGCCTTCCCAAAGACCAACCTATATGGGCTCATCCCAATAGGTGTCTTGAATGCCGTCCGATAGGCCCATAAGGTGTCATCTAGCTTCAAAGCCCAATCTTTCCTTGTTGAATTCACGGTCTTCTCTAGGATACTCTTTATTTGCCGGTTGCTCACTTCCACTTGGCCCGAAGTTTGTGGGTGGTATGGGGTGGCTATCTTATGCCTCACACTGTATTTTTTCAAAAGGGCAACAAATGACTTGTTGCAAAAGTGTGTTCCCCTATCACTTATAATCGCCCTAGGAGTCCCAAATCGTGCAAAGATCGTCTCCTTTACAAATTTCACCACACATTTGCTATCATTGGTCTTCGTAGCCTTTGCTTCTACCCATTTGGAGACATAGTCAACCGCCACAAGGATGTAGCTATAACCGCAAGATGATGGGAAAGGTCTTATAAAGTCGATGCCCCATACATCAAAAAGCTCTATCACCAAGTCTAAGGATAAGGACATCTCATTCCTCTTGCTTATGTTCCCCGTGCATTGGCACCTATCACATGCCAAGCAAAACTGGACCGCATCCTTGAATAGGGATTCCCAAAAGAACCCGGATTGTAACACCTTCAATGCCGTCTTCCGTGCACCGAAATGCCCCCCACATTGTAACTCATGGCAAAACCTCAAGATGTCATCTTGCTCATTCTCGGGAATGCATCTTCTAATTACCAAATCGGGGCCATGTTTATACAAAAAGGGGTCATCCCAAAAGTACCTCTTTGCTTTTGACACAAACCTCTTCTTTCCTTGTGAATTCAATTCTTTTGGAATGATGCCACTCACCAAGTAATTCACCATGTCGGCAAACCACGGCTCCTTTTCTTGCACCACTAAGAGTTGCTCATCCGGGAAACTCTCTCTCAAGGGTAATTCATCCTCCTCCTCTGGATTTTCTTGCACCAATCTACTCAAGTGGTCCGCAACCACATTCTCGCTCCCCTTTTTGTCTCGTATCTCTAAATCAAACTCTTGAATTAGAAGGATCCACCAAATCAATCGAGGCTTGGCATCCTTTTTCTGTAGGAGATACCGAAGGGCTGCATGGTCGGAGAATACGATGACCTTGGCTCCCACCAAATATGCTCTGAACTTCTCTAAAGCAAAGACCACAGCTAGGAGTTCTTTTTCCGTGGTAGAGTAGTTCAATTGGGCGTCATTTAAGGTCCGTGAAGCATAGTAGATCACGTGCGGGACCTTATCAACCCGCTACCCCAAAACGGCTCCGATAGCATAATCCGAAGCATCACACATCAACTCAAAGGGCAACTCCCAATTTGGTGGAACTATCACCGGTGCGGTTGTCAAGGCATCCTTCAAAGTGTCAAATGCCACCACGCACTCATCACTCATATCAAACTCCGTCTCTTTTTGTAGAAGCACACACAAGGGTCTTGTTATCTTCGAGAAATCCTTGATGAAACGCCGGTAAAACCCCGCATGCCCTAGAAAAGATCTAATGTCCTTGACCGATCTTGGAGGTTGGGGGCTTCGGATCACTTCCACCTTTGCCTTGTCTACTTCTATCCCCTTGTGAGAGATCACATGCCCAAGAACTATACCCGATTGTACCATGAAATGGCACTTTTCCCAATTCAACACCAAATTGTTCTCTTCGCATCTTTGAAGGACTAAGGTGAGGTTCTTCAAACACAAATCAAAGGAATCCCCAAAGACGGAGAAATCATCCATAAACACCTCTATGATCTCTTCCACCATATCCGAAAAGATAGACATCATGCACTGTTGAAAGGTGCCCGGCGCATTGCAAAGTCCGAACGGCATCCGTCTATAGGCAAACGTCCCGAATGGACAAGTGAAAATGGTCTTCTCTTGGTCTTCCGGTGCTATGACTATTTGATTGTACCCCGAATACCCATCAAGGAAACTGAATGTACACAAACGAAGTTAAATTGCTTAAAGCATACCTAGAGGGGGGGGTGAATAGGTTTTTACACCTTTTTCAAACCCTTGAACAAACATCCGTTTGTCCCTCAAGGTAGCCTTACACACAACACTATAATCCAAGATAGACATACATAGACAATATGATGACATAATCATAATTGAAATGTCTAAGTATATCAACAAGTCATGTGAGGTAAAATATCAAATAATCATAACAACAAAATAAACTTGTATTTCATAAGATGTTCAATGTGTTACAAGAGTGAGCAAAATGTCACTAAACAAATATTACAATATACAAAAGAATCAAAGATACAAATTGATCTATAGAATGAATATACTAATCACACTATACAAAGACTTGATTCAAAATACATCACAAGTCAATATTATGAATCAAGACAATAAAATATACAATTAAAATATAAGAGAAGAGATAGAAAGAATTAACACAAGGGATTTTTTAACGTGGTAAAACCTCCAAGGAGGAAACATCCACGGGTTGAATTACAACCATTGGGTACTATATTATTGGAAAGTAAACATAGAACATTCACAAAGTGACCAATCTTTAGCTCACCCAACCTAGTGAAGTCTAAGCCTACCCAACCCTATTGGAAAGTATGAAATCCCTCAATGATGCGGAACCACCATATATTGGACAACACACTCAACCAACATCGATGGTAGATTAGAAATTCCTCAAGAGTGCATACACATCCCGTGTACCCCGCTCTATCGGAGTCTATGTCTAACCATACGCCTAGGCCTACCAATATGTTAGCCAACTCCCTATCCAAGGCACTCTTGCCTCTAGGGAGCCTCCCATGCATGACTATCCGAGTCCTCCCGACTCTAGCCATGACTTCTTGCTTACCTATCCAAGTCATCCCGACTCTAGGCAAGACTTCTTGCTTGGCTATCCGAGTCATCCCGACTCTAACCAAGACTTCATGCCTTTTACAAGGACTTCCTAGTGTGATCATGTGAATGCAAATGATGCAAACATTCATTTCAACATAGAACATGTGATCAATACATTCTATGGCACAAATAGACCTAAACATGTGAAAACACAATTAATCAAGTCTAGATGCAAAAATCCATGAATAGAAACCTAAGCATGTGAAACACCTAACACATATACTCAAAGTCTCATTCACACATATAACACTTGAATCACAAAATGTTCATTAAGTCCTAATTCAAGATGCTATCAATATACAATCAAAGTCTAGATATATGAGATTAAAATCAATCAATATACTAGACAAAAATATAGAGCAAGGTTTTGAGATTTACATCAATCAAAACCTATATTCTCTAAATCACAAACAAATACACAAATCCTTGATTTCTTCAATCAAAGGACCAAATCAAATCTCAAAGTCATTTTAACACAAAATTAATTCAATTAAGTATCAAACAACCTAAGATGCCATTCTAATCACAATACAACTCACAAACAAATGTAAAACCTAGAATCATAAAATCTAGTCAACATAAGTCCACAAATTGAGTTTCAATTGGAATGATAATCAAGCTACCTTTTCAAATAGCTTTCATAAAACAATAACATATATATAGAAGAAGAAACCCCAAGCAAATGGAAGGTGAAATAACAAGAAATCCCAAAGTTGAGACTCAAACCTCAAGTTCTGCAGCTGGTACGAATTTCAGTGTCCAACCACTTGAAATCACGATCAATCAGCCACCAAATCACTTGGAGATGTTAGAGGACTCAAATACGAACACTCTCCAACTTGAATCACTCAAATCCGACTCCGGATGAGGAAGATATGGTGTTTTGAAGTTTGGAAAAATTGGAGAGAAGTGTATACGGGAAAACTGAAATTTTTGCTTGAAAAATTCAAAATGAGAGAGAGAGGGAAGAAATAGGAGGAGAGAGAGAGAACATTTCGACCAATCTTGTGGTGCCACGTCACCCCCAGGCCGTGGGGGGCGCGTGGCCCACACGGGAGCAGAAGGGGCTCCAGGCCGTGGGGCCCACGGCCTCAACCACGGCCAGCCCATGTGGCCCACGGCCTGGGCTGTCCTCTCCCGCGCACTCTCGGTTCGTCGGCCCGTATCTCGAGCGTCCGAACTCCGAATTCGAATCCGTTTTCGGATTACGAACCGTGACTCTCTCACACACAAAAACGACTATACAACTTTGAAAAACGGTTGAGAAATCATCTCGGAAATCATCGATGAAGTCAACACAACGTAAGAGAACGTAAAGTGGCATAGTCAACACGTTTGGACTCGAAACCTTATGAATGAGTAACCGAAACGACCGGAACTCAATAAGGCATTGAATAAGAACATGTTCAAGTCCTAAACACAAAATACGGAAACATATAAACACAAATACACACACATATGCTAGTTTCCGGACATAGTCCTAGAAAATGCAAAACACAAAGTTTATTAACTAAAAGTGAATGCATGAGCATATTTTGCCAAGTGTGTGAAAGTGAAATGTAAATGAAACAAAATCATGAAGGGACACACAAAAATGATATGTGTGGGTGTGTGCCTAGCCTTGTAAGAGATAAGAGGTCATGTATACCTTTGTAGACCGATAATGTCCGAAACTCTTAAAAGCCGGCAACTTGAACGAGTAATGGTTGAGACGTCCTTCGTCTTCGAAATCCTTCATTTACTAACCACTAAACATTACAAGTAAAACACGTTTTGATATGGAATTAATGCCAACACTAATTATCAACCTAACAATCTCCCCCTTTGGCAAATTCCATGTCAAAACCCCTAAACAAACACTAAAACAATTACAAAGAAAATTTGGTCACAATGAGTACAATGAGTTACACATATAGACACAAATTATAAATCAAGTCTTGAACTTCATCTTGGTCTTCTCTTGATATCACCTAAAAAAAAACTTGAAAGCACAAGAATATCCAAGAGACACCAAGTATGGCAATATCCAAGTATCCAATCATAGGCAAGAAAATAATAGCATATAAGTTCAAATGGATTAAGTATGCTCCCCCTTAATACATACTATCCATCAATATATTCTAAGCCAAGATTCAACAAAAAAATATTACATGCCATATAGTTCAAGCTAGATACCAAATATACAAAAACAACTAACATAAGGCTAAGTAAGCTAGATATCTCCCATGTGTTTCTCATATTTCTCCCCCTTTTTGACATGATATGAAGCCAAAGGGAAAGAGTAAGAAATTATACCTCATGAAGCTTTCTAGCCACTTGTGCCACCAAGGAAAGAAGAACGGTGAGCGGATCTCACATATTGCCTTGTTGGAGTTGATTTTCCTTCCAACTCTTTGATCCTCTCATCTTGAGCAACAAGCTTTGCACTAAGGTCTTCAATCTTCCTTTGTGACGCCTCAATCAACCTATGAGATTCTTCAACCTCTTTCCTCAATTTTAAGGCCCAACTAGGAAGAGCGGGTGAGTAAGGGACATGGTTAGAGTCAAGAGAATCACCAAAAAGCCTAAGTACATCATTAGACTTTCCCTTGTCCTTGTATGACATGGTTGCCAAACGTTTCTCACACAACTTCTCTAAGGGAGGAAGCATAACATCACCATCAAGATTCCTCACACCTTTAGCTAAGCACAATTGAGTTATAAACCCCGGAAAAGCCAATTTCTTGTCCAAACGACTAGTACAAGCCGCACTTTGAATTTGCTCCACAAGCAATTCACCAAGGTTTATAGGTTGGTTAGTAACCAAGGCATACACAATCTTAATCTTGTCTCTATTGAGCTCCGAAGCATTAGTAGAAACAATAAGATTGGAGCATACAAATAAATGCCAAAATGCACTAATTTTTGTTAGCTCACCTTGCCTTATAAAAGCACGTTTCCCCCACACAAAATCATCATCATCACAAAGAGTCTTACCCATTAAATCAAGGTTTTCCAAGACATCAATATCAAGGAAATCCGATTCAATGTCATCGGACAAGTTAAGAAATTCATTAACCTTCCTAGGGCAAACTCTAAATACAACTTTCCTTATGCTAAGAGTAGCACTAGTCACAGTAGAACCGGATTTGTAAGCATTATAAAATTCTCTAACAATGGTCTCATTAGATACTCCTAACATGTTGACCCATGAAATCCAATTCCTACTCTTAAGCACATCATAGACATATGATCCAATACAAGAGTCCAAGTCAATACCTCTTTCTTGAATTATCTTTTTGCACCCAAAAATTCCCAATTCATCAACTTTGTTACCTTTGGAAATTTTGGACGAAATTGTAGGTTTCGACTTGGCAATGGGAGATGAAGAAGTATTTCCATCAACCTTCTTTGCT
The DNA here is from genome assembly GCA_030490815.1 of Acer saccharum. NCBI lineage: Eukaryota > Viridiplantae > Streptophyta > Magnoliopsida > Sapindales > Sapindaceae > Acer > Acer saccharum. The sequence continues at coordinate 11,224,728 of CM059877.1, read as the reverse complement.
TTACCCATTATCTTGCAACACAAAACAAACTAAAAACAAAGTGAGAGGAAACAAAGAAACAAATAAGAAACCAATAAACATATACAAAGGCAAAACACTATATTTAATAAATCACCATGCAAGTAAGAATTTATCATAGCATCTTCATGATTTATCAAAAATAAGAATAATGCCAACAATTAACAACCTTGAAGAACATGTGAACATGTCATAAAAGAGAACAAGAATTTAGCATATTATGCTCCCCCTTGACAAGTGCCTCATCTAAAATCAAGATAGACAAATGTTCACAAAAATCACCACACAATCACATCACAAGCAATCTTTATTAGATTTGCAAATAAGCTTCACATATCTAAGAGAGTTACATCAAGATTTTCAATCACTCTCATATGTCATCAAAAATTGCTAAAGTATCACAAATACTAATTAAGCAAAAGTGAGTGTGTGAAAATTTGCTTCAAGTATATGAAAAGAAGTAGTTTGATAATCAAGCATGCACACAATTTCAACATCTATTCATCTTAGGCCTTTCCATAAAAAGGTCAAACCGGTTATCATCCGAAATTTTGCTTATAAAGAGAATAGATTTCAACATGTGAGCGTGTGTGTGCATGTGGCTCGTCAACCCATTTCTATTTGTCAACCCGAGCTCTTTTGATTATTCAACTATACTCCAAAAGCCTTTTATATAATTTTTTTTTTTTTATTAAGGCTTGAATCAAAGAATTTTTTTTTTTTTTTTTTTTTTTTTTTTTTTTTTTTTTTATGATTCAATACAACACTTCTTTGATTTTTCTAACATAAACATATACACCTCATGGCGGCTTTCACTCATCACAATGACGTAGCCCTTTCCAACATTGGGTGGCTTCACAACCAAGGTGTGTAGCCCTTTCCATGAGGGTGCTCGTTGAGTTCTATGTTGCCGAAGCAAATGGATACCAACCATTGGTCATTTTTAAATGTACTAGTCCTTAGGACTTCAAGGTGTATCCAAAGCGAACATCAATCAAGCTCAACATACTTAACAAAACATACAAGAGAAGCAAAGTGCATTTTTGAAACCAATTTCAAGGCTTAAAAGCACATGATCTAAAAGCAAGTAAAGAGACTTACTTAAGATCTCTACTTCTCAAGAGAGTAGCTATCAAAGAATATGAAGCTCACGTTATTCAAAAATTAGCCACTCAACAATCATACAAATAACAACACGCTTCATGAAATAAGATCAATGTGAACACTTATCACCTAAAGATCTTAAACTAGCAAATGTCAAAGAGTACCATATAAACACTATATTAGTTCTCAATTATGACATGCTTCATGAAAGTGATACAAACAATGAGTTGATAGATGAAAAATCAAGTAAGCAAGCAATATGATATAGAGATACCTTCGCAAGCTATTTTCACCAAATACAAAGCCTTCACCCTTTTTATGAGTCCTCTTGGCTTGTGAGTCCTCATGACTACAAGTTATAGGTGTGTCGATTCCAAGAGACTAAAGGCAATGTAATCCAACTCAAACAAACAAAAAAAATTGACTTTCTCTAAAAGCCATAACAATAATGTTATCATATAGATTCCAAAAAAAAACTTCTCAAAAGTTAACCAACAAATTTTGACTATCAAAACAAACAAAGTGAGATAGCTAAGTTCATGTCAAGTTGTAAAGATACAAAGCAAAAAGCTAAGCCTCTTATCAACGACACTAATCTTAAAGCTAACTCACATGTGCAACTTACACTAATGGTAAGAGCACTCACCCTTGACAAATTTTGTCTTGGGTGGACAAACACGAACATCATCAAGATTCTCTTTGACCACAATGTTGAACCTAGAGTAAAGTTCTTCCACAACTTGATTCACAATAATATCATTAATACTCTTCTTCTCAACATTGTTAGCAACACATGCATGGTCAAACTTTGTAGGATATGCATTCTTCACCTTCCGGATATTCTTAGCATGCTTTCCATATTCAAAAACTTTAGTATGCATAGAATTAGGTCCAATCGCTCTATTCCTAGATGCATTTTCTAAGTTGCAATATTCAATGAATTTATAGCACTTGGGCTTGATATGGCCTAAGGTATTGCAAAAATGACATATGGGAACAAAAGGAGAGATTTTACCTTCCGGTGGTGGTGGAGGACAAGTGGGAGTTTCAAGGGGTACCTTATTCTTCAATTTGTTCTTTTTCTTGGAACGTCTCTTCTTAGGAGCTTTCTCTTCAATGATAGCTTCACTAGTAGGAAGTGATGCTTCTATGAGCTTCTCTTCAACCACCGCTACACTTGAGCTCTCTAAGTTCATATTAGAGATGATCCTATCCTTTTCAAGCAAAATACCCTCAACTTCGCAAAGCTTCTTTTCAATAGCATTCTTTTCACGCAAAAGCCTACGAGTTGTAGCAACAAACTCATCCACTTGAATCTTGATCAAGTCTTCCTTATCATCAATCTCACTCAAGGCTAATTTCAACTTCTCCTCAAGAAACTTCACCTTAGCCAAAAGATCAATGTAGGATGGATTATCATTTGAACACTCTTGATGACTTTGATCAATCTCCTTATCCAATGAATCTTGATTAACATCCTCTAGAGTAGAGTGAGAAGCCATGAATGCAACAAAGTTGCTCACTAGCTCTTCTTCACTAGAAGACTCATCACTTGAGCTCTCCTCATCACTAGAGGCATCATCTTCACTCCATGTAGCCGCCATAGCCTTTCCCTTCTTGTCCCTCTTAGAATCACCACTAGGACAATCCGAAGCATAATGTCCAAGCTTCTTGCATTTGAAGCATTGAACCTTCCTATTGCTCTTAGCATGGCCACTCCTCTCATGAGGTGGAGTAAAGGATTTCTTGACTTCCTTGTCCCTTGAGTACTTGCCACTTGACTTGGCACCTTTCCTCATGAACTTCCTAAACTTCCTAACCAATAACGCCATCTCCTCATCATCATCGCTACTACTAGCTTCCTTGACAACCTTGAGAGCTAAACCCTTGTTCTTAGCCTTTGGTTTCATGCACGCCTCAAAAGTTTGAAGAGATCCTAGCAACTCATCTAAGCTCATGACGTCAACATCCTTGCTCTCTTCAATGGCGGTAACCTTGGCTTTGAACCTCTTTGGAAGAGATCTAAGAATCTTCCAATTTAGCCTCTCACCGGAGATAGGAGTACCAAGAGCTTGGCATTGGTTGGCGATGTCTAGAAGCTTATCTTGGAAGTCAATAAACTTGTCTTCCTCACCCATTTGCAAAACCTCAAATTGGGAAGTGAGCAATTGAAGACGAGACTTCTTCACCGCTTTAGTCCCCTCATTGGTGACTTGGAGAGCCTCCCATGCCTCCTTAGCGGTTTCTAGGTTTTGAATGTAGGAGAATTGCCTACTATCAACACCTCCGAAAATAGCATTCACCGCCCGATGATGCCATTTTGCTAACTCAAACTCATTAGTAGACCACTCACTCCTAGGCTTGGAAACGGTCTCTCCATCCACAATCTTGTTAGGAGCAAGGTAACCTTCTTCAACGGTCATCCAAGCTCTCTCATCAATAGATCGGATGTAAGCCTTCATCCTCAATTTCCAAAACCCGTAGTTGTGACCCTTGAGAAGAGGAGGCCTAGAATTCGAAGCCCCTTCGGTCATCACATCATCTTGGAAAACCATTCTAGCAAATACCTAAGCAATCCACTCGTAAGTGTAAACCGGATCTCGCCGAGTGCCGTCCGACGACCCGCTCTGATACCAATTGAATGTACACAAACGAAGTTAAATTGCTTAAAGCATACCTAGAGGGGGGGGTGAATAGGTTTTTACACCTTTTTCAAACCCTTGAACAAACATCCGTTTGTCCCTCAAGGTAGCCTTACACACAACACTATAATCCAAGATAGACATACATAGACAATATGATGACACAATCATAATTGAAATGTCTAAGTATATCAACAAGTCATGTGAGGTAAAATATCAAATAATCATAACAACAAAATAAACTTGTATTTCATAAGATGTTCAATGTGTTACAAGAGTGAGCAAAATGTCACTAAACAAATATTACAATATACAAAAGAATCAAAGATACAAATTGATCTATAGAATGAATATACTAATCACACTATACAAAGACTTGATTCAAAATACATCACAAGTCAATATTATGAATCAAGACAATAAAATATACAATTAAAATATAAGAGAAGAGATAGAAAGAATTAACACAAGGGATTTTTTAACGTGGTAAAACCTCCAAGGAGGAAACATCCACGGGTTGAATTACAACCATTGGGTACTATATTATTGGAAAGTAAACATAGAACATTCACAAAGTGACCAATCTTTAGCTCACCCAACCTAGTGAAGTCTAAGCCTACCCAACCCTATTGGAAAGTATGAAATCCCTCAATGATGCGGAACCACCATATATTGGACAACACACTCAACCAACATCGATGGTAGATTAGAAATTCCTCAAGAGTGCATACACATCCCGTGTACCCCGCTCTATCGGAGTCTATGTCTAACCATACGCCTAGGCCTACCAATATGTTAGCCAACTCCCTATCCAAGGCACTCTTGCCTCTAGGGAGCCTCCCATGCATGACTATCCGAGTCCTCCCGACTCTAGCCATGACTTCTTGCTTACCTATCCAAGTCATCCCGACTCTAGGCAAGACTTCTTGCTTGGCTATCCGAGTCATCCCGACTCTAACCAAGACTTCATGCCTTTTACAAGGACTTCCTAGTGTGATCATGTGAATGCAAATGATGCAAACATTCATTTCAACATAGAACATGTGATCAATACATTCTATGGCACAAATAGACCTAAACATGTGAAAACACAATTAATCAAGTCTAGATGCAAAAATCCATGAATAGAAACCTAAGCATGTGAAACACCTAACACATATACTCAAAGTCTCATTCACACATATAACACTTGAATCACAAAATGTTCATTAAGTCCTAATTCAAGATGCTATCAATATACAATCAAAGTCTAGATATATGAGATTAAAATCAATCAATATACTAGACAAAAATATAGAGCAAGGTTTTGAGATTTACATCAATCAAAACCTATATTCTCTAAATCACAAACAAATACACAAATCCTTGATTTCTTCAATCAAAGGACCAAATCAAATCTCAAAGTCATTTTAACACAAAATTAATTCAATTAAGTATCAAACAACCTAAGATGCCATTCTAATCACAATACAACTCACAAACAAATGTAAAACCTAGAATCATAAAATCTAGTCAACATAAGTCCACAAATTGAGTTTCAATTGGAATGATAATCAAGCTACCTTTTCAAATAGCTTTCATAAAACAATAACATATATATAGAAGAAGAAACCCCAAGCAAATGGAAGGTGAAATAACAAGAAATCCCAAAGTTGAGACTCAAACCTCAAGTTCTGCAGCTGGTACGAATTTCAGTGTCCAACCACTTGAAATCACGATCAATCAGCCACCAAATCACTTGGAGATGTTAGAGGACTCAAATACGAACACTCTCCAACTTGAATCACTCAAATCCGACTCCGGATGAGGAAGATATGGTGTTTTGAAGTTTGGAAAAATTGGAGAGAAGTGTATACGGGAAAACTGAAATTTTTGCTTGAAAAAATTCAAAATGAGAGAGAGAGGGAAGAAATAGGAGGAGAGAGAGAGAACATTTCGACCAATCTTGTGGTGCCACGTCACCCCCAGGCCGTGGGGGGCGCGTGGCCCACACGGGAGCAGAAGGGGCTCCAGGCCGTGGGGCCCACGGCCTCAACCACGGCCAGCCCATGTGGCCCACGGCCTGGGCTGTCCTCTCCCGCGCACTCTCGGTTCGTCGGCCCGTATCTCGAGCGTCCGAACTCCGAATTCGAATCCGTTTTCGGATTACGAACCGTGACTCTCTCACACACAAAAACGACTATACAACTTTGAAAAACGGTTGAGAAATCATCTCGGAAATCATCGATGAAGTCAACACAACGTAAGAGAACGTAAAGTGGCATAGTCAACACGTTTGGACTCGAAACCTTATGAATGAGTAACCGAAACGACCGGAACTCAATAAGGCATTGAATAAGAACATGTTCAAGTCCTAAACACAAAATACGGAAACATATAAACACAAATACACACACATATGCTAGTTTCCGGACATAGTCCTAGAAAATGCAAAACACAAAGTTTATTAACTAAAAGTGAATGCATGAGCATATTTTGCCAAGTGTGTGAAAGTGAAATGTAAATGAAACAAAATCATGAAGGGACACACAAAAATGATATGTGTGGGTGTGTGCCTAGCCTTGTAAGAGATAAGAGGTCATGTATACCTTTGTAGACCGATAATGTCCGAAACTCTTAAAAGCCGGCAACTTGAACGAGTAATGGTTGAGACGTCCTTCGTCTTCGAAATCCTTCATTTACTAACCACTAAACATTACAAGTAAAACACGTTTTGATATGGAATTAATGCCAACACTAATTATCAACCTAACAGAAACAATAGTGACTATGCCCCGCAAGCGTTCTAGCATTTGGTCAATAAACGAGAGAGGGAAGTGGTCCTTTCTTGTGGCCGTGTTTAGCTTCCTATAGTCAATACACACCCTCCATCCCGTTTGAAGCCTTTGTGGGACCAACTCATTTTGCTCATTCCGGACCACCGTGATACTCGATTTCTTAGGCACCACGTGGATCGGACTAACCCATTTGCTGTCCAATATGGGATAGATGATCCCTACTTCCAAAAGCTTCAAGACTTCTTTCTTTACCACTTCCTTCATAATCGGATTCAACCGCCTTTGAGCTTCTCCTGTCGGTTTGGCTTCTTCCTCAAGGAAAATCTTGTGCATGCAAACCGTTGGGCTTATCCCTCTAATGTCTTCAAGTGACCACCCAATCACCGACTTGTGCTTTTGTAGCACCTCAATAAGTCTCTTTTCTTCCTCATCCTTCAATTCCGAAGCCACAATAACCGGATAGGTTTCATTCTCCCCCAAGTAAACATACTTCAATGTCGTTGGAAGCTACTTGAGTTCTAACTTAGGGGGTGGATCTTTGGCAAGGCTCACATTTGAGACTTCAAGGTCTTCAAATTCTTCTTTTCTCTCTTGCTCTTCTTCGGATTCGAAATTTTCTTCTACCTCTTGGTCTTGATTCTCCCAATCCCATTCGGCCAACTCTTCCAAATCTTCATCCTTGAACACACCATCAACTCCGGGGTCTAGTATCCCAATAAAAGAACAATCATCCGCTCCCACCGGGTATGATGATGCCTCAAAGAGCTTGAACTCTATTGTCTCATCCAACACGGTCATAGTGAGTTTCCCATTTTGCACGTAAATGAAAGTCTTTGCAGTTGCCATGAACGGTCTACCCAAGAGGATAGGCCTCATATTTGTTTCTCCGCTCACGTCATCCATATCCATGACCACAAAATCCGCCGGGATGATGAGCTTGTCTGCTTGCACCAACACATCTTCCACAATCCCTCTCGGATATCTCACGGACCCATCGGCTAGGAGGAGTGACATGGTGGTCGACTTGAGCTCATTTAACTCCAACTGCTTGTAGATGGAGAAAGGCATCAAGTTGATGCTCGCCCCTAGATCCAACATGGCTCTCTCAAGTTTGGCACCTTCGACCGTGATGTTAATACAAAAACTACCAGGATCCTTGAGCTTGGGTGGAAGTTCCTTCTGTAGAACGGTGCTAGCATTTCCCGTGATGCACTCTTGGTGGTTTGGCCCAAACTTCTGCCGGTTGGTGTGGAGACTCTTGAAAAATTTTACATACGCCGGCATTTTCTCGATCATGTCAAGTATGGGGATGTTGACATTCACCTTGGAGAGGATGTCAAATATATCCTTAAAGGACTTGCTCAACTTATCTCTTGCTACCCTCCCCGGATATGGAATTGGTGGGATGTAGGGGTTTTGTGATTTGTGTAGAGTGGAGGTCTTTTTAGGGGTTGGCTCAACTACTACTTCTTCCTCCTCTCTAGTCTCCTTGACTCTAGTATCTTCGGCTCGAGTGTATTCCCCAATATCAACTTCGGATTCCTTGGGCTTTTTCCTTTTTGGCTCACCAACATCTTCGGTATCTAGCACACGGCCACTCCTCAACACGGTCATAGACTTGGCTTGCTCTGATTGGCTAGGAAATCTTCACGACTCATTTCGGTGTACCGTGTCAGATATTTACCCCATTTGTGTTTCTAGCTTCTTCATAGAGGCCTCTATGTTGGTAAACTTCTGGTCGGTCATTTGCATATAGTTGTTCAGATTTTGCTCCGTGGCTTGAGAACTCCAAGAAAGGGATTGAGAACTCTCAGCTAGAGTAGTCACCATATCCTCTAACGATGGCTTTCTTGGTTGATAGGGAATGTTGTCTCGGTTTGTGGAATTGTGCCATTGTTGAGGTGGATTGCTTGAACTTTGGCCTTGGTAATTTCCCCGGTAATTCCCTCGGTTGTACTCTCCTTGGTTGTTTGGTGGAATGATTTGATGGCTATTTGATAACGTTTATTTTTACACATTGTGTAGCCCCTTACTTTTATCTTTTATGATTATTTTCCGAGTAAAACCGGGTATTTAACGTTTTAAATAAGTGTTTCAGGATTTTTTCCAGAACAGGGGCTAAAGTGCAAAAATAGAGAAATATTGGGGCAAAAGTGCAATTTTTGAAAGTTGGTTTTACGCCCTTGTTCTGCATTAAGGGGCAGCAAAAATGGGCGCAAAAAGGGACCAGAAGACCCACTTTTTATAATTCTGCGCCCTAGGGTGCAGAATAGGGCGCAAAAGTCAAGGCGGAAAATTTGATGAAAGTTTCCTGCAGATTACTCATCTTGCGGGGCCCATATCTCTCTTCTCCGATCGAACTGGGTTTTGTGCTATATATGGTTGGAAAGATCCAGAAGTCTTCTTTCCAACAGTTCTTCAAGATCATGATTCCAATGTTTGTGGAGAGAGTTATGCCCGTTTCCGTAACGGTGCGCGATGCTATAAAGTCCCCCGCGAGACCCCCCAAAAATCTGCCACTTAAGGGCATTTTTGTCTTTTCCCCTCAATTCTGACCTAAACCCTTCTCCCCACTATATATATCCCCTCTTCTCTTCAGTTTTCAGAGAACCCACACTCTCCCTCTCTCTCTCCTCCGCCCAACTCTCTCTCTCTTCCATCTTCTTCATCCTTCTTCACTTTCTCACTAAATAAGGAGAGGATCCAAGCTCCCATGGAGGTTTTTCCTCCATGGGAGGCTACCATACATCACCACCACCACGTTTTTCACTTCCTCTACCACAATTGAGAGTAGATTGCAAGGAGATAGGAGGGGTTTTTGACCAATTTCGAGCCAGGCATGGAAAGGAGCTCTTGGAGGAATTTCTTCAAGGGTTGTATCTCCTTTTACTCATTCTCTTTGTATTTCTTATTTTCTTAATTGTGTAACCACCAATTTGGGGATTTTGTAAACCTACAATTATTGCAATATATGTATGATTGCTCTTATGTTCTTTGAGTTTTGTTCTACTCTTTGTTTTATTCATGATTAAATCTCTTGTTGTGATATTCATGTGTGTGATGGGTCTAAATTGATATGTGTCCATCAATGGGATTAGGAGTAGTGTAATTTAATTTAGGAGTAGAGTAATTTAACATCCCATGATTGTTGATTGATTGATGGATGATCCAAAATACCATGTATAGAATGATTTGAGTGTTGAGTATTAGCTCTAAAGAGTGGGAGAAGTTTGATTGATGCATGTATTTGCTAAATTAGACTTTGGTTCTATATTCTTGTACTTAATGGGTCTTTGTTTCAAAGGCACAATTGCTCACCAATGGCTTGGGTTGGGTGATGAATTGATTTAGGGATAATTCCCAAATCAAGAGAATGAACCCCTAGCTTAAATTGAATGGTCTTAATGTATAACAACCAACTTGTTGCATGTAGTTGTTTGGTAAGCTTGTTTCCATTTTTAGCCATCCTAGGGAGATTGATAAAACCGAATCTGTATCTAGAGTAAAGACAAACCGAATTCCTCTTGTGCTTGTGTAGTTTTATGGGTATTTCATTGCTTAATGCTTTCACTCGGTTAGCCACCTTGTGGATGATATTTAGGCTATGTGTTATATATTACGTGGTTCACATTAACATGTCCAGCGTGATATCCTCTACATTTGACCAGACAGTGAGAGATACACTAGGCTGGCGTGTAGAGCTCGTGTGTGTGTCCCACAATCCTTAATGAATCCAAGCATTTATGCATGGATGAAATTTCTAAGACATCGAGAGAGATTAGAGATTAATTAAGGGGACACAAGCATATAACATACGTGTTGTATGGGTATCTCGTATTCTTAATGCTTTCACTTGGTTGCCATCCCGTATTTGGTTAGCCATTGTGAATGAATTATTGGCTGTAGTATGGCCCACGCGGTTGCGCATTACATGCCCAACGAAATAACCACTGTATATGACCAGACAGTGAGAGATACACTAGGCTGGCATACAGGGCTCTTGTGTGTGTGCCACGGCACTTAATGAATCCATGCATTGTGTGGATGTGATTTCTAAGACTCGAGAGAGATTAGAAATCAATTAAGGGGACACGAGCCTATGATATACTTGCATATTGAGGGACTAAGTGATTCTAGAGCGTAATTAGGAGGATTGTTACGGTTGAGTCGTTTTCCTAGTGTTACCACATTTCATGCATCTCTCCATTCCATCCTATCCATGTATATATTATGGTAGTTAGTTTATTTATTTATTTACATTATTATTTACTTTTTCGCAAACGCAACACACGAGTTCTCTCGGAGTGTTGTAATAATAGCTAGAACCGGTGATAGTCGACGGATCCCACCTCCCTGTGGAACGATACCCTCACTTGCCGCTGTGCTAGTCTCTGTGACTCGCACGCTAGTGAGGTCGAACTTAAATGTTCATTTTCTGACCGACATCGCAACGACGTGTCGTCACTATTTAAAGCGGTGTTTGGGTCGGAATAGGAGAAATTTGGGTGGTTACGCAATCCAGGATTGTAGGTATTTGAATACGGGTCATTTCTTCCCCTTTGATAATTCAAGGCTTGTACTTCCTGGGACTCCTCTTGCTTCCCACTCCTACAATGATGTCCATTATCACACACATGACTTGCTCCGGCTTGTAGTTGACTCACATTTTTAGCTAGAGTCTCCATTTGCTTTGTCATAGTGGAGAGTTGAATGGCCACTTCGGTATTCCTATCAATGTCATATCTTCCACCCTTTCTAGCCGTTGAGCCTCTATGGTAGGAGTTGAGAGCTAATGTCTCATAAATCTCGGTGATCTCTGCTGCGGACTTCTTTGTAAGCACACCTCCACAAGCTTTGTCAACAAGTGCTTGGGTGAAGGGTGTCAATCCATCATAGAATGTGCGAACCTTGTATTCTCTGGATATCATGTGGGGTGAGCATTGCTCTAAAAGCTCTTTGTACCTTCTCCATGCTTGGTGGAAGGGCTCACCGTCTTCCTCACTGAAACTTACAATCTGGATCCAGATATCCTTTGTCTTAGGGGCAGGAAAGAATCTACCAAAGAACCCTTGGCACACATCGTTCCATGTAGCGAAAGTTCCGGATCTCAATGAACCGAACCATGTCTTGGCTGCGCCCTTCAAGTAATAGCGGAAGCACCTCATCTTTAATTGCTCCTCTGTGAGTCGACCTATTGGGAAGCTCTCCACCACGGATAGATAATCTTTCATGAACTGAAGATGGTATTCAATATCTGTGCCATTATAGGTTGGAAGCATGCCCATGTGCATACTCCTCAATTCGTAGCTCCTTGCTGCCGCATCGAGCACGATAGGTGAAGGTTGGTCTCCAAGCATTGGTTGACCGGACTCCTTCATTGCCCGGATATCATCATCAAAGTCCTGTGTAGGGGAACCCGGTGGACTCCCATAAACATCTAGGTCATCTCTAACCCCTTGTCCACCATGAACACCTCGTTCATCTCTGTCACCCGGAGCGCCTTGCTCACCATCTCTATCCATTTCTGTAGTAGAGATGTCGAGGTTGCCTAAATCAACAACAATGTCTAACCCCTCAAACTGTCTAGCAAGCTGGCCCACACGGTTGATGTTGTCGTTGGCAGGGAACAGAAATCCTCCTTGCGAACGGCGTCCGTGCATGCACCTGAAAACCTGAAGCACTAGAAATAAAACTACCAACGGAGTAAAAAGGATACAAAAAACTAAAATAAAACTAAAAGATAAAATGACACACACTACTCTAAAAAGAACTAACTAGATTCAACTAATGAATGTACGTCGATCCCCGGCAGTGGCGCCAAAATTGATGTAGTAAAAATTACTTTCAATTAAAATTAAGTTCGTTCACTGGGATCGGTGATTCAAATAGCTAAAACTACTTAGTCTAGGGAAAATTTAAAACTAATCTAAGTGCGTAAATTTAAATTGCATAATGCTTTGAGTTGGAAAAGTGATTTTGGTTCCTGAAAATGCTTAAAGATGCAAACTTATAAGCTAAAAATGTAAACTTGACACATAGATGCAAACTTGAGAAATAAAAATGCAATCTTGTGACTAAAAACTATGCTAAACACAACAAACAACACACAACGTATGGATATATGGGAGAAAACACTAGGTAATTGATGCAACCTTCTTAGACCACTCTATGTTCTTACTTAGTCTCATTAAGCACTTCAATCCAATTTTAGGGCTTGTTTAACATTAAGAGCTAGGTTCTTACCATTGCCTCCACAAGGTCATGTGCCAAGCAATGGTCATTACCCAATAATTGTATAAACTCTAAGCCAAAACAACATGGCACGGTCATGCACATATTATCTTTCTCAATCACCAAACTCATAATTGGTATTAAGGTGGAAAGGTCTTTCACACCAAAATCCAATTTATAGATAGTTTACACTAAACACCCACATCAATTGAGGTCTCAAAATAACATGAGTAGTAGGCAAACACAACATAATCAAGTAAAAGAGACTAAAATCGAATTGAATTAAGAAAATAGACTAATTAATTCATAAAGTAGTCCAATACGGTTACATCAATCCCCTAGCTAAATGATTAGTTACACATTAATGGAAAAAGAAAGAAGAAAACAAGAGAGTAGAGAAAACCCATTGTCTTGAGAGCTTCCTCTTGCTTGCAAAACCTCCGAAGATGGATGGAATGGTGATGGAGAAGGAGAAAATACAAAAAGATGATGAAAATGGTGAAGAAAGGTGGGAACTTGGGTGATTTTTGTAAGGTTGAAGATGATGGAAGATGAGAGGATTTTTGGGTGAGTATCTTTTTTGGATCTAGAGTTCAGAGAGTATATAGTATGTTCTCAGCTAAGAGAATATGATATATATATATAGTAGAAGCCAAGAAAAATGGGTCTGAATCGTCACTTGCTGAGTTGGCACGGAAGGTCGCCACCAAGTTGGCTAATGGGTGGCGACCACTTCACTAGTGAACATTACTGTCCTTGCTGCCAAAAAAAATAGAGGTCGCTAGCAAGTTCGCTGGTAGGTAGCGACCACCTTGGTAGCGAGCATCACTGTTCGTTGATGGCAAAAATATTAGGTCGCTACCAAGTTCGCTGGTAGGTAGCGACCACATAGGTAGCCAACATCACTGCCTCTGGTGCCAAAAATATAGGTTGCTGGCAAGTTGGCTAGCCACTAGCGACTTTGGTGGCGACCACCACCCTAGAAGAATTCTTGCAGCCAATCCTCTCCAATTTTGGCCCGGAACATGGACTTCTCAAAATATGCTCTCGATTCCCCTAACTTGCTCGACTTAGCACACTTGCCTCTAAAAAACTGAAAACCTGCGAAACAACTAATTTCAAGCCATTAGACACTCGATTTTTCCCGAGAACTGAATAAAAGCGACGGAAATGGGGGCCAAAATCTAGTATAGAAATGGCTCGATCAATACCATAGTTAAATAACCATACAAAAAAATTTCACATCTCCAACAACATTGTGTCCAATGGATACCATAAACTCCTATTTTGTAAACTCAAAACTCTTCATTTTCCACGTTTGATATAGATATAATTTATAGAAAAATAAAATGATTCAGATATAATTTATAGAAAAATAAAATAAAATAAAAGCATCTATATTTTTATTTTGAATTAAAGTTTCAAATCATATTAAAATCCTTTTGAGACATATTTTTAAGTAAAAATTATCAACAAAAAAAAAAAAAAAAAAAAAAAAAAGCACCATAAAATATGCAAAATTTATTTTTAATTATGGAAAATAATATATTAAAATTAAAATTAAACATATATTAGAATTGGAAACATAAAAATGTAATAAAAACAAAAAAAACAAAAACAAAACAAAACAAACCAAAAACGAAACTAATCAAAACCCTCTCCTCCAATTTGTATATTTCACTAAAACCCTACTGATCCTCACCAGCAAGCCATGGCTCACCGACGGTGCCTCCACACACTGACCCGCCACGTGACGGCTCTCGTCTCTCTCAAGCCCCAATAAACCCTCTTGTTGTTTCTTTCAAGATCAAGACTGGCTAGTTACAACAATTTTTTAGCAACAACTACTTGACTGACTGCGTCCAGCTGGGCAATGACTGTTCTGGTGGTAATATGGAATCTGCCTACGTTTATATTGTAGAAAACAGTATCGCCAGCAGAGTCCAATTACCAATACCAGGAACATAAAGGACCCTGTCGAAGGCAGCCGAGAAACTGCCAAGATCATCGGTTCTATAAAGATAGTTATAATGCTAATGAGATGCAATTAAAAGTCTTTGTAGCTCGACAACCCATCTCAGCTTACATTAACACAGATGGTGATTTCAAGCAACATACGATTGGTATCTACAATGGAAATTGCAGAGATTCAATCAACCATGCAGTTGTAATTGTTGGGTATGGTGTAAATAAATATGGTACCAAGTATTGGATGCACAAGAATTCATGAGGCACCGGTTGGGGTGAGCGTGGCTACATGAGGATTATCAGAGAATCTGGTTTTCCTAAAGGTTCTTGTGGTATTTTAACCATATCTCCATTTCCAGATGCACAATAACTTGTATTGAGAGTGGATGACTCTTCAATTCTTAAATTACTTATAAGTTATAATCAGAAAATCTTTTGCTTTGCTATAATTTTATACTTGCTTAATTTAACTGTGCAACTATACAGCAGCTCACAATTATTATAACTCAGTAACATAATACAATCACCTGAGGAAAATGTCAACAAGCACACCGTTAATAACATTGAATGAAGGAACAGTAGGTGTTCCAGTTTGAAAGGTATGGTATAACAAATGTAAAGAAGAAAATCTATCACAAATGTATTTCGAGGTTCCATAATTTTTAGTTACACCAATAAGAAAAAAAAAACAAAACAAAACAAAATAAAGTCACAATACAATCTCAAACTAATTGAATATCAAATTCTAGGATTATAAACCACAAGGTAAATTTGAAATTACATCTACAACTGCCGATACATGGCATATAATTGTCAGACTTAAATCTAGACTTGGTAACCATATATAAAAGAACAATTTAATAGTTAAACTATAAAGACAGCTAACACAAAATTCACTATCAAGATTCAAGGTTAATATAGATGAGAACTGATTTTTATATCAAGGCTTGATCCTGATCAGAAATACAGTACAAGTGTAAATTCACCAGAAAGACAGCTAGCACAAATAATAAGAACAGCATAAGACAATCAATACGAAAATGTATTCCAAATTGTGAACAAAAGGATTTCAATAATGAAAACCTGAATAGGAGGCATCTGACCAACTTCCAGAATCCAGCTTATCAGCCTCGTCAGATATTGCATTCGCAAGTCGTAGGTAAACAGCATGGGGAAGAGGCAAAATGGGTTGCATGTTTCCCATTTTTCATGTAAAGCTCCTTGCAACAATAATAGAAGAAAACAAGAATACTAGAAGATGATAATAACAAAGAGAACTTCAATAAACAAAAAACTTGCTCAAACAAAACATCAAAAGATGCATCCGTTCACGTTCATTCTACGCTT
Organism: Acer saccharum; assembly: GCA_030490815.1. Classification (NCBI taxonomy): domain Eukaryota; kingdom Viridiplantae; phylum Streptophyta; class Magnoliopsida; order Sapindales; family Sapindaceae; genus Acer; species Acer saccharum. Next base: position 11,208,641 of record CM059877.1, on the reverse strand, counting down.
CCCGCTATTGGAGTTGGACTTTGGGCAAAGTGTAATACCCCAATTTCACAAAATTGACTTAAGCCCAACCAAGCCCAATTGAAGCCCAATTGATCCAAGCCCAATTCCAATTCCAATTCAATCCTAAGCAAGCCCAAACCCCAAAAGATCCAAAGTATCCAATATTTTGTTTCTTGGTAAGTTGGGATGATCTTTTTAATAATAAAATAAGTTGAAGAGGCAAAGATGGGCAGCTGGCAGCATTTCATTATATGGTGGCCAATTTGTGAGATAGGTGGCATCGCACGGCAAGAGGTGGATCTGATAAGAAGAAGAATAAAAAAAATTAAAAAATAGAAAATAATAGAAAATAAGATAAATGGATATTGGAGAGAGAATAGCATTTTCAGACAAAAACAGAGAACAGAGAGGCGATAATTGAGAATGAAAATAAAGAAAAGAAAAGATGAAAATGAAGAAGAGAAAAGAAGAAATAGATGGGTGAAACTGTGAAAGGTGGATAAGAATTGACGAATAAAATAAGAGAAATTGAGAAGAGATATAGACAGAAATGAGAGGCTCGGCTAAGGCTAAGAAGAACAGAGAATCAGAGAACAGAAAGAAAGATGAGAGGCAAGAGATTGAGAGATTGAGAGTGAGAAATAAGAGAAGGATCAGAAAATATAAAGAGGCAAATCAGAGAATCAGAGAAAGAAGAAGAAGAAGTTGGGCGAGAGTGAGATAGAGAGAGATGGTAGGTGAATAAAAGAAAAGAAATCAGCTTTAGAAAATATATGGTTGCAGCCGAGAGATCATGGAGAGAAGTATAGAAGAAGAAGAAGAATTAAATAGAAAGGAAAGCTGAGATATTTAAGGTGGAGAAACACAGTTCAGTATACTTGGTGGGATGAGATACTCATGTAAGTGATTATTTTAGTATAATAATTGAGATACAGATTATTAGATTTCCCATGGTTCCTAAATTGAGTTTATGTTAATTTAGGATGGATCTAGAGAGTAGAGAGAGATGAGCCCAGATGGAATCCAATCCCAGAAGCAGATTTGAGCACAGGAATTCTGTGAGTGGATAATTTTATTAAATGTTATTTATTTAGAATTACATGTTAGATTAAGTTATTTACAGAAATATTAGAAATAAATGATTTATTCATTTATTTAGAAAATAGATTTCTAGATGAATTGAGGCATTTTAAGAAACGTTTAGATTTCTATAATTCAGAAATTGATTTTTTATAAAATTAGATATATTGAGCAAGATTTTATAGGAAGATTATTAAAAGTATTTTTAGATAGATTTTCAAAATGAATTCCAGATTTCTAGATTTTCAGATTTTCAGACAGATTTCCAGATTTTCATATCAAAGTTATTTATGAGAATTTTTAGAAAAGAAAGAAAAGGAATATTTATACATATTTTAAAGAAAAGTATTTATAAAAAATTATATGTATGTTCAGAAAGAGATTTCAAACACCAGATATGTACCCTTCCCTAGCAGTATCAGATTCAGATTGTTTGCCCTTGGGGCTTATGCATATGTGTATGTCAGATTCAGAGTCACTCTGCACGTGTATGACAGATGTTTATCCCCAGCTCTGTGTGAGCCCAGAGAGATCAAGGACACGTATGACAGATTTCCCTGGGTACTAGTTTGGTAAAGAGTTTTCAGATTAAATATATTACTGATTATGATCAGTAAAGAAAAGATTTCATATTGTTAGAAAAGATTTCAAATTATCAGATACTTTATATTTTATAAAATCAGAAAGTGTTTTATTATATTATATAGTATTTACAAAAATGTGTTTTATTTACAAAAGATTTTTAATTAGTTCTCAACTTGTTTTATAGAACACTTTCGTATTAAATCCTGATTAGTTTCAGGGATGAGATGCATAATTCATAAATAGCCATAGAAAAAGAGATACATAATTTAGAAAGAGAATAGATATGTGTTCTACAAATTAAGTTTAGCCTAAGAAATGTAGAATTAAGAAAGAAATTGAGAAAAGTTTTCTATAGCTAATAATTTTTAGATTGTATTTTTGTTGGCTAGTATAAGTTAAATGAACTACGAGGGTTTTGATCCTTATTGAGTATAGGGTACGTAGGCATTTGGGTTATAAATCTCAAACTCAAGCCCACCAAAGAAAGAAAAAGATAAGATTTTTACAGGATTCTCTCGTACTCAAGATAGGAGTCGGGGCGGATCCTGTCACAAAGTACATAGTCCCTTAGCTTGTCGATGCTTCAACAGTGCTCTTCTGGAAGTGGTTCTCATCTGTCGACGGAAGCCATGGGTTCGAGCCAAGGACTTGAATTACTCATTATTATAGTAAGAAAATCAAAATTGCAGTAAATGGTGCAGTTTCAGAGTATCTTCTTCACTCTCCAAATTGAAAATCACATGATTCTACTTCCTAATTAAATGCAAGAATTACCTCCAAAGTGACCTAGAAAACCAATACAAGCACCAAAATTTCAACCGCGAACCCCAATTTTGTTAGGGATGTTAATACAACAGCTCATTCAACTGAAAAAGAGAAGAGCTTCACAGTAAAGATTAAAGAGGCTGCAATCAGTTCAAACTAAGCGCAAAAGTAACGGAGATGATCAGCTGTGTAAAAGTACACCTGACTTGCAATGTGCGAAAGGCAAACACAGTTGCAAGTAAAGCTGATACAAAACATAATCAAGGATTTGATCGTGGGAAAGGCAAACACAGTTGGCTCACAAAAGAAGAAATTAGAAAAGAGCTAAGCTAAAAGCATCTCCAATGCAGCTGTAAATTGTTAAAAAATTAGATGTTATATAGGACAAACAGAGATTGAGTACAATTATACTTCTTCAATGCAGTCATCACTTCTTAATGTCAAGTTGAGGTGGCAAAAAAAAAAAAAAAAAAGTGGACACTGTCAGCATGATTATCTACTTTCATATAGTTTGTTGCACAACTATCTTGTTGTTGACTCAACATATATTTAAAATCCCCAAAAAAATCATATGCAAATTTTATTGAATTATTAAAAAACAATTAATAAGCAGGTGTCTTAACAGTGAAACATTGAAGACCAATTTTTTAGTTGGCTACCTGTCAAGTATATTTTTATGACACATAGAAAACAATTGCCTTGACATTGTTATTATGTCAACAATTTTTGTCAGACAATCACACTTGCATAGGAGATGCTCTAATTGTTCTAATTAGTCGATTAGGAAGCTGTTGATGTGGCAGCCTCACATGTATTTACACTCCTGATTATCAGGAAGTTGGTAGAGACCGTTGGTGAATTCTTTGTGTAATATAAGTAGTCAAGTGTAGCAATTCATTTATTAATTAAGAGACAAAAATAATAATAAAATACCTGAAAGAGCTTCAATGCCTCTAATGGCGATTCTTCTCATCTCTGTTTTTCTCCAAGTAATTTTGTCAAACACCTTGAGTGCTTCTCTACCCATACCACCTACTTACACTTTTCTTACCGTTTTCATTGTTTTTTTTTTCTCAATCAAACAAGTGTTACACCATTAAATCAAATGCAACAACAACAACAACAATAAATAAATAAATAAATTAATTAATTAAATAAAATAAAATTGAACAAATTAACAAGAAAAGATTAAAAACCCAAAATTGATTTCGTCCCACCAAAATTAAACCTACAAGATGTCAAAATTTAGGGAGTTGGTTTCAATTTGTATAATCACCACTATCAAAATAGTGATTAGATGGGGAATTACAGCATTTCATTATATGGTGGCCAATTTGTGAGATAGGTGGCACGCATGGCAAGAGGTGGATCTGATAAGAAGAAGAATAAAAAAAATAGAAAATAATAGAAAATAAGATAAATGGAGATTGGAGAGAGAATGGCATTTTCAGACAAAAACAGAGAACAGAGAGGCGAGAATTGAGAAAGAAAATAAAGAAAAGAAAAGATGAAAATGAAGAAGAGAAATAGAAAGGAAAGAATAGAAGAAGAAATAGACGGGTGAAACTGTGAAAGGTGGATAAGAATTGAGGAATAAAATAAGAGAAATTGAGAAGAGATATAGATAGAAATGAGAGGCTCGGCTAAGGCTAAGAAGAACAGAGAATCAGAGAACAGAAAGAAAGATGAGAGGCAAGAGATTGAGAGATTGAGAGTGAGAAATAAGAGAAGGATCAGAAAATATAAAGAGGCGAATCAGAGAATCAGAGAAAGAAGAAGAAGAAGTTGGGCGAGAGTGAGATAGAGAGAGATGGTAGGTGAATAAAAGAAAAGAAATCAGCTTTAGAAAATATAGAAGAAGAATAGAAGAGATATGGTTGCAGTCGAGAGATCATGGAGAGAAGTATAGAAGAAGAAGAATTAAATAGAAAGGAAAGCTGAGATATTTAAGGTGGAGAAACACGGTTCAGTATACTTGGTGGGATGAGATACTCAGATAAGTGATTATTTTAATATAATAATTTAGATTTCCCATGATTCCTAAATTGAGTTTATGTGAATTTAGGATTGATCTAGATAGATGAGTCTAGATGGAATCCAGTTCCAGAAGCAAATTTGAGCACATGAATTCTGTGAGTGGATACTTTTATTAAAAGTTATTTATTTAGAATTATATGTTGGATTAAGTTATTTAGAGAAATATTAGAAATAATTGATTTATTCATTTATCTAGAAAACAGATTTCTAGATGAATTGAGGTGTTTTAATTTTTAGAAAATTAGATATATTGAGCAAGATTTTATAAGAAGATTATTAAAAGTATTTTCAGATAGATTTTCAAAATGAATTCCAGATTTCTAGATTTTCAGATTTTCAGACAGATTTCCAGATTTTCATATTGAAGTTATTTATGAGAATTTTTAGAAAAGAAAGAAAAGGAATATTTATGCATATTTTAAAGAAAAGTATTTATAAATAATTATATGTATGTTTAGAAAGAGATTTCAAACACTAGATGTATACCCGTCCCCAGCAGTATCGGATTCAGATTGTTGGCCCTTGGGGCTTGTGCACATGTGTATGTCAGAGTCAGAGTCACTCTACACTTGTATGACAGATATTTATCCCTAGCTCTGCGTGAGCCCAGAGAGATTAGGGACACGTATGATAGATTTCCATGGGTACTAGTTTGATAAAAAGTTTTCAGATTAAATATATTACTGATTATGATCAGTAAAGAAAAGATTTAAGATTGTTAGAAAAGATTTCAAATTATCAGATATTTTATATTTTATAAAAGCAGAAAGTGTTTTATTATATCATATAGTATTTACATAAATGTGTTTTATTTACAAAAGATTTTTAATTAGTTTTGAACTTGTTTTATAGAACAATTTCGTATTAAATCCTGATTAGTTTCAGGGATGAGATACAAAATTCAGAAATAGCCATAGAAAAATAGATACATAATTTAGAAAGAGAATAGATATGTGTTCTACAAATTAAGTTTAGCCTAAGAAATGCAGAATTCAAAAAGAAATTGAGAAAAGTTTTCTATAGCTAATAATTTTTAGATTGTATTTTTGTTGGCTAGTATAAGTTAAATGAACTACGAGGGCTTTGATCCTTATTGAGTATAGGGTACATAGGCGTTTGGGTTATAAATCCCAAACTCAAACCCACTAGAGAAAGAAAAAGATAAGATTCTTACAGGATTCCCTCGTACTCAAGATAGGAGTCAGGGCGGGTCCTGTCACAAAGTACACAGTCCCTTTGCTCATCGATGCTTCAACAGTGCTCTTCTGGAAGTGGTTCTCATCTGTCGACGGAAGCCATTGGTTCGAGCCAAGGACTTGAATTACTCATTATCATAGTAAGAAATTGCAGTAAATGGTGCAGTTTCAGAGTTTCAGAGTATCTTCTTCACTCTCCAAATTGAAAATCACATGATTCTACTTCCTAAATCCAAGAATTACCTCCAAAGTGACCTAGAAAACCAATACAAGCACCAAAATTTCAACCGCGAAACCCCAATTTTGTTAGTGATGTTAATACAACAGCTCATTCAGCTGAAAAAGAGAAGAGCTTCACAGTAAAGATTAAAGAGGCTGCAATCAGTTCAAACTATACAAAAGTAACGGAGATGGTCAGCTGTGTAAAAGTACACCTGACTTGCAATGTGCGAAAGGCAAACACAGTTGCAAGTAAAGCTGATACAAAACATAATCAAGGATTTGATCGTGGGAAAGGCAAACACAGTTGGCTCACAAAAAAGGAAATTAGAAAAGAGCTAAGCTAAAAGCATCTCCAATGCAATTGTAGATTGTTAAAAAATTTGATGTCATATAGGACAAACAGAGATTGACTACAATTATACTTCTCCAATGCAGTCGTCACTTCTCAATGTCAAGTTGAGGTGGCAATAAAAAAAAAAAGGTGGACAACGTTAACATGATTATCCACTTTCATATAGTATGTTGCACAACTATCTTGTTGCTGACTCAACATATATTTAATATCCCAAAAAAATCATATACAAATTTTATTGAATTATTAAAAAATAATTAATAAGCAGGTGTCTTAACAGTGAAACATTGGAGACCAATTTTTTAGTTGGCTATCTGTCAAGTATATTTTTATGACATATAGAAAGCAATTGTCTTGACATTGTTAACATGTCAACAATTTTTGTTAGACAATCCACACTTGCATTAAAGATGCTTTAATTGTTCTAATTAGTCAGTTAGGAAGCGGCTGACGTGGCAGCCTCACGTGTATTTACACTCCTGATTATCAGGAAGTTAGTAGAGACGGTTGGTGAATTCTTTGTGTAATATAAGTAGTCAAGTGTAGCAATTCGTTTATTAATTAAGAGACAAAAATAATAAAATACCCGAAAGAGCTTCAATGCCTCTAATGGCGATTCTTCTCATCTCTGTTTTTCTCCAAGTAATTTTGTCAAACACCTTGAGTGCTTCTCTACTCATACCACATACTTACACTTAGGGAGCAAGAAAAGATTAAAAACCCAAAATTGATTTCGTCCCACCAAAATTAAACCTACAAAATGTCAAAATTTAGGGAGTTGGTTTCAATTTGTGTAATCACCACTATCAAAATAGTGATTAGATGGGAATTAGTTTCAAAAAGGCCATTTTGAAACCAACACTATTACATTAATAACCATTCAGTCAAACTCCGTTAACTTTACCGTTAAATAAATGGGTATTTTGGTAACTTTCTATAAAATTACAAAAATGGTCCGATTCAGGCAGAGGTACCTGGTAAGCTGCAGTTTGGGTTGTTTTCTGGTTCTTCACTGATACCATCTCCTCTCCCAGCCATACACATTGGTTATGTACAGATGCCTCTTTTGCATTCCCAAAAAACAACCCAGCTTCTCATGTAAAATGAAGCATCAATATGTAAAACTGGGGATAGAGAAGGGTGTAGGACATGAAAAAGCATGTGATATTTTCATGTTCAAATTAATTATAAGTCTTCATACTGCAGGAAATATAATATTTTCATGTTCTTGTATTCTTTGATGTTCTCATGACATATCACACAGTCTTCTTCGATTATCCAAATAGGAACATTCAATTATTGTATGGAGCTCAAGCGATGTGTTTTTCAATTAAAAAAAAAAAAAAGACTTTCTTCATCTAATGGTGAATTGGCAAATTTAGGACTGGAAGTCTGGAATCAATCTGTGAAGAATGTAACCTTAGTAGCTACTCCTACAAGGTTAAATGAGCCAAGCATCATCAATAACAGAGGTGAGGCATCAGCTCAGGAGTCTAACAGATCAACCTCACTTCCGCTTAATTACTAAAGTAAAGAGTCGACTTCAAGAAACAATCTCAAACGTCCAATCAAGTTCAATCAAGCATCATCAAATGGCTAGAAATGTTCTCTAATGTAACTGTAATTGGGGGCCAAAAAATAGAGTTGTAACTGCCTAGTGTGACCTGGCAGAATGATAGGCTGAGAGTGATTATAGGAATTCTGTTAGAAAGATTCTAGAAGACTCATTGTAAGATATCCATATATACATATATATTCTGTTATCTCACACGATTGGTGTGTGGTGAAATTAATAGAAGTCAGTTTTCACAGATTCCAATATAGAGAAAATACAGAGTTTCATTGAATCATTTTTACGAACACCATTTGTTTTGCCTTTTTTTACTTTTGCGTGTAGCTTTTGACAATCAATCAATTAATCTTGGTGGGGAAAAGTTGGAGACTCGTATGGTATCATCAATCACGTTAATTTATTTCCATTAATTATCTCTCACATGATTCACGTTTGCATCTCTTTTCTTCTTTTTCTAACTTTTTTTTCCACCCAATAATTTCTTGGCAATTGGTTCTTTGCTTTAATTTGCTTTAAGACATCAACAGTACTGAGTCCATAGTCGTGAATTTTAAGTCATGATATATGTGAAATGAATTTTCAGTCGAAATGTCAAATCAACTCCTTCATTCACACCCAAATATCCATTCGTTAATAAAAAGATTTCTTTGTTTTTTTTTTTCTTAAGTATTTCTTTAAATAAAGGAAATTGTTTTACTGATGATAACAATACATATATACATGATAGATACTAATTTTTTAAAATTATTTTTGCATCAATAATCAAACAATCTTAGACTTTTATCACTCTTAATCTCATTTCAAGTAAAACGTCATCTTTAATAGTCGAAAAGAAAATTTAGAAGATCACATAGGTGGTACAATTTATAAAAACATAATTAATTAAATATGCCTGCGTCCTTTAATCATGGCCCGGAATACATCTACTTAGTTAAGATGACCAATAAATCCTGATGAAGGATAATATAGTTGTTCTGCATGTGGAAATTAACACAGAAACAAGCAAGGAAAATAGAAGTTATTAACTAAAAAAAAAAAAGATTTGACTGCACATGTTAGTGATTTTGGTATTTCAAAACTTTTTGGTGAAGTGGATTCGGTGACACAAAAGATGACATTTTCTACCATCTGATACATTGCATGGCACTAGTTAATTATTCCAGCTCATTATTCAATTTTATATTTCCACGTGAACAATTTAGCTGAATATCTGAATGATGAATTGGAATTGAAAATCAAGAGTTTGGATTAGAAGGAATTGCATGTTTCCAAAAAAATGTACCACCAAGAAAGGGTTTGCATAAATCAATTAAAGATGAAATAGCAGCGGTATTGGCAGAAGCATTATCAAAACCAATTGCAAAAATTTTGTTTTCAATATTATACTCTGAAAAAATAATTCTAAGCTGTCTATAAATATTTTGAGCAGTGTGTGAACCATCAAAAACTCTAAATGCAAGAATTCTTTTTGGATAGTCCAAGCATTATCTATAAAATGGCAAGTGACATCCAAGTATGAATGCATTTACCAATAGTCAATCCATATGTCGGCACATAAGGTAACACGACTATTATATTTTTCAAAATATTTTTCAAACTTTTTTTTTTATCTCTCACATAAATCTTTTCAAGTGTTTGTGTGAGCGTGGATCTAGGGACACGGCCATTTTGATTAAAAAAAAAAAAAAAAAAAAAGAACAAAAAAAGAACAAATTAACAAGAAAAGATTAAAAACCCAAAATTGATTTCGTCCCACCAAAATTAAACCTACAAAATGTTAAAATTTAGGGAGTTGGTTTCAATTTGTGTAATCACCACTATCAAAATAGTGACTAGATGGGGAATTAGTTTCAAAATGGCCATTTTGAAACCAACACTATTACACTAATGACCATTCAGTCAAATTTTGTTAATTTTACCGTTCAATAGATAGGCATTTTGATAACTTTCTCTAAAATTACAAAAATGGTCCGAGTTAGGCAGAGGTACCTGTTAAGCTGCAGTTTGGATTGTTTTCTGGTTCTTCACTGATACCATCTCCTGTCCCAGCCATACACATTGGTTCTGTACAGATGCCTCTTTTGCATCCCCACATCGGCCCTCACGCATCTGCACCCATCACAACCTCCTATACATCTCCCATTTCCCAGCGTGTACTCCCGTTGGGCACTCAATCAGTGCCTTCTGTTCAACCCAGCCAAGTTTTCAACGAATCAGAATGTAGGTGTCTCTCAGCCTATTCAACCCAAACAAGAAACATCAGCTCAAGTTGCGGAATCTGCATATTATCACAATAAAAAATAGCCCAGTTGCTTGAGTGTGACTGTTGAAGGATCAACACAACCAGTTCCAACTGTTCATACTGACACAAATAACAACCCAACTTCTCATGTAAAATGAAGCATCAATATGTAAAACTGGGGATAGAGAAGGGTGTAGGACATGAAAAAGCATGTGATATTTTCATGTTCAAATTAATTATAAGTCTTCATACTGCAGGAAATATAATATTTTCATGTTCTTGTATTCTTTGATGTTCTCATGACATATCACACAGTCTTCTTCGATTACCCAAATAGGAACATTCAATTATTGTATGGAGCTCAAGCACTGTGTTTTTCAATTAAAAAAACAAAAGACTTTCTTCATCTAATGGCGAATTGGCTAATTTAGGACTGGAAGTCTGGAATCAATCTGTGAAGAATGTAACCTTAGTAGCTACTCCTACAAGGTTAAATGAGCCAAGCATCATCGATAACAGAGGTGAGGCATCAGCTCAGGAGTCTAACAGATCAACCTCACTTCCGCTCAATTACTAAAGTAAAGAGTCGACTTCAAGAAACAATCTCAAACGTCCAACCAAGTTCAATCAAGCATCAACGAATGGCAAGAAATGTTCTGGTATGTACCTGTATTTGGGCGCCAAAAAACAGAGTTGTAACTGCCTAGTGTGACCTGGCAGAATGATAGGTTGAGAGTGATTATAGGAATTCTGTTAGAAAGATTCTAGAAGACTCCTCGTGATATATATATCGTCTTTCTATTATCAGTTCAAACTGATATCAGTTCCTTATATGATGACCATTGGATTTAGAAGATGCTTTGACAAGTACATACAGCCAAATCAAAGCATTTAAATACAATGACCCACATGTAAGGAATTGATATATTTTATATCAGTTTAAACTGACAATAGAAAAACTATATATATAGAGTAATGCTAGGCTTCCTAATTTTTTTCCCAAATGGTGTTAGCACATGAGGTGTCAATATCACGTCACTCACCATATAATCTTATGATTTATAAGATTTTGACACCTCATATGCCAACACCATTGGGGAAGAGATTTGGAAAAAAATTTGGAAAGCCTAGCATTACTCATATATATATATATATATATATATATATATTCTGTTATCTCACACGATTGGTGTGTGGTGAAATTAATAGAAGTCAGTTTACTCAGATTCCATTAGAGAGAAAATACAGAGATTCATTGAAGCATTTTTACAAACACCTTTTGTTTTTCCTTTTTTACTTTTGCATGTAGCTTTTGACAATCAATCAATCTAGGAGGGGAAAAGTTGGAGACTTGTATGATTTCTTTATCATCAATCACGTTAATTTATTTCCATTAATTATCTCTCACATGATCCACGTTTGCATCTCTTTTCTTCTTTTTCTAACTTTTTTTCCACCCAATAATTTCTAGGCAATTGTTTCTTCTGTAATTAGTATTCTTTGCTTTAATTTGCTTGTTATTGCTTTAACTTTAAGCTGGTTCTTTGCTTTTAATTTGCTTTAAGACATCAACTCCTTCATTCACCACCCAAATATCCATTCATTAATAAAAAGATTTCTTTGTTTTTTTTTTAAGTATTTCTTTCAATAAAGGAAATTGTTTTACTGGCTATATACATATATACATGATAGATATTAATTTTTTAAAATTATTTTTGCATCAATAATCAAACAACCTTAGATTTTTATCTCATTGTGAGGAGGTCAGGTACGTTTACGTAACTGCATTTCAATTATTTCAATTAAAATGCTGCTTTTCAGTACGTGTCCCAACTCCCATTGCATCAATCCTGTATTCACGTTACTCACACTGCATCCCTTTTCCTCTCTTTCTAACTTTCTTTTAACACAATAATTTCTTAGAATTTGCTTTTCTTCGGTGATTAATATTGCATTTGTCCCATCATCTATAAAGATATTGTAACCATTCATTTCATACTTTTCTTGGATGTTGGTTCTTAGCTTTTGCTTCTCTGTCTTATTATCGTAGAAACAGTACTACAAAGACATTGATTGAGCAGCAGTCATGAATGATGGAAAAAAAGAAGAAACTGATGTGTGACTGTGGAGTGTGGACACATTATGAAGATTATCCATAAAAAGAAAGTAGTAACAAAAAAAATAAACGATTTAATTATGATCCTGCATGTCAACTATAAGTCAATAAGTGTCCGTTTGGGAGAGTTTGTCTACCGGCTAAAAGAGCTTTTTTAATTAAAAAAGCTCTTTTAAAAAAAAAATTGTATCGTTTGGTTGTTACCCAGTAGAACTTTTATATAATTAAAAAAGCTGTTTTACGTCTACTTGGAGAAGCCTAAATTTAAAGCTTTTCCAAGTAGATCTTTTGGATTTTTTTTAATAACACTAAAATCTCCAATAAAACCCTATAATTTAATATTTGTTAGAGTATTTTGGTAATTCTATCATTAAAAAAGCTCTCTTTTAATTGACAACCAAATGACCAATGACTTTCATTTAAAAGCTCTACCTCTAAAAGATCTACTTCTAAAAAATCAAACTTAAGAAGTTCTCCTAAACGTACTCTAAAGTCAGTAAATTTTTTTTTTTTTTTTTTGGTTTTTCACCAAGAGTGTCCTCACTCACATCGGAGTCGGTAAATTATTTTTGAGCAAAACTGGTTATCTATTTCCATTTGGACCTACAATTCTACAAAGACAGAATGGGGATGAAAAAGTTATAAGGTAACTCTATTTTTGCTTTGTGTTTATTTTCCGCCATCCTTTTCTTGGCAGTTATTTATACCTATACCTCATTGTCTAAAGAATCCCACACTTGAAACTAGTTTCTCGATCTCATGGCGAAAAACAATCCTCTCATTGTTATTATCACAGCTTTCTTAGTTCTGAGTTTGATGTTTTCCTTAGTTAAGGCATCAGCAACCAACATCACCACAGACCAACATGCTCTTCTTGCTCTGAAAGATCGTATTTATGATCCTACGAATTTATTGGCCAAAAACTGGTCCACAAGTAGCTCCATCTGTACTTGGATTGGTGTCACCTGTGGTGTCCGTCATCATAGAGTCACAGTCTTGAATATTTCTAACTTTGGTCTCGCAGGCACCATCCCTCCTCAACTTGGAAATCTGTCTTCATTGCGAGTCCTTGATCTTAGTGTTAACCAGCTTTCAGGTACCATACCCTCCTCCATCTTCCAAATATCTTCACTTGAAAGGCTTAATCTCAGCTATAACCAGCTCTTTGATTCCTTCCCTTCCATCATCTTTAACTTGCCTTCATTACAAGTTATTCAGTTCGGTTCTAATAGTCTTTATGGTGGACTTCCATCTCATATTTTCAATTATCTTCCCAATTTGAAAATGCTTTATTTGGCTGACAACATGTTTGATGGCCAAATACCGTCGACTATATCAAAGTGCCAACAGTTGCAAATTTTATCCTTGTATCTTAATAATTTCACTGGATATATACCCAAGGAAATTGGAAACATGACTATGTTGAAGGAATTATATCTTGGCTCCAATGAACTCCAAGGTACGATATCTATAGCTTAGACATTATGAAATATTCATCCATTTTATTAAAAGATATTACAATTTTACTACCGTTTAATTGTCTGTTGAGACGTTTTCAGGAGAAATTCCACATGAGCTAGGCAATCTTACAAAACTAGAAGTACTATCACTAACAGACAATGTCCTGACGGGGACAATTCCTTCAACAATCTTCAACCTTTCTTCTCTAAGAATGATGGGCTTCACAAATAATAGTTTGAACGGTAACCTACCACCTAAAAACATGTGTCAACATCTTCCTGCTCTACAAGAATTATACATGTTTGGTAATAAAATCACCGGTCGAATCCCAAACAATTTGTGGCAATGTTCAAATCTTCAAATTGTTTCGTTGTCATATAATCAATTCGAAGGAAGTATACCAAGAGATATCGGGAACTTGACATTGATCAATCAACTATTTCTTGACTCTAACAACTTGATAGGTACTAAACAAGCCTTTCTCTTCAATATTTATTTGCATTTTTTATTGCCTATATTTTTATGGTGTACGGAAAAAAATGTTATACATGATGCTAAATAAATTTTATAATATTTGCAGTTTTGCGCGTGCATTAATTGCCCTACAACCTATTTACGGTTTGAATTTATTATTTACTATTTCAGTAAATAATAAATACATAATTTAATGGTTTGACCCCAAATTTTAGAGATGCACGTTTGGGGAATGGGGATGGATATAGGTCCCCCCATCCCCATCCCCATCCCCATCCCCATCCCCACTTCCCATACCCTTCCCCCATCCCCCCCATTTCCCCATTTGGGGAAAATGGGGATGGGGAATTTTGGGGGGACATATATCCATCCCCATCCCCAATTCCCCATTTTCCCCGTTTTTTCCCTTTTTTTCTCATTTCCCCATTTTCCCCGTTCCCCCATTTCCCCATTTGACTAAAAATTACAAATTAAACTAAAAAAATAAACATTCCATTACAAATACAAAATAAAATTCATTAGTGCATTTTATATAAAATGTGTATATATACTTAGGGAGTTAGGGTTTTCAAAGAATAAACCAAAAAATTAAAAATATATATTATAATTATATTTATATATGTTTGGGGGAAAGGGGGAAATGGGGATGGGGGACCTCCCCCCCATCCCCATCCCCATTTCAACATAATTGTGGGGGAAATGGGGAAATGGGGATGGGGAGGGGTCCCCCCATCCCCATCCCCATTTCAATTTGGAGATGATTTGCATCCCCATCCCCACCCATTTCCCCATTTTTCCCCCAAATAAGGATGGGGACGCGGAGAATTGTGGCCCCGGGGAAAAATGTGCATCTCTAGGTGGTAGGTACATTTCAAGTTTGTTTCAAAATTTTATGTTTTGTTTGCAACATTTCAAGTTTTTTTCCTCTGAATTTCACGTTTTTCTCAATATTTCAAGTTTTTTTGCATCATTTCACTTTCTTTTTTTTCCTTTGGATTTAATGTTTTTCCTCCATATTTCAAGTGTTTTGCAACATTTCACGTTTTTTTTTTTTTCTCCAAATTTCAAGTTTTTTCTCTAGATTTCTAGTTTTTATGAATTTTTTTAAAGTTAAGTTACAGGGGTATTTTTATAATTTATAGGTATACACAGATTTATTTTTATTTTTTTTTTTAAATGTGGTTATTAACAATTAAACTTTCCTATGTGGTTAAATACAAAATTCTCAAGTTATATGTGGTTATTTTTAGCATTTTCCACCTATTCTTGTCACTCAGTTTGCCTATATGGCCATTTTGAATCAAATTTCTCATCTAATGGGTGGCGACCAATGTAATTATCACATAAATTTTATAAGATTTCTCATGAATTAATTTCCCTACAGCCTAGCTATTTTCAGTTTAATTTTACTATTTACTATTTTGTAAATAGTAAGTACATAATTTAATCATTTAAAAAATACATAATTTAATCATTCATTAAAAAAATACATAATTAAATAATTGAACTCAAATTGGTGGTAGATCCCACAACTATATTTAGTTGAAGTGTCAGAGAATGTAATCCTGACTTCAGGGGTCCGAAAAATGTCTTCTCTCTTTTCTCTCTCGAGGCAAAGAGTGGAAGTAGAAGTCCTTTTGGTAGTCAATCTTCCGGCATAGAAGTAGCTTTTATTTCTACCTAAAACTATTAAGCGTACAGGTCAGGGTTGAAACCAGAAATTGAGTAGTTTGGTGGGTGTCTATAAAGGTGTTCTCGAAATATCGTCTAGTACTGTGTTCAACTGGGTATAAGCATTTCCTCCTCCCCAGATCTAGTCTTCTAGAGTTTTCCTTAGCCTCAGGATACAAGATCCAACTATGGGGACGAGCGAGATAGCAAGGTTATGCGAAAATCTCACGATCAAGGATGAAGATAGGGATATCCATCAAGTCACGGAGGAAATAGGAGAAGTGGGAGTGGAAAATGTGGACCATTGCCTAGTGGGGAAAGTCTTGTGAAGGAAAAGGGTCAACTGAGAAGCTTTTAGATCGGTTATTGAACAATTATGGAGTCCCTTTGGAAATGTTGAAATCGAAGTGGTGGGTGAGAATACATTCTTATTCTATTTCAAAAACCCAGATAATCGCAACCATGTGTGGCAGAGAGGGCCATGGTACTTTGACAAGAGTTTAATTGTCTTTGAAAAACCGGAAGGCACTGGGGAGATCTCTCAATTGAGCTTCAACAAGGCGGAATTCTGGGTGCAAATTCACGACATTCCGATTATGTGCATGAATCGAAGAATGGCGAAGTGGCTAGCGGAACAAATCGGTAAGGTCATTGAAATCCCCATGGAATCTAGGGATTGTTGGGGGAAATTCCTTAGAGTTAAAGTTGTGATTGATATTACTAGACCCTTGAAGCGTTGGCTTCGTTTGAAATTGGATAAATCAGATAAAGTAGTTGTGGTCGGTTTAAAATACGAAAGACTTCCTGAGTTCTATTACGCATGTGGAAAGATCGGGCATGGAATAAATGAGTGTAATGACGAGGAAGCAAAAAGAGAAGCAATTGAGGGACCCATAACCAAGTTTGGCTCATGGATGAGAGCATCATCGTCGAAAAAGGTGAAGTTTAAGTCTCCATCCAATGGGAGTGGAGGATCCTCGGAGAAAGGGGGGTTTGTGGGAGAATCGCGGGAACAAAGGAAACCAGGAACCTCTATTTCGGGGTCGACCTTTTTAGCTGTTCAGAAAGGAGGGACTATCAGCCCGATGACGGAATCCTCAATTAAGGCGGTCGGGGAACAGGGGAAAACCCTAAGTTCCAGACCAAAGGACGGGGAGGAGCTTCTAGACAGAATGTGTGTTGATGGACCTTCCATTGGGCCGGTTGGACAGGCAGAGGAGAAGACTTTGGATCAGGAAGCTATGAATATTGGGCCATCCAGAAGCAGCTTGAGCCTAACAAAAGCAGGACCAGTGTCATTAAGACTAGAAGGTGGGTCAACAGAAACGGGTATGCAGCTAGATACACAAAAACCAGGGCAGGTTTCCAATCCAGAGACACAAACACTAACCAAAGTAAAAGGGAAGAAATGGAAACATGCAGCAAGAGAAACGCAGACAATGCTAAAATCTGGTCTTATGGCAAGTCCTCTCCAACGAAAATTGTTGTCTAACCTCTCAACGATGAAATCCATCAAAAGAAACAGTCCATCACCCACACAAAGCAAAGACTCACTGAAAGACAGAATTGAGAGGAAATAAGGGAAAGGCATGACCAATCAACGAGTGTCACCAATTAGTCAGGGTCAATCAGGAAAATTGGACCCAAATGGGCGTCCCCAAGGAGGTTGCAAGAGGAGAGTATTTTTTGAATGTGAAGAAGACATCAGGGACTCCAAAAAAGCAAAAGCTACAGCAATGGAAATCTCATCATCCAATTCTCTTTCAGCGGCGGAGCCTGTAGACCAGGCCCGTCGAGAGCCATGATAGGGTTATGTTGGAACGTACGGAGGCTGGGGAACCCCCGTACGTTCGCAGCCCTGAAAAGGCTACTGAGGAAGTACTCCCCAGACCTGGTGTTCTTCTCTAAAACGAAAGTAAGGGGAAATCGGGTAAACAAACTTAAGGTGATCCTTGGTTATGAAGGGGCGTTCGGGGTCGATTCAGAAGGGAAAAGTGGTAGTTTTATTCTTTTATGGAAAGAGAACTGTAATGTCTCTGTTTTGTCCTTCTCGACCGGGCATATTGATGCGAGGATTCAGATTGATAATGGTTTTCTCTGGAGGTTTTCAGGCTTTTATGGGGACCCCAATCCAAGCAAGAGAGCGACCTCTTGGACCCTTTTACAGCGCTTGAGAGATGTTGATCGACTCCCATGGGTTTGTGGTGGAGACTTCAACGAAATTCTTAGTATGAGTGAGAAGTTAGGTGGGTCGGAAAAGGCTATAGCAGGGGTCATCAATTTCAGACAAGCAATTGAAGAATGTGATCTTATTGACCTGGGCTTCTCTGGTCCCAAGTTTACGTGGAACAATAGGAGAGGGGGAAAAGATAACATTCAGGAGAGATTAGATAGAATCCTAGCTAACAATCAATGGAGAGACAACTTTTATCAGATCCGAATAGATCATTTGGGCTTCAATTCATCAGACCATCGGCCTCTTCTTATGTCATGCAATATCAGGAGTATTACGAGCAGAAGAGTAGAGAGGAGATTTCATTTTAAATCTTTTTGGCTAAAGGAAGAAGAGACAGGAAATGTGGTAGCTAATGCCTGGAATGAAAATGGTCTCTCTCTCTCTATCAAGGACCTCAGGAACAAGCTGGATACTTGTGCTGCTAGACTGAAAGGGTGGAGCAAAACTCGATTTGGGAATTTGGGGAAAACCATTGAAAAAGAAGAACAGATAAATAGAAGGCCTTTATAGAAAGTGTGCTGAAGAGGGTGTGATGCAGATGATCAAAATTAAGGAAAGGGAAGTGGAGAACCTTCTTGACAATGAGGAACTGTATTGGAAACAAAGATGTAGGGTAAAATGGCTTAATGCGGACGATCGGAATTCAAAGTTTTTTCACTTAAGAGCTACGGCGAGGAGAAAGAAGAATCATATTGCCTCTCTCATGGACAATGCCGGTGTTTTACAAAATTCAGAAGAAGGTATGGCCAAGGTGATTTCTGATTACTTCTCTGAGATGTTTAGCTCCTCAAACCCTTCGGAAGCGGCTATCAGGACAATTGCCAACTCCATCACATCTAGGCTTAATGAAGTTATGAGAGCAGACCTTAATAGAGAATTTAGTGCTGATGAAATCAAATCAGCTATTTTTAGCATGGGTCCGACCAAAGCACTGGGACCGGATGGTTTCCAAGCAATTTTCTTTTAGAAGTTTTGGGGAGTTTTAGGTCCCGATGTCTCTCGTATCTGTCTTGGGGTTCTTAATGGCGATGCTTCCATCAGAGATTTTAACAACACCAATGTTGTCCTAATCCCGAAAGTCCAAAACCCGATATCCCCAAAGGATTTTAGACCAATTTCCCTTTGTAGCGTGGTGTATAAGACGATCACTAAAGTCCTAGCGAATAGAATTAAAGGATGTCTTCCGGACCTCATTTCGAACAACCAATCTGCCTTCATCCCGGGGAGATAGATCCACGATAATGTGATAGCTGCTTTTGAGACCTTGCACTCTATATCTAAGAGGAAGAAAGGGAAAAGAGGTTTAATGGCCATTAAACTTGACATGTGTAAAGCTTATGACCGAGTAGAGTGGCGTTTCCTCAAAGCTGTTCTGATCTAGATGAATTTTCCGGTAATATGGGTGAGGCTGATCTGGGATTGTGTCAGCTCCTCTAGTCTCTCCTTTATGTTAAATGGGTAGGTTGCAGGTACTATGATCCCCTCCAGGGGTCTAAGACAGGGGTGTCCCCTCTCACCCTATCTCTTTCTCCTGTGTGCTGAGGCTTTTTCTAGTCTTATCCGGAAGTCTGAAGGAAATGGCAGGCTTCTAGGCATCAAATGTGGACGCGGGGGACCTCTTATCAGCCATCTCCTTTTTGTGGATGACAGCATACTGTTTTGTAAGGTTGCCAGACGTAGCTGCATCCGTATTCGAAATATTCTCGATATTTACGAGCAAGGATCGGGACAACAAGTGAATATCCACAAGTCAATGGCCACTTTCAGCCCCAATGTTGACAGGAGAACTAAGATGGACATTCTGGGCAGCCTGGGTATAAGCTATAGTTGTGTTCAAGACAAGTACCTTGGCTTACCTTCTTTGATTGGTAGAAATAAAAGAGTTTTATTCAATGAAATCCAAGAAAAGCTGTGGAAAAAGTTGCGAGGATGGAAAAATAATTTATTCTCATTTGGAGGGAAGGAAGTCCTTAATAAGGCAATTGTGCAGGCTATTCCATCCTACACCATGAGTATTTTCAGACTCCCAAGCAGCATAGTTAACGAAATCACAGCCATGATTTCAAGATTCTGGTGGGGTACTCGGAATGGGAAATGGAAAATAAGCTGGATGAGATGGAATGCCTTATGTAGCCCAAAACCGATGGGAGGTATCGGCTTCAGAGACCTTGCTTCTTTCAACCAAGCCCTTTTAGCAAAACAGGGCTGGCGAATTCTGAATAACCCGGAGGCCTTAGTATCACAGATCCTGAAAGCTAAATATTTCAAGGGCCAGGATTTTCTGAAAGCCCCCCTCAAAACTGGATGTTCCCACATTTGGAGAAGCTTAATCTGGGGAAGGGATCTCCTTGTAAAAGAAATCCAGTGGAAAATTGGGGATGGTTCTTCGGTCAGGGTATTCAAAGACTAATGGCTACTGATCGGTCCACAACCACACGGTGTGACTCTCGCAAGTGTACGAGGTCGGTATGCAATGTAATGGCCAAGTAGGGATTCGTTCCCACAAGGACTAAGGATTGATTACTGGCTTTTATCGGTTTATATACTATTTGAACAATTAAAAATGATAGCTTTTAGATTTCTAACACTAAATTGAATTATATGAAAGCAAGTAAACACCAACCACAACTAAGATGAATGTGAATATATAAGGAAAATGTGTTAGAACTTGAATCCACCTCACCTTTCTAATATGACTCTTGACTTAATCTCTCAATTGTGCAAGTATGGATTATAGGTTCATATTCCTTCAAATCAACCTCTAATCTCTCTCGATGTCTTAGAGATTGTATCCAACATATAAAATATGCATGAACTCATTAAGATTAATGGAATACATACATGAACCCTATAAGCTAGCCTAGTGTATCTCTCACTTTCTAGTCATTTATAGTGAATGTTTTGCTTATCTATTGATCATTCAACAAGGTAGCTAATCAAGGTAAAAGCATTAAGCATACACAACATTCATATAACCATACAAGCACTTGTAGAGAAACTAAATAGTCATTATCAATAAATCAAGGTTTTGGTTTCATCTTTGTTCTAGCACAAGGATATTTAGCTCATATTACACATTAAAACCATACAAAATATCCAATGAGCATAAACCATAACAAATACAAGAAGAGAAAGAAAAGTTATAGAAGTGAACTAGAATGATGATCCCTTTCTTGCAATGCTTGGTCTCCAATGGTTTCCTTCCTCAAGAATCAACTCCTCCAAGCTCCAAAGATGTTGAAGAAGCTCCAAAGCTTGAGAGAAAAGGGTGTGTTTCTGTTGGAACAAGGCTGTGGCCGGACTTGGTAGTGTGTGAATGAGAGGGAGCTCTTTTCCCACATGCCTAATATCTCCTCCAAAAGACAAAAATCCCCTCCTATTAATTGAAGAGGGCCCACCAAGATTTTCAATCATCACCATCCTCTCTCACAGCCCACACAAGATCTCAGACAAAAACTGAACAATCTAAGCTTAGTTGCTCAAGAAATCTTCATGAAAAGACAGAAATGGGCACCTGACGAGCTAAATCTGTGCCCTAATCTATGCCCTGTTTTGCGCCCAAGGGCGCAGAAATGGGAAACAGGGGAACTTCTGACCAGGAATCGGCGCCCTTGTTTTGCGGTCCATGGCCGCCGATTAGGGCGCCGAATTGAGGTGAGAACGGGTGACATTCTAGTCCCATTCTGTGCCTATTTTTACTGCCCCTTAACGCATAAATGGGGCGCAGAACACCAAGTTTCTGAATTTACGCTTTTGTCCCAACATTTCCATCCTTTTGCAAATAAGCCCCTGATCTGGAAAAATTCCTGAAAAACTTATTTTAGCCATTAAAAACCCGATTTTACCCGAAAAACAAGCATAAAAGATACAAATAAGGGGGAACACTTCATGAATAAATAAGAGTTATCAGCTACCTCGTCCTTATTCCTTTAAGTCGATCTCCCTAGGCCTTGGTACTAAAGTGTACGTGGCTGACTTCATGGATAATTATAGAATTGGGTGGGATCATGCGAAACTCCGGCAATTCCTTCTTCCAATTGACAGAGAGGCTGTCTTGTCTATTCCCATTAGTAGGATAGGCAGCCACGATAAGATCTCGTGGCATTTTGATAAGAGAGGCATATACTCAGTTAAAAGTGGTTACAGACTTGCTCTGCAAGAAAAGATCAGAGAAGCGACTTCAAACAACTCAGCCTCAAGGAAATGGTGGACCACCTTGTGGAGCCTGAATATCCCCTCTAAGGGTCGTATTTTTGTGTGGCATGTGTGTTGCAATGCAGTCCCTTATTTGGTAAATCTTTGGAACCAGAAAGTGGTGGCAGGCCGCACTTGTACCAGATGTGGCTCGGCTCCGGAATCAATCGAGCATGCGTTGTTCTGGTGTGGAGTGTCCAAGAAAATTTGGGGAAGATCTCGCTTTGATAGCCTTTTGGATAAAATAGACAATCTCCATGTGTTGGATGTTGTTTATTTATCTCTGCCAAGGTCTCTCGGGACGAGTTGAGTCTGTTTTGTATGCTTACCTGGGCCATATGGAATGATAGAAACTTTACTAATAATGGTGGGAAAGCTTGTGACCCAAAGATAGTGATTTCTAAAGCTGAAAACTTCCTTGTGGAATTTCTAAACTCTTCCTCGGCCTTATTCCAGCGGTGGGGCCTCCCTCTGGACCCACCCCCCCCCCCCCCCCCCCCCCCTTGTGGTGAGTGGCTTCCCCCTTCTCCAGGGATCCTTAAGCTGAATACGGCCACGACTTTCCACAGAAATTCCATATTTTTTAGCCTGGGTTTGGTAGTCAGGGACGACAAAGGTGGAGTTTTGTTAGCTTGGGCTAGGAAGGTGTACGGGTCCTTCAACAAAGAGACAGGGTACTTTTTTGCTCTCAGGGAGGGGTTGCAACTGGCTCGCTTCTACAACCTGCAGGTTAAGCTAGTTGAAGTTGATAATCCCTTTGTTATGTCTATACTTAACTCCCCCTCCCCTTTTTTAGGTGATGCCACTTTTATTGTAAATGACATTAGGGCTTTTTTCTCTGATTTTTCTATTTGTAAGTGCCTAGTTTCTTCCCAAATGGGGAACTCATTGGCCAGAAATCTAGCTAAAAAGGCAATCTCCTCCAATAGGGAGCAATTCTGGTTGGATTTCAATCCCCCTTGTAATTTTGTTTCTGTTTAATGCACGGTTCTTTTGTTCAAAAAAAATAAAAATAAAAATAATCCTGACTTCATGAGTTTTTAGCATAGCTTTTTTTTTTCTTCATAAGTTGCAACGTTGTTAATGCACACACACACACACACACACACACATATATATATATATATATATACAATTTTTCTATTATCAGTTCGAACTGACAAAAGATATATCAGTTCCTTGCATGTGGGCCATTGGATTTAAATACTTTGACTTGACTACATGCACTTGTCAAAGCATCTTTTAAATCCAATGGCCCACATGCAAGGAACTGATATATCTTTTGTCAGTTCGAATTGATAATATAAAGACTGTATATATATATACACTTGAAAATTTGATCACAACCATCCATATCTGAAATGGACGGTGGAGATCATTAAAAAAATTTGTTTTTCACATAAATTAATTTATTTTTAAAATAAATAAATCTCCACAATCCATCTAAGATTTGGATGGTGGAGATTTAATTAATTATTTTTACTTTTGTATTATATAATTTTTTATTTTAACAAATTCAATTTTTTTTGGTGTTGACACGTGACATGTTCTTGGCTAATGACAAAATTACCCTTAAAACCGTTAAAGCTAACTAAGGGTTTACTAACTGTGGGACCAAATTGATGGTTTTTGCGTTGGGACCACACCAGTTAAAAATGAAAATACAGTTAAAAAAGTCGTAACTCTTGAAAATATAGGGACCAAAATGATAAATCCCCTTTTACCAAAAGTTATTTTAATTTTACTATTGATCACAGTAATCATTTTAATTGTACTTTGAGACGTTTTCAGGAGAAATTCCACATGAGCTGGGTAATCTTACAAAACTTGAAGTACTATCACTATCAAACAATTCCCTGACTGGGACAATTCCTTCAAGAATCTTCAACCTTTCATCTCTAAGAAAGATGGACTTTACAAATAACAGTTTGACCGGTAACCTGCCACCTGAAAACATGTGTCAACATCTTCCTGCTCTACAAGAATTATACATGTTTGGTAATAAAATCACCGGTCGGATCCCAAACAATTTGTGGCAATGTTCAAATCTTCAAATTGTTTCGTTGTCAAATAATCGATTCGAAGGAAGTATACCAAGAGATATTGGGAACTTGACATTGATCAATCAACTATTTCTTGGCTCTAACAACTTGATAGGTACTATACAAGCCTTTCTCTTCAATATATATTTGCATTTTTTATTGCTTATATTTTTGTGGTGTACGGAAAGAAAAATGTTATACATGATGTGTCTATTTAAATTTTATCAGATTTGCAGTTTTGCACGTGCATTAATTGCCCTACATCCTATTTACGGTTTGAATTTATTATTTACTATTGCAGTAAATATTAAATACAAAATGTAATCGTTAGGTACATTTCAAGTTTGTTTCAACATTTTATGTTTTGTTTGCAACATTTCAAGTTTTTTTTTTCTCCAAATTTCACGTTTTTTTCTCCTTATTTCAAGTGTTTCACAACATTTCACGTTTTTTTCACCCTAGATTTCAAGTTTTTTTTCTCTAGATTTCAAGTTTTTAGCAATTTTTTAAAGCTAAGTTGCAGGGGTATTTTTATAATTTACAGATATACACAGAATATATTTTTTTAAATGTGGGTATTAACGATTAAATTTTCGTATATGGTTAAGTATAAAATTTTCATGTTTTTATATGATCATTTTTAGCAATTTCCACCTATTTCTGTCACAATGTTTGCCTATATGGCTATTTTGAATCAAATTTCTCATCTAATGGGTGGTGACCGATGTAATTATTCCATAAATTTCATAAGATTTTTGAATGCATTAATTTCCCTACAGCCTATTTTCAGTTTAATTTTATCATTTAAAAAAAATAATAATTAAATAATTGACCTCAAATTGGGGGTAGATATATCTCAGAACCATATTCAGTTGAAGTGTTAGAGAATGTAATCCTGACTTAACATGAGTTTTTAGCGTTGTTTTTTTTTTTTTTTGTTCTTCATAAGTTGAAAGTTGAAACGTTGTTTACATGCAATATGCATATCTACACTTGAAAATTTGATCACCACCATCCATATCTGAAATGGACAGTGGAGATCAATCTATCTATTTTTTTTAAATAGTTTTTCAAATAAATTAATTTAAAAAATAAATAAATAAATCTCCACCATCCGTCTAAGATTTGGATGGTGGAGATCTATTTTTTTTTTTTTTTCCTTCTGTATTATATAAATATTTTTAACAAATTCTATTTTTTGGTGTTGACACGTGACATGTTCTTGGTTTAAAGACAAAATTACCCTTAAAACCATTAAAGATGATTAACGGTTTACTAACTGTGGGATCAAACTGATGGTTTTGCATAGGGTCAAGCATGCCAGTTAAAAATAAAAATATAGTTAAAAAAAAATAAATCATAACTCGTGAAAATATAGGGACCAAAATGATAAATCCCCTTTTACCAAAAGTTATTTTAATTTTACTATTGATCACAGTAATCCTTTTAATTGTACTTTGAGACGTTTTCAGGAGAAATTCCACATGAGCTGGGCAATCTTGCAAAACTTGAAGTACTATCACTATCAAACAATTCCCTGACTGGGACAATTCCTTCAAGAATCTTCAACCTTTCATCTCTAAGAAAGATGGACTTTACAAATAACAGTTTGACCGGTAACCTGCCACCTGAAAACATGTGTCAACATCTTCCTGCTCTACAAGAATTATACATGTTTGGTAATAAAATCACCGGTCGGATCCCAAACAATTTGTGGCAATGTTCAAATCTTCAAATTGTTTCGTTGTCAAATAATCGATTCGAAGGAAGTATACCAAGAGATATTGGGAACTTGACATTGATCAATCAACTATTTCTTGGCTCTAACAACTTGATAGGTACTATACAAGCCTTTCTCTTCAATATATATTTGCATTTTTTATTGCTTATATTTTTGTGGTGTACGGAAAGAAAAATGTTATACATTATGTGTCTATTTAAATTTTATCAGATTTGCAGTTTTGCACGTGCATTAATTGCCCTACATCCTATTTACGGTTTGAATTTATTATTTACTATTTCAGTAAATATTAAATACAAAATGTAATCGTTAGGTACATTTCAAGTTTGTTTCAACATTTTATGTTTTGTTTGCAACATTTCAAGTTTTTTTTTTCTCCAAATTTCACGTTTATTTCTCCTTATTTCAAGTGTTTCACAACATTTCACGTTTTCTTCACCCTAGATTTCAAGTTTTTTTTCTCTAGATTTCAAGTTTTTAGCAATTTTTTAAAGCTAAGTTGCAGGGGTATTTTTATAATTTACAGATATACACAGAATATATTTTTTTAAATGTGGGTATTAACGATTAAACTTCCTATATGGTTAAGTATAAAATTTTCATGTTTTTATATGATCATTTTTAGCAATTTCCACCTATTTCCGTCACAATGTTTGCCTATATGGCCATTTTGAATCAAATTTCTCATCTAATGGGTGGTGACCGATGTAATTATTCCATAAATTTCATAAGATTTTTGCATTCATTAATTTCCCTACAGCCTATTTTCAGTTTAATTTTATCATTTAAAAAAAATAATAATTAAATAATTGACCTCAAATTGGGGGTAGATATATCTCAGAACCATATTCAGTTGAAGTGTTAGAGAATGTAATCCTGACTTAACATGAGTTTTTAGCGTTGTTTTTTTTTTTTTTTTTTGTTCTTCATAAGTTGAAAGTTGAAACGTTGTTTACATGCAATATGCATATCTACACTTGAAAATTTGATCACCACCATCCATATCTGAAATGGACAGTGGATATCAATCTATCTATTTTTTTTTAAATAGTTTTTCAAATAAATTAATTTTTTTTAAAAATAAATAAATCTCCACCATCCGTCTAAGATTTGGATGGTGGAGATCTATTTTTTTTTTTTTTCCTTCTGTATTATATAAATATTTTTAACAAATTCTATTTTTTGGTGTTGACACGTGACATGTTCTTGGTTTAAAGACAAAATTACCCTTAAAACCATTAAAGATGATTAACGGTTTACTAACTGTGGGATCAAACTGATGGTTTTGCATAGGGTCAAGCATGCCAGTTAAAAATAAAAATATAGTTAAAAAAAAATAAATCATAACTCGTGAAAATATAGGGACCAAAATGATAAATCCCCTTTTACCAAAAGTTATTTTAATTTTACTATTGATCACAGTAATCCTTTTAATTGTACTTTGAGACGTTTTCAGGAGAAATTCCACATGAGCTGGGCAATCTTGCAAAACTTGAAGTACTATCACTATCAAACAATTCCCTGACTGGGACAATTCCTTCAAGAATCTTCAACCTTTCATCTCTAAGAAAGATGGACTTTACAAATAACAGTTTGACCGGTAACCTGCCACCTGAAAACATGTGTCAACATCTTCCTGCTCTACAAGAATTATACATGTTTGGTAATAAAATCACCGGTCGGATCCCAAACAATTTGTGGCAATGTTCAAATCTTCAAATTGTTTCGTTGTCAAATAATCGATTCGAAGGAAGTATACCAAGAGATATTGGGAACTTGACATTGATCAATCAACTATTTCTTGGCTCTAACAACTTGATAGGTACTATACAAGCCTTTCTCTTCAATATATATTTGCATTTTTTATTGCTTATATTTTTGTGGTGTACGGAAAGAAAAATGTTATACATTATGTGTCTATTTAAATTTTATCAGATTTGCAGTTTTGCACGTTCATTAATTGCCCTACATCCTATTTACGGTTTGAATTTATTATTTACTATTTCAGTAAATATTAAATACAAAATGTAATCGTTAGGTACATTTCAAGTTTGTTTCAACATTTTATGTTTTGTTTGCAACATTTCAAGTTTTTTTTTTCTCCAAATTTCACGTTTATTTCTCCTTATTTCAAGTGTTTCACAACATTTCACGTTTTCTTCACCCTAGATTTCAAGTTTTTTTTCTCTAGATTTCAAGTTTTTAGCAATTTTTTAAAGCTAAGTTGCAGGGGTATTTTTATAATTTACAGATATACACAGAATATATTTTTTTAAATGTGGGTATTAACGATTAAACTTCCTATATGGTTAAGTATAAAATTTTCATGTTTTTATATGATCATTTTTAGCAATTTCCACCTATTTCCGTCACAATGTTTGCCTATATGGCCATTTTGAATCAAATTTCTCATCTAATGGGTGGTGACCGATGTAATTATTCCATAAATTTCATAAGATTCTTGCATTCATTAATTTCCCTACAGCCTATTTTCAGTTTAATTTTATCATTTAAAAAAAATAATAATTAAATAATTGACCTCAAATTGGGGGTAGATATATCTCAGAACCATATTCAGTTGAAGTGTTAGAGAATGTAATCCTGACTTAACATGAGTTTTTAGCGTTGTTTTTTTTTTTTTTTTTTGTTCTTCATAAGTTGAAAGTTGAAACGTTGTTTACATGCAATATGCATATCTACACTTGAAAATTTGATCACCACCATCCATATCTGAAATGGACAGTGGATATCAATCTATCTATTTTTTTTTAAATAGTTTTTCAAATAAATTAATTTTTTTTAAAAATAAATAAATCTCCACCATCCGTCTAAGATTTGGATGGTGGAGATCTATTTTTTTTTTTTTTCCTTCTGTTTTATATAAATATTTTTAACAAATTCTATTTTTTGGTGTTGACACGTGACATGTTCTTGGTTTAAAGACAAAATTACCCTTAAAACCATTAAAGATGATTAACGGTTTACTAACTGTGGGATCAAACTGATGGTTTTGCATAGGGTCAAGCATGCCAGTTAAAAATAAAAATATAGTTAAAAAAAAATAAATCATAACTCGTGAAAATATAGGGACCAAAATGATAAATCCCCTTTTACCAAAAGTTATTTTAATTTTACTATATATCACAATAATCATTTTAATTTTACTTTGAGACGTTTTCAGGAGAAATTCCACATGAGCTGGGCAATCTTGCAAAACTAGAAGTACTATCACTAACAAACAACGCCCTGACCGGGACAATTCCTTCAAGAATCTTCAACCTTTCATCTCTAAGAAAGATGTACTTTTCAAATAATAGTTTGACCGGTAACCTGCCACCTGAAAACATGTGTCAACATCTTCCTGCTCTACAAGAATTATACATGTTTGGTAATAAAATCACCGGTCGGATCCCAAACAATTTGTGGCAATGTTCAAATCTTCAAATTGTTTCGTTGTCAAATAATCGATTCGAAGGAAGTATACCGAGAGATATTGGGAACTTGACATTGATCAATCAATTATTTCTTGGCTCTAACAACTTGATAGGTACTATACTAGCCTTTCTCTTTAATATTTATTTGCCTTTTTTATTGCCTACATTTTTATGGTGTACGGAAAGAAAAATGTTATACATGATGCGTCTATTTAAATTTTATCATATTTGCAGTTTTGCATGTGCATTAATTGCCCTACATCCTATTTATGGTTTGAATTTATTATTTTCTATTTCAGTAAATATTAAATACAAAATGTAATCGTTTGACCCCAAATTGGTGGTAGGTACATTTCAAGTTTGTTTCAAAATTTTATGTTTTGTTTGCAACAGTTCAAGTTGTTTTTTCCTCTAAATTTCATGTTTTTTTCTCCATATTTCAAGTGTTTCACAACATTTCACGTTTTTTTTACCCTAGATTTCAAGTTTTTTCTCTAGATTTCAAGTTTTTAGCAATTTTTTAAAGCTAAGTTGCAGGGGTATTTTTATAATTTACAGATATACACTGAATATATTTTTTTTTAAATGTGGTTATTAACAATTTAACTTTCGTATGTGGTTAAGTATAAAATTTTCATATTTTTATATGGTAATTTTTAGCAATTTCCACCTATTTCTGTCACAATGTTTGCCTGTATGGCCATTTTGAATCAAATTTCTCATCTAATGGGTGGTGACTGTAGGGGGTCGACCTACGGTCGATGTGGATCGGGTCGGATGTATGCTAGGCCCAAGGCAACTTGGTTGAGCTTGTCGTATGAGGGGATGTCGTCTGCTCTGGGATCCTGCAAGAAATGTTAGTCTGCCGAATGAACGGAGGTCGTCTCCTCAAGAACCTGCAAGAAAGGTTATAACATAAAATGAACACAGTTAAAACGAAGGTGGTGGGTCTGGATCGTTTAGCCTTAGGTGTGCTTGGGCTGAGCAATCTATTGTGGATGCAGTAGTGGTGACCGCCGGTGGTCGGAATCTTCTCAGAGACAGAGTTTCAGTACGCTGATTATAGGCTTTAGTTGAGAGAAAATTAGAGAGCTTTCAAATGAACGAGCCTTTCTTTTTATAGGAGGAGGTATAGCTCCAACGTCCACTTTCAGAGACTTGATTGTGGGCGAGATTTGTGGAGTAATATCCTCTCCATAAGTGGACTGTTATCTGCGGTTACAAGTCCATTCGTAACTGATGCTTTGAATAAGTCAGATGTTGCTGGCAGCTATGTTGGGTCGACCAAACACAATGGGCCTGGGATAGGCTAGTAAAGATTGGGCCTTGGCAGGTTGGGCCCATTGGACCATTTTTGGCTACTACAGTTTGTCCCCCACTCTCTAAATAAGAATCCATCGAGTTTAGAGAGTGATTTCCGCTGAGTCGACTGGAGTCGAACGACTTTTTATCTTGAATTCGATAAATATCTTCATTGGTTTCAACCAATGTCGAACGATATTTTCCGTTTGAGTCGACTAGAGTCGAACGACTTTTCTTGAATTCGAAAAATATCTTCATTGGTTTCAACCAATGTCGAATGATATTTTCCGTTTGAGTCGACTGGAGTCGAACGACTTTGTCTTGAATTCGATAAATATCTTCATTGGTTTCAACCAATGTCGAATGATATTCGTATCAGAACGAGATCAACATTGACCCTGGATTAAATCGACCATTTGTCGAATGAACATACCTCAGCGATGTCTCTTTGGTTACTATTTTTTGCCAACGTTCTCTGGGCGAACGACGTTGTGTCGCTGATAAAGGCTTGACGTTTAGTCGATCCTTTTTTCGGTTTGTTGGTTGAGTATTTGACCTGAAATGATGGATTTAAAAGCAGAAGTGACAGGCGTTTGAGTTTCCAATGCTGGCGTCAGACGCATTTATTTCTTGCGCAGTTAACTAGAAAAGTTTTTTGAATTTGAAACTTTTATCGGGTTTTTCACCCAGGTTAACCGGTGTGGTTTGATTAACCGGGGCAGTTGAATCGGCAGTTGGGAAGGTGTCGACACGTGTCAACTAGGGTTAGTGGGTTTTATAAAACCCAAACCGACCAACTCCTTCAACCAGTTGCTTTGCGTTGGAATTCTTTGTTCTTCACTGAGAAAACTCCATTCCTTTCTCTACGATCTTGTGCTTGAAGATTCCTTGCTCTCGAATCCTTTCCAGGTTGGTGAAATCTTTCCTTCGCATTTTATTTTCCATTCTTTCTACGTGTAGAAAAACTTGTTAAACATTAGTTTAGAAAGTACCTTTCTTTGTTTTTGAATATTTCTGATGTTTGGATGAAGCTTTTTGTTTTTTACGAACTTTTCTGAGACTGAATCTGAGGATGTTCTTTCAGAAGTTTCGCTAGATTTTTGATGTTTGCATGATTGATCCATGTCAAGTTAGATTGTTTTGCAAAATGTTGTTTCTGTTTTCGTGTAGAAGTCGTCTTGGTGAGAGTAGCTTTCTAGGGTAGACTCCTATCTTAGGATCTAGGTTGGCTCTCCCTTAGGAAGTTAGGAAACCCTAGGTTTTTGATCAAAAAGCTCCTTAGGTTGTGATTGTAGCGTATAGCTTTTGTCTGACTTGTGCATTTTCTGCATGTCAGATTTTGGGAATACGATGTCGAGCGACCATACAACCTCTGACTTGGGTATTAGCTGGTCTGATGATGATGGAGGAGTCGACAGTATGACGCGAGATGTCGATAGACGGGTCACGGTTGAAAATCCGTCTACGTCTCTCTCTATTGATGCTAGGGGTCTCTTAGAACAAGGTGCCGTATACGCCATTGCGTCGGCTGTTGAGTTCCCTGAGTATATAGACGTTGATGAGCCGTCGACATCTGGTCGTTCGCTAGGTATATTAAAAGATAGTCCTGCCAGTGTGATTTCTGAGGACATGTTACCTGGCATTCGTGCGATGTACGGTATTCCTAACGACGTCGAACTACGTGCGCCGAAGGAACACGAGCGTGCCGACTGGGATATACCAGGATGGACGTGTCTCTATGAGTACACCTTCCGTTTAGGTTTTAGATTTCCCATCCCTCAGTTGGTCCGACGAATGTTAGTATATTATGATCTTGCTCCTGGTCAGCTGATGCCCAATACTTGGAGAATATTGTTGGGCTTAGGAATATTATGTGAGAGGAATAATATACAGTTCGGGCTCGGGTGCCTCCTTCACAATTATTATCTAAAGGAGCATCTGACCGACGTTGGACGTTATTCGTTAGTGTCACGAAATAAAAAGATGGATCTTATTATCGACACGAAGACGAATGACAGAAACTGGAAGGACACTTTCTTTTTTGTAAGGGGTCCTCCAGTCGACGGCCCATGGTGGATGGGGAACGAAGTATATCAATACCCACGAGTTTGGAATCGTTATGGTAAGTTTTCTTGACTGTCGAATGGATTGTGGACACATGTTATTTAGATGGTTATCTAAATATATTTTGTTTATAACTTTTGCAGAGGTTGGAGGGGCAGGCAAAGCACCGGAGTGTGGTGTCGCTGCCGAGCGTACTAGGATTTTGTTAGAAATCCCAGCAGTGCAGAGAAGTGTTAGCAATTTGCTAACGGAAGGTAATTTCAGGCCTAGTCGCCTGTGGAGGTGGTCGACATTAAATAGATCGCGCGCCCCCTATCCTCACGTGAAGGATTTTTTAACGTGCCTATGGATCAGGAGGAGTTTTGAGATCCTTCAGTTCGACTTGCATTTTTTAAAGCCCCTAACTGATGTTGAACGTCGTTTCGCAGTGACGACGATGGCGAGCGCAGAGATAAACATACCTGATGAAGCCGAGACCTTGAGGCGCTACAAAGAGGAGTTCACCAGGAAACGAGCGGCTGCGCAGAAGAAAAAGCAGGCTGCTGAGGCGTCGGCTGGCGGTTCTCCGTCGGTGGTAGGGCCACCTCTGGAGTCTTCACTAGAGAGGTCCCCACTAAAAAAGAAGCCAAGGAGGGCCCCTCCTGTCGAACGACAGAAGAAGGCTGCATCCAGTTCGAAAGATAAGTCGACTGGATCAGACTTCGAGCCTGATTCTCTGATGAAGCTTCCTGCTTCGGGGCTGTCATCCTTCAAGGACCCCACTGGGTTTTTGAAGAGGTCGGACGACTTCACTCTGGTCGATGACGATCTGCATTTGAAGAAAGTCAAGACAGAGGAGGTGTTCGACACGCTGCTGCTCTCGAACTTCCAGGTATGAGTTATGGTCTTATCATTTTCTCATTGTTGGTGAGGTTCTTTATTGATCGATATTTCCCTTATGTTGTAGGCTTACCAAGCCACGTTGCATCTGCATGGTCGATACAAGGCCATCAACGACAAGAGCGTGGCACTTCGTAAGGTGGGCGACGCTCTTAAGGCGGAAAATGCTACACTCTCCGCCGAAAAGAGCGCAGTCGAGCAGCAGAAGGCAACGCTGGAGGAAGAGCTAAAGAATGAGAGGGCTCGACACGAGGCCGAGGTGGCAAGGCTCAATGAAGCGGCTAGCCAACAAGATAAGACCATCGAGGCTTTGAGGGAGAGGGCCATATCGATAGCGGTAGAGGCTGTTTGCAAAACTAGGGCAGGACTTTTCAAGGAGTACCTATCGGGCGACCATTTGAAGTGGGTTCCTCAGACGATGCAAGAAGAAATTGATATGTATGAAGAGATGCAGCGTCTTAAGTTAGAGGAATCTCAAGGGGCGGGCGTCGACGGAGAAGTTCCGCCTGTCGATGAGAACCTTGGTGATGATACGTCGCTCGACAAGGATGCTGCTGCTGCTATCGATGTTCCTCCGCTGAATAGCCTATAAACTTGTATTATTTGTGTATGATTTTGGTCGCCTTCGACCTATTTTTGTAATATTTCGAATGATTTGGTCGACTTCGACCTATTTTTTCCTTTATTCGATAGTCGTAATAGAATTTTGTCTTTAATTTTGCATTTGTGATGAAATTTTTCGTGTGATGATAACATAAAATTTTTGCAGGGAATGAGATGAGCCTGTAAACCCATGCTCAAACGTAAGGCGATCGACATTATATGAGACTTTGATTTTGTACATATATGATAAGCCTGTAAACTTATGCTCTTTATATAGATCGGTCGACATAACTTATAAGGATGATTCAACTGAGAAAATTTTATCATTGATGTCGTATGATGGTCGACATGACCTTTTACATTGAACTTTGCGTGCATGCGTTTGATGGTCGGCCTGACCTTTTACATTGAATTTCGCGTACATGCGTTTGATGGTCGACACGACCTTTTACATTGAATTTCGCGTACATGCGTTTGATGGTCGACTCGACCTTTTACATTGAATTTCGCGTACATGCGTTTGATGGTCGACCTGACCTTTTACATTGAATTTCGCGTACATGCGTTTGATGGTCGACACGACCTTTTACATTGAATTTCGCGTACATGCGTTTGATGGTCGACACGACCTTTTACATTGAATTTCGCGTACATGCGTTTGATGGTCGACTCGACCTTTTACATTGAATTTCGCGTACATGCGTTTGATGGTCGACACGACCTTTTACATTGAATTTCGCGTACATGCGTTTGATGGTTCGACCTTGTCTTGTTACCGTTGCCATTTGTCCCCAGTACTACTCCCTCACTTTCAATATGCGTTAGTCGACTGAAGTATATTGAGAGTGGTCATTTTAGAGATTTGTCTGAAATAGAGAGTTTGCTTGTCGATGTCGACAGCTGGGTTAGCGGGGATGTACGTTGAGCTCAGTTTTGCACTTAGTTGCACTAAGTTGTCATCATTGCTCTTGATCATAATTTGTTAGCAATGAAAAGATGAGAAGCAAAAATAAACAGTAATGATAAGTTTTAATAAAATGGGAGTTCAGAAATGGTACTGTTTCAGATGTATGGCGTTCCAACTATTGTGTAGTTCTCGACCGTCGAGTCCTCTTAGCTTGTATGCGCCTCGCCCGACAATATCCGTTACTTGGTACGGTCCTTCCCATGTTGGCCCCAGCTTTCCGGCGCCTTCTTCCCTGGTATTTTGGAACACTCGTCGTAACACCCAGTCGTGCAGTTTAAAGATTCGGATATTGACCTTCTTATTGTAATGTCGAGCGACTTGTTGTTGGTACGACTGAGTTCTTAAGGCTGCACGATCTCGGCGTTCGTCAAGATGGTCTAGTTCAAAACTGAGTTCCAAGTTGTTCTGTTCTTCATTGGGATTTTCACTACGGGCAGTCGGCAGCCTGGTTTCTATTGGGATGACTGCTTCTGATCCGTAGACGAGTGAGAAGGGAGTTTCTCCTGTCGATCGCCGTGGGGTAGTTCTGTATGACCATAAGATCTCTGGGAGTTTTTCTGCCCACTGGCTTTTTTCAGCTTCCAGTCGCTTCTTCAGTGTGTTGACGATTGTTTTGTTGGTCGACTCCGCTTGTCCATTTGATTGAGGATATCGCGGAGTTGAAAAGCTCAATTTGATCGCGTATTTGTCGCAGAAATTTCTGAAGTCGAACGAAATGAACTGGGATCCGTTGTCGGTGACTATTTCCTTTGGGACCCCAAACCTGCATATGATATTTTTCCATATAAAGTCGCGTACCTCAATGTCGCGTACTTGTTGATATGCTCCGACTTCAACCCATTTGGTGAAGTAGTCTGTTAGGACTAACATATAAACGACACCGCCTGGAGCTGCTGGTAGCTTACCTACAATATCCATTCCCCATTTCATAAAAGGCCAAGGGGCCGAAATTGAATTCAACATACCTGGGGGGAGATGTGACATCGGTGCGAAGCGTTGGCACTTGTCGCATGCTTTGACGTGATTTTGAGAGTCGACACGCATAGTTGGCCAGTAATACCCTGCTGTGATGGCTCTGTTCGACAAGCTACGGGCGCCGGAATGATTTCCGCATTCCTCCTGGTGCAAACTTTTCAGGACGTCGTACGCCTCTCGAGGGGTCACACATCTCAAATATGGGCCTGTGAATGATTTCTTGTATAGTTTATCATATAGGATGCAGAACTTGGCTGCTTTGGCCTTGATTCTCCTTGCTTCTGTCCTGTCGCCTGGTAGAATGTCTGCTTGGAGATAATTGAAGATTGGCTCTATCCAACTTCTTCCGTTGTCGACCGGTGCCACTGTTTCTGATTCCTGAATTGATGGAGACATCAGATGGATTATTGGAACCGACTTCGAATTGTTCGTTGTTGTCGACCCAAGGTTTGCTAGTGCGTCTGCTCGTGTATTCTCGGATCTGGGTATTTGCTCGATTGAAAATTCGTCGAAAGTCGACTGCAGCTGTTTAACTTTGTTCAGATAGGCCGACATTCTTTGATCTCTCGCCTCATATGTGCCATTCACTTGTCGAACGACTAATTGGGAATCACTTCGTACTTTAATGATTTTCACGCTTAGGCTTTTTGCGAGGTCGAGCCCGGCGATTAATGCTTCGTATTCGGCTTCGTTGTTCGTTGCATGAAATCCACAGTGGATTGATTGCTCTAGTATGTCCCCGTGTGGGGATTCCAGTACTAATCCTAACCCGCTTCCTTTGATGCTACTTGATCCGTCGACCGATAAGGTCCATATACCGGTTGTAATTGTTAGTGCAATTAGTTCCTGTTCAGCCTGCACACTTTCACCAGGGGTAAAATCCGTAATAAAATCAGCTAATACCTGTGATTTCATCGCTGATCGCGGGTGGAAACTGATGTCGTATTCGCTGAGTTCGACCGCCCACTTTGTCAATCGACCTGAAAGTTCAGGTTTATGAAGTATATTTTTGAGGGGATAAGCAGTTAATACCTTAATTGAGTGGCATTGGAAGTATGGCCTGAGTTTGCGGGCTGCCATCACAAGGGCAAGAGCTAGTTTCTCTAGTCGACTGTATCTGGTTTCGGCGTCGAGCAGAGTCTTGCTTACATAGTAGACTGGATGCTGGACACTTTCCTCTTCTCTGACCAAAACTGCACTTACGGCTGTATTAGACACGGCCAGGTATATGAATAGTATTTCGTTGTCCTTTGGTTTCGACAGTAATGGGGGCGACCTCAGGTAGGTTTTCAGATCTTGCAACGCTTTCTCGCAGTCGTCATTCCATTCGAATGCTTTGTTCTTCCTGAGGATATTGAAGAATGGGAGGCACTTTTCGGACGACTTTGATATGAATCGGTTTAGTGCTGCGACTCGACCGGTTAGTTTCTGAACATCCTTCATGCACTTAGGCGACTCGATATTTTCGATCGATCGTATTTGATCTGGATTAGCTTCGACGCCTCTTTGAGTGACTAGGTAGCCTAGGAATTTTCCTGAAGATACACCAAAAGAACACTTTGTAGGGTTCAGTTTCATACCATATTGGTCGAGTACGTCGAACGACTACCGAAGATGATCGATATGTTGCTGGGCGACTAATGATTTGACCAGCATGTCGTCGATGTAGACTTCCATCGTTGATCCAAGCATCTTGGCGAACATTTTGTTGACTAGCCTTTGATATGTTGCACCTGCATTTTTCAAACCAAAGGGCATTACTTTGTAACAAAAAATACCTCTTTCAGTGACGAAGGCTGTTTTTTCCTGGTCGTCTGGATGCATCAGAATCTGGTTGTAGCCGAAGTAAGCGTCCATGAAGCTCAACAATTCATGCCCTGCAGTCGCGTCGACCAGCATGTCGATGTGTGGAAGCGGAAATGAATCCTTGGGGCATGCCTTGTTGAGATCAGTGAAGTCGATGCAGACTCTCCACTTTCCGTTCTTCTTTTTTACTACGACGACGTTGGCCAGCCAGTCTGGATATTTCACTTCTCTCACTGAACCGATGTCGAACAACTTTTGTATTTCTTCGTTGATCACTTTGTTCCTTTCGGGAGCGAACTTTCTTCTTTTTTGTTTAACTGGCTGATGGTCTGGGTCGACTTGTAGTCGGTGAACCATTACTTCTGGGTCGATTCCGATCATATCTTCGTGCGACCAGGCAAAGCTGTTGCGGCGTTCCCTCAGGAACTCGACTAACTGCTTTCGGATGTCGTCTGGTAACCTCGACCCGATGAAAACTTTACGATCTGATTGGTCTGGGTCGATAGATACCTCGTCGAGTTCCTCCATTTTCTGCTTGGTTGTAGTCGACTCGACCGTGGCTTCCTGTAATTGCTATAATTCCTGTTTCTTCTTTTTTAAAGCGTTTTGGTAGCACTCCCTTGCGGCTCGTTGCTCTCCTTTAATTTCTTTAACTCCCCACTTGGTTGGAAATTTGATCAGCTGATGATAGGTCGAGGGGATTGCTTTCAACTCGTGTATCCAGGGTCTGCCGAGTATGGCGTTATATGGGGATTAGCAGTCGAGCACTAGGAAGTTGATGTACAGGTTGACTCCTTCGGCGTAGACTGGTAGCACAATTTCGCCTAGAGTACTATTTTGTTCTCCACTGAACCCGGTCAACATCGTCGTTCGACGGCTGAGTTTCGATTCGTCGACCTGCATTTCTCTTAGAGCACTGTTAAACAAAATATTACATGAACTGCCGTTATCAATTAAGATGCGTTTAGTTAAACAATTGGCAATATGCAAAGAAATAACTAAGGCATCATGGTGGGGAGAGAACAAATCTGATTTATCGGTCGACCGAAAGGTAACGGTTTCGTCGACTTTGGATGGGTGTTCCCGGTTTGGTTGAATCTCTGCGTTCGACACTTGTCGAGTGTGCCTCTTAGCTGCTGAGTAACTCACGCCACTGACTTCAGATCCGCCAGAAATGCAGTTGATTACCCGATCTTGCCTAGGAGGTTCTGGAGGGCTGTCGACTGAACCGGTCTGTCTCTGGTCGTCGCGTCTTGCATATGTTTGCTTACCCTTATCTGTCAGGAACTCTCGTAGATGCCCCCGTTTCAGTAGTTCTGCTACTTCAAATTTTAGGGCGATGCAATCTTCCGTCCGATGGCCATGGTCGCCATGGAATTCGCATCGAATTGTTGAATCCCTATGTTCGGGAAGGGCGTTCATTTTCCGCGGCCATTTAACCGACTTGCCCATTTCTCTCATGACGGCAACAAGGTCGACTGGTTCAATGCTCAGAAGGTACTCTGGTGCTTCCACTTTGGGTCGACTCGACCTCGGAATACCTCGCCCATAGGAGTTTCTCTCACGAGAGTTTTCATGCCGCGACTGGGTGCCTCTCCTGTCGCTTGTCGGGTACGGTTCTGAACGTCTGTCATTAGACTTTCTGTCGACTCGCTCGTTTTGACGACTTCCATGGTAACTGCTATTAGCTTTTCCGACGAAATTCGCCTCATCCTCTTCCCACTTGATCTGAGCCCAAGCTTTGGCCAATACGTCTTCCATTGTCCTGCAAGGGTATTTGGTAAGTTCCTTATACAAATCAGAATCAAACCTGAGACCTTTCCTGAAGGCGTAGATGGCAGTCGCCTGGTTGCAGTGAGGGATTTGCACTTTTTCTCTGTTAAAACGCCCGACGTAGGCCCGCAGATTCTCGCCGGTTCTCTGCGTTATGGTATAGAGGTCGTCCGACAGCTTTTCCAACTTGCGGCTGCTTGCAAATTGCTCCACGAATGTGTCCGTCAGCTGAGCAAAAGAATTAATAGAGTTGTTAGGTAAATTTGTGTACCACTGAAGGGCAGGACCACTAAGGCTGGATCCGAAGGCCTTGCACATGCAAGCTTCTCTAAGGTCGCGTGGGATTGCGGCCGTGAACATCCTTTGCTTGTATTGTGCTATGTGGTCGTCCGGATCGGTCGTCCCTTCGTATTGCTTCATATTTGGGAAGTTGAACTTCTTTGGCATTTCCATGAGAGCTATTGCATCGACGAAGGGCGAGTCA
This sequence comes from Acer saccharum, assembly GCA_030490815.1. Taxonomy (NCBI): domain Eukaryota; kingdom Viridiplantae; phylum Streptophyta; class Magnoliopsida; order Sapindales; family Sapindaceae; genus Acer; species Acer saccharum. The sequence continues at coordinate 11,168,367 of CM059877.1, read as the reverse complement.
GCAAAGCTATTTGCGGTGCTTTTCTTGATAGGAGCTGGAACTCCTGGGATTCTTTGAATGAGAGCTTCCATTTCTGCAAACCTGCGAGAAAAGTCTAGATTAGCAGATAGATTTAAGTCTGGTCCCGGTTTTACCAACCCGGGTGTCGACTGAAGTGACATAACCGCCTTTGGGATATTGGCCGGTTGTTGATCTACTGGCGGTTGGTATTCGTTCGCGGCATCATTTCTGGCCGGTACGTCGTTGAGGTCGATCTCAACCCTCGCTGTCTGAAGTGTTGGTCGATTCTGATGGTCGACCGGATTCACTTCTGGTGCGTTGGGGTTGTCCGGAACTCTCGGAATGGGTCGGTCGACGCCATGTTCGTCGTTCGACGTCGGGATTGGATGCTCCGAAGTGGCTGAATCTGGTACTACTTCCGTCGACCAGCGTTCTCAATTCTTCGTTTGCCGCCCGGATTGCCGCATTCTCTGCTTCAAGCGCTTGCAGCCTTTCAGCACTGGCTGCCATTTGGGTGTTCAACATAGCGATCTGTTCTTCGACAGTTGGAGCGGATCCACTTCCTGCCATGTTCGATTGCAGTTGGAATAGACTGGTTTGAATTCGAAGGAAGTTGCAATGGGCCCCACGGTGGGCGCCAAACTGTAGGGGGTCGACCTACGGTCGATGTGGATCGGGTCGGATGTATGCTAGGCCCAAGGCAACTTGGTTGAGCTTGTCGTATGAGGGGATGTCGTCTGCTCTGGGATCCTGCAAGAAATGTTAGTCTGCCGAATGAACGGAGGTCGTCTCCTCAAGAACCTGCAAGAAAGGTTATAACATAAAATGAACACAGTTAAAACGAAAGTGGTGGGTCTGGATCGTTTAGCCTTAGGTGTGCTTGGGCTGAGCAATCTATTGTGGATGCAGTAGTGGTGACCGCCGGTGGTCGGAATCTTCTCAGAGACAGAGTTTCAGTACGCTGATTATAGGCTTTAGTTGAGAGAAAATTAGAGAGCTTTCAAATGAACGAGCCTTTCTTTTTATAGGAGGAGGTATAGCTCCAACGTCCACTTTCAGAGACTTGATTGTGGGCGAGATTTGTGGAGTAATATCCTCTCCATAAGTGGACTGTTATCTGCGGTTACAAGTCCATTCGTAACTGATGCTTTGAATAAGTCAGATGTTGCTGGCAGCTATGTTGGGTCGACCAAACACAATGGGCCTGGGATAGGCTAGTAAAGATTGGGCCTTGGCAGGTTGGGCCCATTGGACCATTTTTGGCTACTACAGTGACCAATGTAATTATCCCATAAATTTCATAAGATTTTTGCATGCATTAATTTCCCTACAGCCTATTTTCAGTTTAATTTTATTATTTAATTTTCTGTAAATAGTAAATACATAATTTAATCATATATTAAAAAAAATACATAATTAAATAATTGACCTCAAATTAGAGGTAGATCCCAGAACTATATTCAGTTGAAGTGTCAGAGAATGTAATCCTGACTTCACATGAGTTTTTAGCGTTTTTTTTTTTTCTTCATAACTTGACAGTTCAAACGTTGCTTACATACAATATGCATATCGACACTTGAAAATTTGATCACCACCATCCATATCTGAAATGGACGGTGGAGATCAATTTATCTATTTTTTTAAAATAGTTTTTCAAATAAATTTGTTTTTTTAAAAAATAAATAAATCTCCACCATTCATCTAAGACTTGGATGGTGGAGATCTAATTTTTTTTTTCTTTTTGTATTATATAAATATTTTTAACAAATATTCTATTTTTTGGTGTTGACACGTGACATGTTCTTGGATTAAAGGAAAAAATAACTTAAAACCGTTAAAGATGATTTAACATTTTTTTCTCCGTATTGTGTTTCGAAACATTTCACGTTTTGTTTTCCCCAGATTTCAAGTGTTTTCTCAAGATTTCAAGTTTTTAGCAATTTTTTTTAACCTAAGTTGCATGGATATTTTTATAATTTATAGATATACATAGAAATATTTTTAAAAATGTGGTTATTAACCATTAAACTTTCGTATGTGGTTATATACAAAATTTTCTTGTTGTATGTGGTCATTTTAACAATTTCCATTTATTTCCGTCACAATGTTTGCCTATATGTCCATTTTGAATCAAATTTCTCATCTAATGGGTGGCGACCAATGTAGTTATCCCATAAATTTCATAAGATTTTCACAAGCATTAGTTTTCCTACAACCTATTTTCGGTTTTATTTTATTATTTAATTTTCTGTAAATAGTAAATACATAATTTATTAATTTACCACAAATCGGTGGTAGATTCCACAACTATATTCAATTGAAGTGTCAGAGAATGTAATCCTAACTTCAAATGAGTTTTTAGCGTAGTTGTTTTTTCTTCATAAGTTGATACGTTGTTAACATACAATATACATATATACACTAGAAAATTTGATCACCACCTTCCATATCTAAAATGGACGATGGAGATCAATCAATCTATTTTTTTTTTAAAATTACTTTTTCACATAAATTAATTTTTCTTAATAATAAATAAATCTCCACCATCTATTTAAGATTTGGATGGTGTAGATTAAATTTTTTTTTTTAATAAATTCTATTTTTTGGTGTTGACACGTGACATGTTCTTTTTTTAAAGAAAAAATTACCTTAAAACCGTTAAAGTTGACTAACGGTTTACTAATTGTGGGACCAAATTGATGGTTTTTGCATAGGGTCGGCCACGCCAGTTAAAAATGAAAATATATTTAAAAAAAGTCATTGTTTAGCGAAGAGGGCTGTTGACGTTCAGAGGGATTCCCTAGAGTGGAGCATTAGTTGAGGGGCGCTTGTCTTGGCTGTGTTTTTGCGTTTCCCCTGTTTCTGCGACTGGCCCTGTTTTGGTTTTGCTGCTGTTTTTGCTGTTTGTTGTGCTTTGTCTTTCGTGTTGGTTGTGTTTGGCTGCGGGCAGGCTGTTGTTGTTTTCTTGGCTTTTGCCTCCTTTGAATAAATTATCTTTTCAAAAAAAATATTTAAAAAAGTCATTACTCGTGAAAATATAAGGACCAAAATGATAAATCCCCTTTTACCAAAAGTTATTTTAATTTTACTATTGATCACAATAATCGTCTTAATTGTATGTTGAGATGTTTTCAGGAGAAATTCCACATGAGCTGGGCAATCTTGCAAAACTAGAAGTACTATCATTAACAGACAATGCCCTGACGGGGACAATTCCTTCAAGAATCTTCAACCTTTCTTCTCTAAGAATGATGGGCTTTACAAATAATAGTTTGAATGGTAACCTGCCACCTGAAAACATGTGTCAACATCTTCCTGTTCTACAAGAATTATACATGTTTGGTAATAAAATCACGGGTCGAATCCCAAACAATTTGTGGCAATGTTCAAATCTTCAAATTGTTTCGTTGTCATATAATCAATTTGAAGGAAGTATACCGAGAGATATTGGGAACTTGACATCGATCAATCAACTATTTCTTGGCTCTAACAACTTGATAGGTACTATACAAGCCTTTCTCTTCAATATATATTTGCATTTTTTATTGCCTATATTTTTGTGGAGTACGGAAAGAAAAATGTTATACTTGATGGCTGATGCTATATAAATTTTATAAAATTTGCAGTTTTGCACGTGCATTAATTGCCCTACAACCTATTTACAGTTTGAATTTATTATTTACTATTTCAGTAAATAATAAATACATAATTTAATGGTTTGACCCCAAATTGGTTGTAGGTACATTTGAAGTTTGTTTCAACATTTTATGTTTTGTTTGCAACATTTCAAGTTTTTTTTTCTCTGATTTTCATGGTTTTTCTCCATATTTCAAGTTTTGTCACATCATTTCACTTTTTTGCTTTAGATTTAATGTTTTTTCTCCGTATTTCAAGTGTTTCGAAACATTTCACGTTTTGTTTTCCCTAGATTTCAAGTTTTTTCTCTAGATTTCAAGTTTTTAGCAATTTTGTAAAGCTAAGTTGCAAGAGTACTATTTTTATAATTTATAGATATACACAGAAATGCTTTTAAAAATATGGTTATTAACAATTAAACTTTCGTATGTGGTTAAATACAAAATTTTCTTGTTGTATGTGGTTATTTTTGGCAATTTCCATTTATTTCTGTTAAATTGTTTGCCTATATATATGGCCATTTTGAATCAAATTTCTCATCTAATGGGTGGCGACCAATGTAATTATCCCATAAATTTCATAAGAGTTTCTCATGCACTAGTTTTCCTACAGCCTATTTTCGGTTTAATTTTCTGTAAATAGTAAATACATAATTTAATCATATATTAAAAAAAAATACATAATTAAATAATTGACCTCAAATTAGAGGTAGATCCCAGAACTATATTCAGTTGAAGTGTCAGAGAATGTAATCCTGACTTCACATGAGTTTTTAGCGTTTTTTTTTTCTTCATAACTTGACAGTTCAAATGTTGTTTACATACAATATGCATATCGACACTTGAAAATTTGATCACCACCATCCATATCTGAAATGGACGGTGGAGATCAATTTATCTATTTTTTTTTAAATAGTTTTTCAAATAAATTTGCTTTTTTAAAAAATAAATAAATCTCCACCATTCATCTAAGATTTGGATGGTGGAGATCTAATTTTTTTTTTTTCCTTTTGTATTATATAAATATTTTTAACAAAATCTATTTTTTGGTGTTGACACGTGACATGTTCTTGGTTTAAAAACAAAATTACCCTTAAAACCGTTAAAGATGATTAATGGTTTACTAACTGTGGGATGAGCGCCTCAACTTTTGTTTTTGCTAGTTTCTTTGGATTGTTTTGTTGCTTCTCAGGTTTTTGGGCCTCTGTGGCATGTTTCTCCTTGTTTTTTGGGTAGCCTCCCTTCTTAATAAATACCACAGCTTAAAAAAAAAAAAAAAAAAAAAAACCACTGTGGGATCAAACTGATTGTTTTGCATAGGGTCGACCACACCAGTTAAAAATGAAAATATATTTAAAAAAGTCATAACTCGTGAAAATATAAGGACCAAAATGATAAATCCCCTTTTACCAAAAGTTATTTTAATTTTACTATTGATCACAATAATCTTTTTAATTGTATGTTGAGACGTTTTCAGGAGAAATTCCACAAGAGCTGGGCAATCTTGCAAAACTTGAAGTACTATCACTATCAAACAATTCCCTGACTGGGACAATTCCTTCAAGAATCTTCAACCTTTCATCTCTAAGAAAGATGGACTTTACAAATAACAGTTTGACCGGTAACCTGCCACCTGAAAACATGTGTCAACATCTTCCTGCTCTACAAGAATTATACATGTTTGGTAATAAAATCACCGGTCGGATCCCAAACAATTTGTGGCAATGTTCAAATCTTCAAATTGTTTCGTTGTCAAATAATCGATTCGAAGGAAGTATACCAAGAGATATTGGGAACTTGACATTGATCAATCAACTATTTCTTGGCTCTAACAACTTGATAGGTACTATACAAGCCTTTCTCTTCAATATATATTTGCATTTTTTATTGCTTATATTTTTGTGGTGTACGGAAAGAAAAATGTTATACCTGATGGCTGATGCTATATAAATTTTATAACATTTGCAGTTTTGCACGTGCATTAATTGCCCTACAACCTATTTACAGTTTGAATTTATTATTTACTATTTCAGTAAATAATAAATACATAATTTAATGGTTTGACCCCAAATTGGTTGTAGGTACATTTGAAGTTTGTTTCAACATTTTATGTTTTGTTTGCATCATTTCAAGTTTTTTTTCTCTGAATTTCATGTGTTTCTCCATATTTTAAGTTTTTCACATCCTTTCACTTTTTTCCCTTTAGAGTTAATGTTTTTTCTCCATATTTCAAGTGCTTCGCAACATTTCACGTGTTTTTTTATCCATAGATTTCAAGTTTTTTCTCCAGATTTCAAGTTTTTATCAATATTTTTAAAGTTAAGTTTCTGGGTTGTTTTTATAATTTATAGATATACACAGAAAGTTTTTTAAAAATGTGGTTATTAATGATTAATAAACTTTCTTATGTGGTTAAATATAAAATTTTCATGTTGTATATGGTCATTTTTAGCAATTTCCACCTATTTCCGTCACACTGTTTGCCTATCACTACAAGAATTTTTGACTTTCCCTACGAACCATTTTCGTCTGGAAAGGTCGAAATTCATAGGGAAAGGTATATCGAGACGAAAAAATTTCGTCAACAAATTCGTTGGGACATCATGGTTAGGAAATGTTTTAGCCGACAAAATTTTGAGTTTCGTCGGTTAAAACAACATTCGTCGGCTAAAAGTAATCAAGATCCCCTGCTCATCTCATTTTTACTCACCTTTTAAACATTTGGTGACATGTGGCAACCAAACAAATGAATGGTTGAGATTAATTTTTTTTATTTTTTATTTTCTCTCTCCACCTATCAAATGACATTGTTTCTTTTAAGAAGTAAATTTTTTTTTTTTCATTTTTTTCTCCTCTCTCATCATCACCGTCCTCCTCTTCTCTCTCTCTCTCTCTCTCTCTCTTCATCTCCAACTCAAACTTAACCTCAAAAATTTGAAAAATCAAAAGGGTTTGGTTGTGGTTGTTTAGAGGAGGGAGCTGGCGGCCAAACGCACCCTAAGTCACGACCATGTCCTTGATATTGGTGTTTGATTTTTCTCAGTTCAATCCAATTCCAGATTCCTCACTTTCTTTCCTCTTCTCGATTGGAGAAATAGAATTCACAACAAGAACAAATCTTATGAAATTGAAACCCACATTATTTATCATTTAAAATTTCAAGATCCAGCCTCTCTCTCTCTTGTCTCTTCTCAATCAAATCAAATTCGAAACCATAAAATAAAAAATAAAAATAAAAATAAAGAACAACAACACAAAGCTCATACTCCTCCACCCTTCCATCCACAAATCCCCCACCGCCGCTGTCGCCGCCACCAGCCACCGCTTCTACCTCCTCTTCTTCATCACCTATTTCACTTTAGTCTTCACTATCACTTTCTTCACCACCACTCTCAACCCCACTGTATTTTGATGGGAAAAAAACCCAAGTAATTAATATGTCACACATGTCTAAAAATAAATATCTTTTAAATTGGTTTACAATTACCTTCAACAGAAGTGCATCAGCATTTGGAATTTGATGGAACATATCATCTGCAATACTCCTTCGTAGACTGATGCTGTGTTTATGGTGATTTTTAATTTTATTTTTAAAAAAGTGAGAGAGAGATAGAGAGAAGAGGGAGATGGTGAAAAAAAAAAATTAACTTCTTAAAAGAAACGGTGTCATTTGTTAGGTGGAGAGAAAAAGAAATAAGAAAAATTAATCTCAACCATTCATTTGTTTGGCTGCCACATGTCACCAGATGTTTAAAAGGTGAGCCAAAATGAGATGAGCAGGAGATCTTGATCCTTTTTTTTAAATACTTAATTTAATAATTGACCCAAATCGGTGGTAGATCACACAACTATATTCAGTAGAAGTGTCAGAGAATGTATTCCTGACTTTGCATGATTTTCTAGTATACTGTTGAGTCCACCACGCCTATTGATAACATCCTTGACTAGAATTCTTCCATGGATCAATTGCCACATAAACACCTCCACTTTTGGTGGACTGAACCCGTTCCAGATATTGCCAAAATCAAGAGCCGAATTCGACTGGTCATCCTCCAAAGCTTTCCGAAAAGAACTAACAGTGAAGGCACCATTGGAATTACGGTTCCAGCCTATCGTATCCGGGATAGCATCCTTGAGTTTTATCTTGTCCAAGCAGCCTCGAAATCGATCCCATTGTTCAAGCTCCCAATCAAACATAGGTCTTCTTAGATTTATCTCCCACTCCCATTTGGAATTAATCCACTTACCAAAATCTCTAACACAACCATTCTTATTACAAGCTAGAGTATAAACTCTAGGAAAAGCAGATTTTAAATTGTTGCTACCCACCTTAATGTCGGTCCAAAGCTTGGCTTTGTCTCCCCTCCCCACTATCACCTCTATACCATCGTGCAGTAACCTACCCGAGACTTCCCTCTCATCAACCAAACCACCCATTGTCCTAACAAAAACCGAACTCCTACAACCCGCCTTCCAATCCCATTTTAAAGACTCCATAGAAATACCATACTTTGCACACATGACTTTCTTCCATAGAGGATTATTTTCCGCGCCGAACCTCCACACCCATTTGGCCAAAAGACCTATTATCAATAGGCGTGGTGGACTAAACAATTCTGACAGTAAGTGTTATCTTTGTGCTGAGGATGTTATCAATAGGGTAATTTTGTCATTAAACCAAGAACATGTCACGTGTCAACACCAAAACACATGTTCTTGGTTTAATGACAAAATTACCCTTAAAACCGTTAAAGTTGACTAACGGTTTACTAATTGTGGGACCAAATTGATGGTTTTTGCATATGGTCGACCATGCCAGTTAAAAATGAAAATATATTTAAAAAAGTCATAACTCATGAAAATATAGGAACCAAAATGATAAATCCCCTTTTACCAAAAGTTATTTTAATTTAACTATTGATCACTATAATTGTTTTAATTGTATGTTGAGACATTTTCAGGAGAAATTCCACATGTGCTAGGCAATCTTGCAAAACTAGAACTACTATCACTAAGAAACAATGCCCTTGGGACAATTCCTTCAAGAATATTCTTCAACCTTTCTTCTTTAAGAAAGATGGACTTTATAAATAATAGTTTGACCAGTAACCTGCCAACTGAAAATATGTGTCAACATCTTTTTGCTATACAAGAATTATACATGTTTGGTAATAAAATCACTGGTCGAATCCCAAACAATTTGTGGCAATCTTCAAATGTTCAAATTGTTTCGTTGTAATATAATCAATTCGAAGGAAGTATACCAAGAGATATTGGGAACTTGACAATGATCAATCAACTAGTTCTTAGTTCTAACTTTATAGGTACTATACAAGTGTTTTTTTCTCTAGATTCAAAGTTTTTTCTCCATATTTCAAGTGTTTCGCAACATTTCATGTTTTTTCCCTAGATTTCAAGTTTTTTCCTTCTCCAGATTTCAATTTTTTAGCAATTTTTTTTAAAGCTAAGTTGCAAGGGTATTTCTATAATTTATAGATATACACCGTTTTTTCTCATATGTGGTTAAATACAGAATTTTCATTTTGTATGTGCTCATTTTTTACAATTTCTACCTATTTCCGTCGCACTGATTGCCTATTTGACCATTTTGAACCAAATTTTTCATCTAATGATGGCGGCCAATGTATTTATCCCTTAAAATTTATAAGACTGTCTCATGCATTAATTGCCCTACAACCTATTTACAGTTTAATTTATTATTTACTTTTTCTTTAAATAGTAAATACGTAGTTTAATCATCTGATCCCAAATTGTTGGTAGGTAGATCTCTCAACCTATTTTCAGTTGAACTGTCAAACAATGTAATCTTGACTTGGTATGACTTCGCATGAGGAGTTTTTAGTGTAGCTCTTTAATTTTAAATTTTAAAGCTGTCTACATATAACATACATGCATATATACACTTTAAAATATTTTCAGGTATGGTGCCATCTCAAATCGGCAATCTTCGCAATCTAAAAATTTTGAATCTTCAAAGTTGCAATCTAGCTGGCATTGTCCCAAATACAATCTTCAACATCTCAACAATGGAAGAACTTGCACTTAGCGATAATCAACTCTCAGGCCATCTTCCATCAAGCATAGACTCTGGGCTTCCAAATCTTAAGAAACTTTATCTACGGGGTAATCATTTCAGAGGGACAATACCAAAATCCATCTCCAATGTTTCCAAGCTCTCTGTTCTAAATTTGGGAAGTAATTTAATCTCAGGTTATATTCCTAACACTATTGGCTTATTTAATTAATTATTTTATTCAATTATTGGTTCATCTTTCTTATTTTCTTTATTATGACAGGTTCAATACCATCTGAGATTGGTAATCTTCCTAATCTTTTGGAGTTATGGCTCCCGAATAACAGTTTGACAGGCTTCATCCCATCCACAATCTTCAATATGTCAAAACTAGAAGTCATTTCTCTGTTAATGAACCGCCTCTCAGGTAAACTTCCATCAAGCATTGGCCTCAGGCTTCCAAATCTTAAGGAACTTTATCTATGGGGTAATGAACTCGATGGTGTAATCCCTAACTCTATCTCCAATGCTTCTCAACTCATCATCCTAGAGCTTGGCGAAAACTCATTCTCTGGACCTGTTCCAACAACATTAGGTAAACTAAGATATCTACAACGGCTCAACATTGAATCAAATCAATTGACCGGAGAACCCTCAACTCAAGAATTGACCTTCCTCTCATCTTTGACAAACTGCCAACATTTGAAAAGACTTGTTTTGAATAATAACCCATTGGATGGTACCCTTCCAACTTCAATAGGAAATCTCTACAGTATCCAAATTTTTTTAGCAGTTAATTGCAAAATTAAGGGTAAGATTCCCCAAGGTATTGGCAACTTAAGCAACCTGACAGCCTTACGTCTGAGTAAAAATCAATTGACCGGATCTATTCCAATTGAAATCGGAAAAATGAGACAGCTCCAAGTTTTGTATCTTTATGGCAATAGATTGCAAGGCTCCATTCCAAGTGAAATTTGTAACTTAAGGAACTTAGGTGATCTATACTTAAGTTACAACAAGTTCTTTGGATCTGTACCAACATGCTTGGGTGATATTGCTTCACTAAGAGCCCTGCACCTGAATTCCAACAATTTGACTTCTACAATACCATCATCCATGTGGAACCTTAAAGATATTTTGGATATAAACTTGTCCAACAATTCACTCATGGGAAAGCTACCATTGGATATGGGAAAACTAAGGGTAGTTACTCATATAGACCTATCATGGAATGAGTTATCAGGTGAGATCCCCAGCAGCATCGGAAACCTTCAAACTCTGAGTTATTTTTCCATAGCACACAACAAGCTAAAAGGCCGTATCCCAGAATCATTTGGAAATGTAGTCAATTTGGAATTACTGGATTTATCCAGTAATAACCTCTCAGGAGCAATTCCCAAATCTCTAGAGAAACTACGTAACTTCAAATATATGAATGTGTCTTTCAATAGATTGGATGGAGAAATTCCTATAGGAGGAGCTTTTGCAAACTTCTCAGCTGAATCATTTATAGGCAATGGTCAACTTTGTGGTGCTCCGCGATTGCAAGTCCCCGCATGTAAAACTGGTACCATCCAAAAATCCAAGACGGCCAAATTAGTGATATTGATATGCATAATATTTGCAATCGCATCAGCCATAGTTGTATTACTTCTCACAATTCTATGGTTTAGAAGCAAAAAGAGGAAAGGAAATTCTTTAGATAGGGAAGATATTTCAATTCTGGCAACATGGAGGAGAATTCCCTACGAAGAACTCTACTGCACAACAAATGGATTTGATGAAAGCAATTTACTCGGCACAGGAGGTTTTGGCTCAGTATACAAAGGAAAACTTTTAGATGGGATGGATATAGCTGCAAAGGTTTTCAATTTGCAAGTAGAGAGGGCATTAAAGAGTTTTGATGATGAATGTGAAGTAATGAGTAAAATCTGTCACCGAAATCTTGTCAAAATCATCAGCTGTTGCTCTAACCTTGACTTCAAAGCGTTGATACTGGAATACATGCCCAATGGGAGCTTGGAACAGTGGTTGTATTCCCACAATTATTGTCTAGATATCCTCCAAAGACTTAATATAATGATTGATGTCGCATCAGCACTGAAATATCTCCATCATGATTATGGAACACCCATTGTTCATTGTGACTTGAAGCCTAGCAATGTCTTGCTGGATGACGATATGGCTGCTCATGTGGGTGATTTCGGCATCGCCAAACTCTTAAGTGAAGAAGATTCTATGACTCAAACCCACACGTTTGCTACCATTGGATATATGGCACCAGGTAACATTTGTAATTTATGATTTTACTGTTTTGTAAACACATACAACTGCAAAATGTACTTAATTATATGAGATGTATCAGGTTTTGTGTTCTGTCTTCTGACTAAGAATAACATTGAACCTAATTAATTGCAGAGTTTGGATTAGAAGGAATTGTTTCTGTAAGAGGGGATGTGTACAGTTTTGGCATTTTGATGATGGAAACATTTACAAGAAAGAAGCCCACAGACATCATGTTTGAGGGAGGAATGAGCTTGAAATGCTGGGTAAAAGAGGCATTACCTAATTCAATAACTGAAGTAGCAGATGCTAATTTACTGGGAGAAGAACATATCACTGCTACCAAGGATTGTATTTCATCCATTCTGGAACTGGCTGTGGATTGCTCGGCGGATTCACCCGAAAAGAGGCTTGACATAACCAATGTCCTCATAACCCTTGAAAATATCATAATTATGTTTCAAAAGCGCGTGGCAAGAACCTGAATCCTTACCAATGTTGCCTCTCCATTGTTCTATCAGGACTGCAAGTGCTTATTATCAAGCTCTTGCATGAACATGGTAAGGGTAGGACGTATACGAGTTAGTAAAGTTTTATGTATTTTGTTTATTGTATTTTGTTTATCAGTTAGTGGGTTCAGATGCAATAAATTCATGGGAAATGGATTCTGGAAGCAAAGGTGGGAAGGGACTTGGAAAGGAATCATTTACAAAGAGCCAGAACATTCCACACTTTGAAGAGGGGAACCATAAAAGGACCATCCGTTCTGGAGAGGATGTTGATGCTCCATTACAAAGTGGCATTGTGCGTGTTTTCGAACCACCTGGCATAGAAGCCCCTAGTGATGAAGATGACTTCATTGAGGTGAGGTCAAAGAGGCAAATGCTCAACGATCGGCGTGAACAGAGAGAAAAAGAGATCAAGGAGAAGTCTCGGGTCACAAAGGTTCTGATGCAGACTGTTTCAATTTGTTTTTATTACTTGCTTTGCAATGAATAAAACATTGCTTAATGACATTAATTTATTGTTTATGCCAGATGCCTTGGAAACCTCGACCTACTGATAACTCTTATTTCTACACGTTGTGTAGCCCCTTACTTTCATCTTTTATGCTTGTTTTCCGGGTAAAACCGGGTATTTAACGTTTTAAATAAGTGTTTCAGGATATTTTTCATCACAGGGGCTAAAGTGCAAAAATAGAGAAATATTGGGGCAAAAGTGTAATTTTTGAAAGTTGGTTTTGCGCCCTTGTTCTGCGTTAAGGGGCAGCAAAAATGGGCGCAGAAAGGGACCAGAAGACCCACTTTTTGTAATTCTGTGCCCTAGGGCGCAGAATAGGGCGCAAAAGCCAAGGCGGAATTTCGACGAAAGTTTCCTGCAGAATGCTAAACTTGCGGGGGCCATATCTCTCTCCTCCGATCGAACTGGGTTTCATGCTACATATGGTTGGAAAGATCCAGAAGTCTTCTTTCCAACGGTTCATCAAGAACGCGATTCCGATGTTTGTGGAGAAAGTTATGCCCGTTTCCGTAACGGTGCGCGCTGCTGGAAAGTCATCCGCGAGACCCCCCAAAAATCTGCCACTTAAGGGCATTTTCGTCTTTTCCCCTCAATTCAGACCTAAACCCTTCTCCCCACTATATATATCCCCTCTTCTCTTCAGTTCTTTGAGAATCCCTAACCCCCCTCTCTCTCTCTCTTCCGCCCCACTCTCTCTCTCTACCATTTTCTTCACATTCTTCACCAAATAAGGAGGATCCAAGCTCCCATGGAGGTTTTTCCTCCATGGGAGCTCCCCATACATCTCCACAACCCCATTTTACACTTCCTCCATCCATTTTAGGGCAGATTGCAAGGAATAGGAGTGGTCTTTGGACCAATTTCGAGCTAGGAAGGTTTGGAGCATCTTTGGAGGACTTGTCTTCAAGGGTTTGCTCTTATTTGCTCATTTCTTTGTATTTTCTGTTTCTTTGATGTGTAACCCAGATTTGGGGAATTTTGTAAACCTACACTTGTGTAATATATGTTGTTTGTGCTTAAATTCTTGTGGGTTTTGTTTCACTCTTTGTTAATTTCATGAATTTAGCTTTAATTGCAATATCCATGTGTGTGGAGGCCTGAAATTGATATGTGTCCATGATTGGGATTAGGAGTAGAGTAATTTAATGTAGGAGTAGTGTAATTTAACTTCCCATGATTGTTGATTGATTGATGGATGACCAAAATGCCATGTTTAGAGTAATTGGAGTGTTAGAGATTTAGCTCCAAAGAGTAGGAAAGGTTTCAATTCAGGCAAGTTAGTTGCTAAATTGGCCTTGGTTCAAATCCTTATGCTTAATGGGTCTTTTTAAGACACAATTGCCCTTCCTTGGCCGGATTGGGTGATGAATTGATTTTGGGAGAATTCCCAAATCAAGAGGATGAACCCTTAACCTATATTGAATGGTCTTAATGAATAACAACCAACTTATTGCACATTGTTGTTTGGTAAACTTATTTCCCATTTTTAGCCATCCTAGAGAGATTGATAAAACCGAATCCGTATCTAGAGTAAAGACAAACTGAATTCCTCTTGTGCTTGTGTAATTATATGGTATTTCATTGCTTAATGCTTTCACTCGGTTAGCCACCTTGTGGATGATATTTAGGCTATGTGTTATATATTGCGTGGATCACATTAACATGTCCAGCGTGATATCCTCTACATTTGACCAGACAGTGAGAGATACACTAGGCTGGCGTGTAGAGCTCGTGTGTGTGTCCCACGGTCCTTAATGAATCCAAGCATTTATGCATGGATGTAATCTCTAAGACATCGAGAGAGATTAGAGATTAATTAAGGGGACACGAGCATATAACATACGTGTTGTATGGGTATCTCGTATTCTTAATGCTTTCACTTGGTTGCCATCCCGTATTTGGTTAGCCATTGTGAATGAATTATTGGCTGTAGTATGGCCCACGCGGTTGCGCATTACATGCCCAACGAAATAACCAATGTATATGACCAGACAGTGAGAGATACACTAGGCTGGCATACAGGGCTCTTGTGTGTGTGCCACGGCACTTAATGAATTCATGTGTACTTTGTATGTGTGGATGTGATTTCTAAGACTCGAGAGAGATTAGAGATCAATTAAGGGGACACGAACCTATGATATACTTGCATATTGAGGGACTAAGTGAGTCTAGAGCTTAATTAGGAGGATTGTTACGGTTGAATCATTTCCCTAGTGTACACCACATTTCATGCATCTCTCCATTCCATCCTATCCATGTACATATTATAGTAGTTAGTTTATTTATTTATATTATTACTTATTTTTCCGAACCCGCAACACACGAGTTCTCTCGGAGTGTTGTAATAATAGCTAGAACCGGTGATGGTCGGCGGATCCCACCTCCCTGCGGAACGATACCCTCACTTGCCGCTGTGCTAGTCTCTGTGACTCGCACGCTAGCGAGGTCGAACTTAAATGTTCATCTTTTGACCGACATCGCAACGACGTGTCGTCACCTACTTCACAAAGTACTTTTGTCTCGGCATGTGTTAAATGTTGCACCCATGTATGTCCCCAGATCATGTTAGCTTAGTTTGGGTTTGATTTGTTTTATTTAGGATCAGGGATTGCTCAACTTGACATGTGTTAGAATGTAGGCATGTGGGGTATTTTAGGATTTGGGCAGTTTGTTTTTTGTTAAAGTTTATATGTTTTAGCATGATGTCTTCTTTGTACTTTTTGGAACATTGTTCACCTGATTAATTAGTTCTTTTATGTGACTGTGTGAGACACTGCTTTAGTATCTTCTGTGCTTTAGTACACTGTGCTGTTTAAAGGGTTTGAAATTAGTGCTGTAATCCTCTAGTTTTGAAATAGATTTTGAATACCATTTTTGTTACATCAACTATAATGCCTTGGTGGATTCAGTCAACAAAGACCAGTATGATGAGCAAGATTAAATTTCATTATTATTAGGTCCTTACTGTGTGTATTATGACAAATTTCCCACCCATTATGCAGTGTTTTCAACTTTTGGTGGGTAATTGTATGTACTATGCCTGGATTTGGCCTTTGGAATTGTTTTGTTCTGGAAATATTAGGAGAATCTGAAACCGATTTGGTTGTTTCTGGTAGGTCATGGCTTTAACACAAACCCTACTTGATGAAGCTATGAATCCTGCTCAATTTGATTCTCGAGTTTCAGTTAAAGATCATACCAGCTCAGTTGGTGATCCCGGCATGCCATCCTCCAGGGACGGCGGCAGCTAAGGGCGAGAAGGGTCAGCTGCCCCCTCTCAAATTTCAAATTCAACAAAAAATTGTAAAGTTTTCTTTTGTTAGTTTAAAATTTTCCTCTGGAACTCTAGAAGACAGTAGATTGGAACTATGTTTCAACTTTCAAACAATTAAAAAAGAAAGTATAAAAAAAGGGTGAAAATGGAAACTAACCAAAAATTAAGGAGGTTTATTGTTTTTGGCCTGAATTAGTATTTTGATTGTTTTTGTCAAAAAATCCACTTTTCGGACAAAAATACCCTTCATTCAAAAATTTTGCCTGGTGTGTTTAATTCTTTTTTGCCTAGTGTGTTTAGTCGTTTTGGCTTGATGTGTTTAGTTGTTTTGGCCTGATGTGTTTAGTCGTTTTGGCCTAATGTGTTTAGTCGTTTTTGCCTGGTGTGTTTAATCCTTTTTACCTGGTGTGTTTAATCATTTTTGCCTGGTGTGTTTAATTGAATAAAATCTAGAAAAAAAAAATTCAAACATGATTTGAAATTTTCAACTTCAACACGAAAATCTGAAAAAAAAAAAAAAAAAAAAAAAAAAAACAACTCCCATCATTCATAAAAACAACCACCACACTTATAAATTTTGAAAAAAAAAAACGAAATATGGTGTGTTTAGTCGGGCTAGGGTGTTTAATTGGTTTGCACTGATGTGTTTAGTTAGTTCGGTGTGTTTAGTTGATTACAACTGGTGTGTTTAGTTAGTCCGGTGTGTTTAGTTAGTCCAGTGTGTTTAGTTGATTACAACTGGTGTGTTTAGTTGATTACAACTGGTGTGTTTAGTTAGTCCGGTGTGTTTAGTGGATTACAACTAGTCCGGTGTGTTTAGTGGATTACAACTAGTCTGGTGTGTTTAGTCTGGAAAAAAAAAAAAAAAAAACAAAAAAACAAATCTGGAAACCCAAACTCAACCACAACCACAACCCATGCTTTAAATCCGAAAAATATACCACAACCACAACCCAAACTCAAATCAACCACAACCAAAACTCAAAAAAAAAAACTGAAATTAAAAAAAGTATATATGGAAAAAACGAGAAATATCTGAAAATTTTCAACAAAAAAAAACTGATTTTTTTTTTTCAAATATGGGTTTGGGTCGCTCGATCTGGACCAAATCATGGTCAAATCGGAAAACCCATCGCACAAAAAACCCATCGAAAATTTTCTTTGAAAAAAAAACAAGATCTGAAAATTTTTGTTTCTAAAAAATTCTGGTTTAAAAAAAAAAAAAAACTGGAGAAACAGAAAAAGAAGAAGGAGAGAAGAAGAAGAAGAAGTAGAAGAAGAGAAGAGGAAGACGGAGGAGAAGAAGAAGTAGATGGAGGAGAAGAAGAAGAAAGGAAGAAGAAGAAGAACTCGTGAGAAATGTGAGAGAGAGAGATAAAAAAAAGAGTGTGCTGAAATAATGAGAGAGATAAGGAGAGAGAAGTGGTTTTGAAAAATAATGAGGGGTGTTTTTGTCCAAAAGGTGGATTATATGACAAATACAATCAGTTTACTAATTTGGGCTAAAAACAATCAACACCCTTAATTTTTGGTTAAAAAAGGCTATTTCCTCATAAAAAAAACTATTAATATAACAGCTACTAAAGTCAAACAATGGGACATACAATAAAAACATTCAAAACTCACAGTTCTTACTTCTCACTTTACTCCTCCTCCCTCTTTCTCAACCCAATAAATTCTCCACTTTACTTTCTCTCAAATTTAAGTTAAAAACAAAAAACCTAAAAAACTTTCAAACAGTCTCTATACTGCATCTACCACCCGAATTCAAGCAAATAAATAAAATAAAAATTGTAGCTTTTATTCTAAAATCAAAGATCAATCATAAATTTGGGATGTTTTATATATTCTCTTTATAAGTAAATGGTAATCCATTGATCCTAATTCAATTTTTTTTTTCTCTTTTGTCATTTATTTCCATTTCATTTTCTATTGTGTAATTGAATATAATAAAAGTTTAAAACTTATGTATTTGGTCTATTGGCATTTGACAGATTATATAATAAAAATGTTTGTTACTATAACGTTGTGGGCCATGAAATCTTGAAAATGTGATATATAAAAGTTTAAAGTGAAGAGTATAATAAAAGTTTAAAACTCATGTGTCTAGGACAATTGTAAATATGTTTGAAAAATTATATGAATCTATATGTTCAAACTTTTTGTTTAGACAAGTTTTTTGATTGGCCTGGGGTATGCCCCTTATAAACTTGTATGCTTCATTTTCGATTAATACACTTTCAATTGTTAAAAAAATTATCAATTTTTTTTAAGAAAAAAAAAAAAACCAACATGTTTAATGGTGCACCCCCTGAATGAAATTCCTGGCTCCGTCCCTACCAGAGATGGTGTCTTGTTCTAGGTGAACTTGACAGAGACGGTTTCTGTTTTGGGACTGGCAAGTCTCGTCGTCATTGAGACTGTAGCTGACGACGGAGTCCCGGCGGGAGTTCGAAAAATGTTGGTGGGGCGGCTGTGGTTAGGGGTTGTTGATTGTTGGAGAGAGAAAGAAGAGTTAAATAACGTGGGTATGAAAATTGGGATAAAAAGAGTAATGTACCCGGACCGCATTCGTGCGATCATGGGCTGGGTTCGTTGGACCCGGCCCATTTCGCTATCCCTATCTATATTTGAGGTTATGTAGTGTTTGTTTTTCACTCATTAACATATCTTTTGATACATTGTTCTTCAAGTAATGATATATTGAAAACAAAAAACAATCATAATGAGATATCTAATTACAGTAGTAGCAAATTTTGTTTAGTTTTAATTAGCAAGAATCATTGGTTTTCTTTTATTTTCTTTTTACTTGGGATAGGGGGATTTGAACTTGAGACCTGATCTTCGATGAAATGTATAGTTATTACCGGACTCGACACCCGCATTTTCTCCAAGTTCGGACCTACCTGGTGCACCAACTGGTCCATTTCCCGTTGCTTCTCTTCGAGCAAAAGCGACGACGAAAAAAAAAGAATCCGAGGGAGAGAGCGCAAACGAAGAGGAGATTGACGATGATATTTATTTCATTTGGCATTGAACGTAAAAGTATGATTTTTATTTTTGTTAATATATATATATATATATATATATTTGATCTTTTTGGTAGGTTGGGTCGCACCAGTTCAAGGGGAGCAACAGAAATTCCAAGTCCTGTGAAATGAATAACAAGGTGGGTTGGCTTCGTTTTCACTTATTTTATGTACAATGCACATTTACTTTTCTATTGTAGTTTTATTATTCAAATAGCAATAGATTATTTAAGGTGCTTAAATTGATTTGAAGTTATAGTAGTTTACATTTTGATTTATACTATTGTGGCTTGTTTACGTTCTCCTTAAAATTGGAATAGAAATTCTATTTGAGGATATAACTTTGCATTGTCAATGGTTTATTGTTACCGATGATTTAGGGTGCGATTAATTTTGACGCTTTAATGGTTGATAGCATAATGCAACAATGCTTAGTATTAGATTTCCTGTTTAATGGTTAGATAGAGCCTATTGGCTAAACTATCCATCGTTGGTTGTCAAAAATTGTTCTCTGTTATTGAAGTAGAGTTTATTATATTAGTACGCATTTGACGTTAAGACATTGTTACACTGAAATGTTGACCACGGTTTATTGTTGCAAAATCTTTTGGTCATGACGGGCACCTTTGTGTTCCTGAGATTAGGTTTCTTGTGTTTTCCTTGAAAAAGCTATTAATAGGAATGTGGAGCTGAATTTTCTGGACAATGATTCTTAGTACAAGGGTGGCTTTAATTTTGGAAGTGCTTTATTACGTCAGGACTGGTGGGTGGTATTATTGGTTCTCCTCACAACTAATTGGGCCTGTTGATTCGGGCTTTATAATAGCTGATGTAGAGAAAGTGGGCAGTGGTCATGATGCCCATGAAGGACGTGAATCAGGTGACGAAGAAGGGCAATTGCTCATCTTATCTGGAGGACAAGGTGAGTAGTAGAATATCTGGAAACTCAAGCATGGAATCTGATCATTTATCAGGTCTTGTCCAAATTTCTGTTGAGGGATTTGAGCAACAGAAAAGAAGAGGTGGTGTGGATTTGGCTCATAAATCTGGTTCTAAGGATAGAGGATTATCTGTGGTTTCTCCAAGTATCTCGAAAAGAAGTGGGAGGAAAAGCATGGTTTCGTTGAAAGGGCACAGCATGAAATCCAATTTTCAAATTGAAATCCAACCCCAAAAATAAACCTGCAAATGGTTCATACAATTCAGAACAAGCTCCGAAGCTTAACTCAGATTAGTTTATTTTTTATTTTATTTTTTGTTGGGAATGTGAAATTTTTCCTTATGTTATAATTTAACTATGGTTTATGTAATGAAATGGTTACGGTTTAAGTAATTGAATGGTTGTAATTTAGTTTAGTTCAATTGAAATTATTTGTTATTGTCTTTTGATTGTATCAATGTAATAGGGTGGCTGTGCCAGACCTTGTGTTTGTAGCCAAAGCTGGCAAAGTGTCACTTATGTATTTTTCTATATAAACCCCCATTGGGGCATTGTAATGGTAAGCCATCAGAGAAATGGCATGGGATGTATGGTTATGGTTTAATGGAAAGAAAAGTTTTCCAGATAATGTCTTCCTCTCATTTTCATGTTCGTGTCTTCTTATGTTTCTCATTTTTATGTTTATGAAATGGTTTTTCATGGAAGTTCATAATCATGGTAAGACTATCCAGAGACATCACCCATGGTGAGAATGTCCAAAAGAGGCATCACCCATGGTGAGCATGACTCAGAGACAGCAGCCATGGTGTATGGATGTATTGATATCTCATAAAAGGAGATATCAGAATATGGTTGTATGGTTAATGATTTTATGTTATTTATGTTATCAAAATGGTTTTTATGGTTATTTTATAGATGATTGTATTTATATTTTTCATTGTTATGGATGAGATGTTCTAAATCCAACAACAATTTGGAATCAGTCCATCGATGTTCAATTTTTTCCTCTAGTTTCATCTGTATGAAACTAGTTGAGTTGATCAACTCCTCTAGTTTCATACGGCTGAAACCAGTCAAGCAAAATAACAAGTAAATTTTTTCCAATTTTAACATTTTTTTCATTTCAAGATTTTTCTCAAACACTTAATTGCAGATAAGCTTTGGGAAGGGCAACAGATAATCAATCAATAGAGTACAATTCAGGTCAAAATTATTCAATCAAGATCCATATACATATTTCAACAACAAGAAGGGAAAAAAAAAAAAAAAAAAAAAAAACTAGATGTGATTCATCATAATTTTACATATTCATGTACCTAACACAAGAAAAACGGAAAATGAACTATAAGATAATAACATTACGAATCGAGACTGAAGTGCTAATGCAAGAACTCAAATTTAAATTTTCTCATAATTTCCAAACAAACACAAGGCTCTGTTTGCTTTTATGGAAAGAGCAAACAATGTCAGTAGTCAATACATTGCCATTACAACAATGACAAGGTCTTCAAAGTTCAAATTTCAAAAACTTTTCCAAGTACCAACTTATCAAAAATACTTATTCTAGCACCAATTTACACAAACACTATGGCACAGTTTGATTAGCTTTTTTGACGTACAGTTACCAGAATCAACATTTGCCCTAAAAAATTTGGCTGAAAAAAAAGAAAAAGAATTAGTCATTATCATAGTAAGAAAATCAAAATTACAGTAAATGGTGCAGTTTCAGAGTATCTTCTTCACTCTCCAAATTGGAAATCGCATTGATTCTACTTCCTAAATGCAAGAATTACCTCCAAAGTGACCTAGAAAACCAATAAAAGCACCAAAATTTCAACCGCGAAACCCCAATTTTATTAGAGATGTTAATACAACAGCTCATTCAGCTGAAAAAGAGAAGAGCTTCACAGTAAAGACTAAAGAGGCTGCAATCAGTTCAAGCTATAAAGAAAGGAAAGCTAGCAACGGAGATGATCAGCTGTGCAAAAGTTCAATGTGCACAGCTGATACAAAACACAATCAAGGAAAGGCAAACGCAGTTGGCTCAGAAAAGAAGAAATTAGAAAAGAGCTAATTGTTCTAATTAGTCAGTTAGGAAGCTGCTGATGTGGCAGCCTCACATGTATTTACACTCCTGATTATCAGGAAGTTGTTAGAGACAGTTGGTGAATTCTTTGTGTAATATAAGTAGTCAAGTGTAGCAATTCATTTATTAATTAAGAGCAAAAAAAATAAAATATCTGAAAGAGCTTCAATGCCTCTAATGGCGATTCTTCTCATCTCTGTTTTTCTCTAAGTAATTTTGTCAAACACCTTGAGTGCTTCTCTACTCATACCACCTACTTACACTTTTCTTACAGGTTTTTATTGTTTTTTTCTCAATCAAACAAGTTTTACACCATTAAATCAAATGCAATAACAATAAATAAATAACACGAAAAGATTAAAAACCCAAAATTGATTTCATCCCACCAAAATTAAACCTACAAAATAAAAAATTTTAGGGAAAACAGCGAGAGCTGAAAGAATCATCCGTACATGTTGATTGTTGAGTGGTTTTGGTGGTGATGTTATTAACGAAATTGAAGCCATTTTCCGACTCCTTTCGCTTCTGCTTTCTTCTTCTTCTTCTTCTTCTAGTCCTTTGTTTTTGTTATCCGAAGCCAAGCCTGTGACAAAAACTGCAACCAAGCAGAAACAAAAACAAACTTTGGCGCTCTGCCATTACAAATATATATAATTAATTCACTTGTCATCTCACAGTACTTATATATAATTCATTATGCTTTTTTTAACTATTACAAATTTAAAATATTGGTAATTGCAATCTCATTTCTTCTTTTTTTTTATCAATGCAATCTCATTTCATTTATGTAGATTGAAATAATTTATCAACAAATTAATCTATATTTCTTCCTTATAAGTTTAGAGGGATGCTAAAATCACTCTCTCAATCCACTCTCTCTTCATGTGACGATATTCGTATAACATTTACTTTTTTCTATTGAGAGCTTCTTTAGACAATCCAATTTTTTCTTTTTACATTTCTTTTCTAAAAACACTTCATTTTCAAAATTTAAATTTAAAGAAATTCTAAAGACACTTCCTTTTATTCCAAGATTATCCTTTTTATCTTTTGACACTTCTATTCTAAAAAAAGAAATTATCTCTCCAAAATTATTAGATTAAATATTACATATTAAACAATCTCTCCTAAATTTTTACTTACCATATTAAACCTTCTCTCCTCCGATACATATCTTTAATTTTCTTTCTCCATTCTTTCTCAAGCAAGACTAACGGTTAAGAAAAAAAAACTTACGAATAAGCTTGATTTTTATGAACTGTATATATATAAACTCAAAAAACAAGTAATTTGCTTTCTTTCTTTTTTTAATCGAAATATGAAAAATGTTTTTTGTTACTTTTGTAGGTATGTGATAGAGAATTTTAATTCTTTCATTAGTCTTATAAATTCTAAATTTAATCGAATCTAGTTACAACAAAATCAAGTTTACATATATCTAATTTTTATTTTTTTTGAAAATTGACTTTTTAATATATATATATATATATATATATATATTACTGTTAGTAAAAAACCAAAATATTCATAAGTTTTTTTTTTCTTTAACTATTAATTAGAGATTAATCGAGAAAGTATAGAGATATTATTTTTATTTTTTTTAAAAAAATGGAGAGAGAGAGAGAGAGAGAGTAATTAGGAGAGAATGTTTAATATGATAATAACAGTTTTATGAGAGAGAGTTTAATACTTAATATTTAATCTAATAATTTATGAGAGAGATTTTTTTTAATAATTTAATTAGTTTGGAATGTATTTAGAATTTTTTATCTTGTTTAATAATTTTAATTCATGTTAAAATTGTTATTAATAAAAAAAAAAATTAGAGTGTAAATAGATAATTTGTGAATTGTAAGGAGAAGCTATCTTTTCTATTAAACTTTGAGCCATTATAAATGTTCTCAAATTTCATTTTATTTACAATACAAACCAACAACTATTTTATTAACTTACCCTTTTTTTTTAACTTTAATAAATGCCATTTAATACCTTTATAAAAAAAAAAATCATTTAATATCTTTTTTTAAGAGATTGTTACAAGTAAAGGGATGCAGAGATTAAAAAAAGGGTTAATATTAAAAACCTCCCCTCACCTTTGAACTATTATTGGATGTATAGTTACAAATGCTTTTATTTTAGAAACCTCCCCTATAAACTAATTTATTTGGTAAAAGTATGAGGGTATAATGGCCAATTCATACAATTGAAGTTTAAATAGAGATATTTTTGGACTTTTTTAACGGTCAAACTCAGTCAATACAAACGGGATGCTAACGGTGTTTGTCCATATGGGAGGTTTCTAAAATAAAAGCATTTATAACTATACATCCAATAATAGTTCAAAGGTGAGGGGAGGTTTATAATATTAACCCTTAAAAAAACGAGTAAAGGTATGCCATGAAGGCTTGTTGAGACACTACGGCCCTGTTTGATACGTGAGATATGATAAGATTATTTTTATAGGATTGGATTGGATTAGATAGGATTGGATTAATTTAAATGTTATGATGGGTTTGTTGCAATATAGGATTGGATTAAAAATAGAGTAATAATGTGTTTGGTGCAACATAGCATAGGATTAAAAATACGATAAGAAATTACACACAACTCCTTCATGTTTAGTCAAAATTGGTCAAAATTAATAAAATGAAAGGATTTTTCGTTATGTTCATCAAGTTTTTAAAATTTAACAAATTAAATATAAAATTAATATATATATATATATATATATATATATATATATATATATAACTAATTACCTTATCACTTTCTCATCATATCACTTTCACTTTCACTTTCTCATCCACAATATATATCACTTTCTCATCTTCAATTAATATATATATATACTGTCTTTCTATTATTAGTTCGAACTGATAATAAATATATCAGGACGAAGAATGTGGACCACAGGTTATGAAGAAGTTTTGACAAATGCATACACTTTGAGTCAAAGTATGTAAAGCTAGTGGTCCACATTCTTCGTTCTGATATATTTATTGTCAGTTCGAACTGATAATAGAAAATCTGTATATATATATATATATATATATATATATATATATATAACCCTATCACTTTCCCATCCTTAATCCTCATTCTCATCTTCAACATCATCAACCACCACTCATCCATTGCCATCATCTCATTCTACCCTCACTTATGAGGTATTAGTCATTTTACACCCTCTTGTTTTGGTATTGGCCATTTTCCACCCTACCGCTAGTTTTGGATGGAAAAGTGGTGTTCTGACATCTACAAGTTACGAAATTACATTGTTGCCCTTGGAATCTTTTGAATTTTAAAGGGACATTTTTATTTTCTATATTCATCACCATCATCATCAACAACACCAAACCAGCACCACCATCAACAACACACCAAACCCTTAACACCACACCACACCGAAACTCATCATCAATACCAAAAATCACAATCGAAACTGAAACCAAAACCACCAAAACCAAAACACACCCAGAAAAACCACCATAAACCAAGAAATCAACATTCCTTCTCTTCTCTCTCTCACAGAAAACTCCCAAACACAACCATAAATGGAAGAAAAAAAAAATCCAAAATCGAAACACAATCACCAAAAGATAAGAAAAAAAAATTGAAATTGAAAAAAAAAAAAATATGTCAAACACAAACTAACACCCAAATACATATCTTCAAAATCCAAAACCACACTCATACGACCACCACCATTCCACCGTCAACCACACCACCATAGCCACCACCAGATTCTACAACTCAAACCACCAAAATCCAGAAAAATAGTAATAAGAAAAGGGGAAAAAAGGGAAAGTGATCCAGGAGGCGGCGAGAGGAGGACAAAGGACTGAAGGAGGGAGACAGTCCAAAGGAGGTTGATGGCCTACCCATCTGCTCGCGAAGGAGCAGATCGTCCACCGCTGCTAGAGTTGTTGTTGCCGGCTCACCTTGCCGGCCATGATGAGACGAAAGAGAGAGGTGGGAGGGGGAGAAAACAGAGAGAGTGAATACAAGCCTATGTAGTTTATATTTTTTTTTGAAAAGATAATATATTCAAAGAAGGCAAGAAGCCAAGAAAACAACAACAGGCTGATCACAGCCAAACAACAGCACAAAAGACAGCCATCCTCAGGGGAAAAGGCCACCAGCACAGCAAGCACAACAGAACAACAAAACAGAACCACCCGCAGAAACAGGGGAAAAGGAAGAACAAAGACAAAGCACAGCCAAGATAGACACGACTCAACTAATACTCTCTCTCTCTCTCTCTCTCTCTCTATATATATATATATATATATAATTGATGGGCTTGTGGAAAACACATCTAGGTAATAGAGATTTTCAAAGACTAGTCAATGGATTGATAGCTTTTGATGGAAGTGGCAGGTCTGAAAAAATATGAAAGTTTGTGGAAGGTCAGAGAGAAACAATGAGAGGATGAGAGATGAGGTGATTTATTTATTTATTTTATTTTATTTTATTTTGAAGAAGAGATGAGGTGATTGATAGTGGGTTTTTTGTTTTTGTTTTTGTTTTTGCATTAGAAGAGGGTTTTTAATTTTATTTATTATTGTTTTAATTAATTTTATATAATATTGTTATTTTTATTGATGTTTTAGGGTAAAGTTGCCTATTTACCCTTTAGAATTTTCAAATGTTTAATGTTTGACTAACGGATTCTAACGGTAGGGTGAATTTTGACTATTAATTGAAATTACAGTGTGGTTTTTTGCCATTACCGAAACTAGAGGGTGCAAAATAACTAATACCTCAAAACTGGGGGGGGGGGGTGGGGGTGGTGGGAACAATAATATCCCTAAATAAAATGAAGAATGAGGTCATTTATGATAGTTCAAAATTTGATAAAGAGTAAGTTAAGAGAATGAGTCTAGCATACCTCGTAAGTTTAACCCTATCACTATGTCCCTCTCATCCTAATAACCAAATGCACACTATATAATGCATCTGGCCAATGGGTGCATGCCATGTGGTAAGGAGAACCAATCAAATAAAATTTTCTTTCTGCATGTTATGCACCCATTGGTTAAGATACATTACATTATTTGCATCGTACGCATCATGCATGCAAGTTTTCCTTCTAATTAAAACAAGCTCAATCAATCCTAATTAGATTATTATTATTTGAGTTGAAATTCTCATTCTTTAAACTATATTGTAACTAATATCAATACTCTTATATAATAATTGAAATGCTAAACTTTTTTTTTTTTTTTCTAAAATCCGGAGGGCCTTTCATGGCACATTATGGAAGGATAGTGTTAGGCTTTTAAAATATATATTTCTAGTATGTTTAAGAGCATCCACAATGGGGCTCAAATGAGACCCATTTCACAAGACCTATTTGAGAGTGGATCTAGTTAGGGGGCACACATAAGACCCAAAAAAAGAGACCAATTTGTGGGACCCCCCAGACTAAACCCAAATTGAGTTCCACAACTCAATTTGGGTCTTACCCAATGATTGAAGTTTGGTTCTCAATAACTCCCAATCATTGGACTATATATGGTGGTTCTCTAGTAAGGACGCTCTAAAATTATTAATTAAGGACATCTAACCACAACCACAAATTCACATTGGATGTGGGTATTTGTTAATATGGGGCTGTAGACCCAATGTGAATATATGACTGTGATTGGACGTCCTGACTAGAGAACCACCGTGTATATATATATATTTAAATTATTTAAATTTAAATATATAATTATTAATTTCAATAATTATATATAATGAAAAAACATAAATAAATTTAATTTTAATTTTTAAATTTTATTTTAATGAAATCAAAATAATTTGAATGAAAACATTAATTTTTTTTTAATTAATTTTACTAGACTTGAATTATGAGTACTATACTTATCACATTATAAAATAACATTTTATTTATTAAAAAAATTAAACATGTTACATTAATAGCTGTATTATGGCTCATTACCATAATTTCTCCAAACATGCTCCAAAAGATATAATCGTAATGTATTATTTATTACTCTATTGCGTATTCTATCAAGACGAGATGCAATATGAGCCCCTAACAATGTAGGGTCACATGCATATGCAAGAAGTTCGATGTTTTCTTCTTGTAATGGTACCCACGGTTTAAGGTTCGTCTATCGTTCGTCCTCAATTATCATGTAATGCAATATAATGCATGTCTTCATGATCTTATAGAGATCATTTTTCTTCCAATATCTAACAAGAATGTGAGTGATCGCCTATCTACTTTACAATACACCAAATGCACGTTCCACGTCCTTACGAGTAGCCTCATGCTTCATTGCAAACAATCTTTCTTTACCACTAGTAGGGTGTGAGATTTATTGGATCAATGTTGCCCACCTAGGGTAAATTCTATCAGTTAGAAAATATCTCATTGTATATTGGTGTCCGTTTACCTCATAATTGACTGATATATGTCTACCGTAAATGATATTGTCAAATAATGGTGAATGTTCAAGGATATTCAAATCATTATGTGAACCAACAATACCAAAGAAAGTATGTCAAATCCACAAGTCTTTTGATACAACCATCTCTAATATTAGAGTGGACTTATTATAATGACCTCTGTGTGTCATGCCAAACAGTGGGACAATTCTTTCATTCCCAATGTATACAATCTAACGATCCGAGCATTCCGAGCATTTGTTTTAAATATTTATTTTTATTATTGATGTAATTTGGTTGTGATAATTTTAAATTAATTAGAATTTATTAAATAATATATTATATAATTTATTTATTAATATATTTTTGAAAATAAGACACACAAATGGTGAGGTGGCACATAATGGGTCTTGTGTTTGGGTCCTATGCATTGTGGATGCTCTGACTAGAATGTGACATTAATCTGGTGCAAACAGTGAGGAGGTAGCTAGTTCAAGATGGCCCGCCAAATTGATGAAGCCTTGTCACTTCATTTCTTTTTTTTTTTTTTCATTTCAAACACTTGGGTTCCAAAATGTCACGAAATTTAGCTGGAAACTGATGATTTGTTGCGTTTGGTGGCATGTAGTTGTAACAGGTATGAATAAATCTACTTTTGCAGCTAGACTTTTTCAAATATCTGACTTGGGTTTCACTCATCTACAAATATACAAATCACTTTCACCTAATGCTTATCTTCACTTTGAATTTATTCTTATATATCTTCACTTTCACCTAATGCTTATCTCATTCTTGGTGTTAAAAACTTGTGCCACCAAGCCTCAATTTAGAACATAAAAGATCAAATGAGTTGATGGGTCATTGTTATTAGAAGTTTTTAAAACAGAGTAAGATGTTTAATAGAGACACCTAGGTGTTCGATAAAAGTCTTTAGTGAAAACTGAAGGCTAAAGCTGAGCTAAGAAAAGCTCCATTGATGGAGATTATTAAGAAGAGTATTTCTCTGTATTTTGTTGATTTACAATGTTACAATCACGCAATACTTGTGTTCCCTGAATTTCAGAGAATTGTTAACTAACTTTTCCTAGCTGTACATTCCAGGTCAGCATTCTGTTAACTACCTAATACAAGAACTAACTAATTAGAGACTGGTTAGTTATCATAGCATGATCTGCAGACGACCGATGCTGATGATCAAGCGAGGTCACATTGTTGTGCTCTGTATGTGTACTCACAGTATCATTTCTCCTTATTGTATGAGACCTGATACTTAACATGCTTGTTGGAGAAGAGGTTTGCACACCTGCAGCTGAAAGCTTGCCTGAGTCCACTGTATTCTTATCAGTAGCATCTTTGTTGAGTTTCTTGTAATTGTTGTTCAAAAAAATTGAATCTTTAATTGGTGTAGAAACCTAGGATGATGCAAGCTTTCTATCGGTTTATTCGATGTTCTTAAGAGAGAAAGAATTGTAATGGTTTACGGTTATAGCCCCTAAGAAGTTCACATCTTGAATTTGAGGAAGTTGAATTATCTTTTGGGATGAAGGACTATCAGTTTAGAAGTTCGGAAAATTTACCCAGAAATGATCTTTCTTTTGGGAGGAGAATGTCAGGAGGGGATCATAATTGGAAGTCCAAAGTTGTGTTGCTTCATGGGTTGAAAAATGATTCTGGGAAATTAAGCTCTTTTAAAAGAGCCTATGTAGCGAAAAGGCATACGTGGTTTCGTAAGCATGTTAGATCAATTGCTTGTATATTTTTCTTGATGGGATTCTTTTTCTTCCTTGATTCTCTTATGGTGTCAATTTTTGATTCAATGAATCTTCACAACACTTCAACTTCAACAGGACTTCGTGTGCTTTTGTATTGCAAACATTTTCTTGTTCCTGTTTTATATTATGGTATCTAGAACTAGTTTGTTGGGGACTTGGGGTTTAGTTCTGTAACCTGTATGAGTGTATCCTATCGTATATGTCTGATGGTATGTGGTGCACCGTGTTCGTTTCAGTTCCACGAACAAAAAAAAAAAAAAAAAAAAAACTAGAGCTATCAAAGTTTCCGTCTATGTGACTGAATATCTCAATTACTAACTTGTTTACTCTTGATAATGCACCAATTTTTACTGCTTTCATGAATTAAGTGCACCAGTGGTATCTTTTGCTGTATAATCTTAATTGCATGTTCATTGTTGTATCTGCAGAATTAGACATTTGTATTTGCTCTTTAGGCTTTTATTTTGGTTTCCCTTTTGCAAATCAAACAGTTTACAGATCTGCAACTTATCTGGTGCAAATTTGTTCTGCTAACACATTTAACAAATTCTCCTGAATTATTGATTCATAATTGGTTGTTACAATCTTTTACGTAATGCAGGCAGATGATACTGTTGCTTCCATTAACAAAGAAAAACCTTCAACAAAGATGTATGACCGGCTTCTGAATTTGGCTTCTGTCACTCTTGCAGAGGTTTGCTTCATAAATTTTACATCAGTGCTTATAGATTATTGTAAACTTCTTCCGCTTGAAATTCTGTAACCTTTATTATGCTTTAGAAAGAGTTCAAGCAAGAGAAATCAAATTTCTAGGAGGAACCATAAGAACAGGCATCTGTATGGAAACCCTGTGCTGATAGGAGAACTCCAAATCTAGGTAATTGACCGGTCATTGCCCAGATTAGTTCGTCTAAATAATTTAACTAATTGCTTCTTTTTATGCAACATTAGTGCATGATAAACTGATGACTACAGAACATGTCTGGGAAGTTGAATGTTGACAAGTTATATGATTAATTCCTTCAATCATTTTGTTGAGTAAGGGAAACCTGACAAAAGTAATGGCTACATATTAGTTAGTGTGAATGGTGGACTCAATCAACTACGAGTTGCCATAAGTATCTAAGCTGCCTTGTTCTACTCACTTTTCATTTTCTTGGATAAATGTATTCAATGGTGAAATCCTTTAATAAATATAGTTATTGGTTGGTAAAAAATGAATTTGTGTTTTTAATAGCTTCGCAGAAAAACAACTACAATCGAATTTGATTCTTCAGACTTGGATTTTTATCATATACAGCATTCTCTTCTTTTTTTCAATTGTAATACTTAATTATACCTAACAGATTATGATATTAGCACCAATTTACTGGTTTGTTTCTCTGCTGTTGTGTATGTGGCTGTAATACTTTAGTAACACATTGTTGTTGTTCCCTTCAGATTTGCAATGCCGTAGCTGTGGCATCTTTGCTTAACGAGACTCTTTTTCTCCTGATATTTCTTTACAGCAATGTATGGAAGGATCGTAGGTCTGCAATTATGTCTGTACAGAAAATTCAGCAAGCTGGTGCACTGTTGGTCAGAAGGATAAGGAAATATGATTCCAAACGCAGTATGCTAGATAAACAGCTGCTTGGAAACTTCATACCCAATTTTCCTTCTGAACACCAAAACATTGCAAGAGGTCTGTCAAGCTATCTTGCTTTACATTTGAAATTTGAAGAGGATATGATTGCCTACTCCCAATGTGATTTCAGAGGTGGAAAAGATGAGAGAAACGAATTGAACTTCAAGCATACAGTGAAATCCATTTCCCTATGCCAATGGAACGCTTGAAAAAATCCGAGTATGTTTTCTCAAACATTGTTTCATTGGAACATGTGACATTCTGCGTATATGTCTCCTTTATACTATTAATGTTTACAGGCCTATCTCTCCGGTTATGTCCCTGATCAGCGGTTGCTCTATCAATATTGATTTCAAAGTCTTGGTAATTGAATACATGGCTAATGGAAGCTTAGAAAAGTGGTTGTATTCTCACAACTATATTTTTTTTTGTCTTACAAAGACCGAACATAATGGTCGATATGGCATCAATATTGGAATATCTCCGTCATGGTTATGAGACACCAATTGTACATTGTTATTTGAAGCCTAACAATATCTTCCTAGTTGAAGATATGGTTGCTGGTGTAGGAGATTATGGCATCACCAAACTCTTAGGTGAAGAGGTTCTATGACACAAACCCACACTTTGGCCACGATTGGAAATATGGAACCAGGTAAATTTGTAATTTATGATCTATATTTTGTAATTTCGAGAGTTTTTCATATCAATTGTCCTAACTATGAATACCGATGAACTTAATTGTAGAGTAAGGGTCAGAAGGATTGAATTGTTTCTACAAGAGGTGATGTGTACAACTTTGGTATTTTGATAATGGAAACATTTACAAGGAAGAAGCCCACAGAGGACACATTTGAGAAACGATTGAGCATGCTATGCTGGATAAAAGAGGCATTACCTCATTCAGTAACTGAGGTAACAGATGCTAATTTGCTAGAAGAAAATTTCTCTGCTGAAAGGGATGTGGATTGCACTGTGGAATTGCCTGAAAGTAGGCTTGACATAACTAATGTCCTTGGAGCACTTCAAAATGTCAAAACTAAGTTTGAAAAGAGTTGGCAAGAACCTGAATCATGTAATTTGTAGTGTTTCCATTATTGCATTGAAACTGCAGCTAATAGTGAAGCTCTTGTATATATGAAATCGAACTTGGTTGACCTTTATCTCCGTTGGCCTTTGTTGAATAACGCAGACATTTTGGAAGACTGGAATGATATTTCTCAATAAATAATTATCTATCACATGATTCACATTCACATGACTCACATTTTCATCTCTTTGACTGGAATTATATTTCTTTATCATCAACTCTGTTTTCTCTACGTTAATTAATTGCCTCTCACGTGACTCACATTTTTGCATTTCTTTTCTTCTCTTTCTAACATTCTTTTCATGCAGGGTCTATGTGATGGTTTCTTGTAAAATGATTTCGAGTAGGTCAATATGTGAAGGGAAAAAAAAAAAAAAACTTATATATGTCCTCACAAGTCACAACACTTTCAAATATCATAACTAGTTAGGTTTCAAAAGAGTGTGGCAAGAACAATATGAATCCTAACCAATATTGTCTCTCCATTGTTTTTTTTTATAATAAATTTCATAATTAAATACATTAAAAAAATCATTATGTTAATGAGTTATTAACGAATTAATGGTTTTTCAATGGTGAACTCAAAACCAATCCATTATATTTTGTATTTTAATGGGTTGGCCCATTTATAACCCAATCCAATAAACTAAACATATCAATTGCTATTTTCGAATGGGTTTTGATCGTGTTAATGGGACGTGTAAAATTTTGCCGGGTCTAATTGTACGGAGCTCAGGCATTGCTTTTCAATTCAAAGACTTTGTTTTAAGGGAAATTATCATTTTCCCGACACAAACTCTAACCAACTTGCTACTCCAACTCATTCTTAAAGGTTTGTTGATTTAAATGTATATATAGTTATATAATTTGTTTAAAATAATTTAAATATTTTTATATAATTTAAAATGAACTCATATATATATATATATATATATATATATTAAAATAAACTCATATTTAACAATAATATATCAAAACAGATTTATGAAAGAGAAAAAGAAAATAAGAAAACAAATTAAAGAAAACCCATAAAATCCAGAAAAAGCAAAGCCCGTAAATTTTTTTCTTTCTTTCTTTTTTTGAATTTTTTTCCTTTTCAAAAAATATATTATTTCAATTTGATATAAAAACCTAGAAAATCAAAGCCCATAAATTGAAAAGGGAAAAAATTCAAAACAATAATAGAGTAATGCTACATTGCCCAAATTTAGTGCCCAAATCCAATACCCAAATGATGTGGCAACATTGTAAACCATTCATTTAAATTGTATTATATTTGTATGATTTAAATGAATGGTCTACAGTGTTGCCACATCATTTGGGCACTAAATTTGGGCAATTTTATGGTCTACAGTGTTGCCACATCATTTGGGTATCGGATTTGGGCACTAAATTTGGGCACTAAATTTGGGCAATGTAGCATTACTATAATAATAATAATAAATTTCCTTTTTTTTCGATTTTTTTTCCTTTTGTTTTCTTATTTTCTTTTTTCTTTTTCATAAATCTGTTTTTATATATTATTATTATTATTAAATATGAGTTTATTTTAAATTATATAAACAGATTTAAATTATTTAAAACAAATTATATATATACATTTAAATCAACAAAACTCCAATAATGAGTTAGAGTACCTCAGTTGGTTAGGGTGTATGGTTTTTAGTCTAAGGTTAAAGGTTCAATTCTTGATGGAAGCGTTTTAATTTTTATTTAACGGTCAAATGGATTTTGAATGAAAAACTTGACAGAAGGGGTAAAATGACAAATATTTTGAGTTTCAGGGGGTTGACTGACCATTATTGAAACTAGAGGGACCAGTTTATCTAATATGGCAAACCTCAGGGAAGAAAATGAAAATTTCCCTTGTTTTAATGGTGAATTACCCGATGATGAGTTGGCTAATTTAGGGCTGGAATCAATCGAGCGATCAATCAATCTAGGTGTGCCGTGTGAAAAAGTTTATCTCCCTTGGCCTTGGTTGAATAATGCAGACATTCTGGAAGACTGGAATGATATTTCTCAACAAATAATTATCTATCACATGATTCACATTCACATGACTCACGTTTTCATCCCTTTGACTGAAATTATATTTCTCTATCATCAACGTTAATTAATTGCCTCTCACGTGACTCACATTTTTGCCGAATATTCTTTGGAAAATGCTACACATCCCAACAAATTATCCCAAAAATATGTACAATCCTATTTAGCACACCTGAATATATACTATGTTGAAAACATAGTATATATTCAGGTGTGCTACATAGGATTGTACATATTTTTGGGACAATTTATTGGGATAGGTAACATTACCCATATTCTTTTCATGCAGGGCTGGCCGGCTGGGTGATGGTTTCTTGTAAAATGATTTCGAGTAGGTCAATATGTGAAATAAATAAATAAATAAATAAATAAAATAAAATGTATGTCCTCACTACACTTTCAAATATCATAACCATAGGCGGACACACGTTAAGATCAGGTGGGCCCGTGCTCCATCTCAAATTTTCAAAAAGAAAATTGATTTTGTTTATATGTATATATACTAATTAACACAAATCATAATATTTAATCCGTTAGCACAGCTGGTGGAATTCCTTCTAACCATATTGGTGGTGGTGGTTCAAGATTTCAAGTCCCACCATTTTCATTTGACTTGATTTTAACAATTTTTTATATCTTTTTTATTTTACCATCTTTTCCAATTCATTTCTCAAATTTTCATATTTTTTCTAAAATAAAACAATTCACTTTCTCTTTTCCAACCTCATAACTACCCTTAATTTATGGTTACTTAATTTAATTTATTTTTATATTATTATTTTGAATTTTTATTATTTCTAATAGTTTTAGTTTGATATGCTAGACACATCCAATCAATAAACCCTAAAATCTCAAATTTTAATTTATTGTATTAAAATAGTCCATATGATTCGTTTTATTTTATACTTAGTATTTTTCTTTATTTTATAGTTTTAATTTATTAATTAGAATCAATAATTAGAAGAATAAAAAATTCAAAAACATGTTTAGTAATATTTATTAATCAATTATTTTGTATAAATTTAAAGTGAATTCATAATAAATGCAAAATAAAATTTCTTATTATAAAATTAGATTGTAATTTATGTTGTTTTTCTTGTTATTATTTATTTATTAATATTATGTTTCTTGTTTTTATTTCTTTTTAAATGTAAGATTATTTAGTTTATCTTGAGAAGCATTCTTTTGTTTTAGTTTATACCCTTAACTTTGTTATACCATCAATTTTTCTTTATATAAAAAACCTCAATTTTGTTTTTTTTTTTTTTAAGAAAAAAAAAAAACTCATTTTACTTTGATCTTAATTTTTTTAGTATTTTTTATATAATTGTTATTTTATTCAAGTGCCCCACCTGATTAAAATTTTTAGGTTCGCCACTTATCATAACTAGCTAGGTTTCAAAAAAGTGTGGCAAGAACCTAAATCCTAACCAATGTTGTCTCTCCATTGTTCTATCGGCAAGTGTTTATTATCAAGCTCTTGAACATCGATAGTCAGGACGTATACAAATTAATAAAGTTTCTAAAGTTTTATATATCTTTATTTATTGTATTTTGTTTATCAGCTTGCTTTAAACTAATTTAGCATAAAGCCTTTGATAAACAAACAGATCCTAACATAACGAAAACAAAAATAATTTCTTACTAAACAATAAACTAGTGATATTAATACAACCTGAAATTGCTTTTAGGGTTAGGGTTAGAATATAATGATATAATTAATTTATAGTTTTATAGTTTTTAATTTAGAAGTTGGAAAAAATTAGGAATTTTTTCTTTTTCAATAAAACATAAATTTAGGATTTTTTTTTCTCTCTTTCGAAACAAGAAAAAAATAGAATTTTTTTTAAAAAAATTAAATTATCAAAAATATCCTAACCATAATTATATATACTAGATTTCATCCCACACGATGTGTGGGAACTATTAAAATGTAACACAACAATAATTTAATGATTTAACTTATTGGTCTAAGATATTGGATGTATTGGTGATGAAAAACAGTCATAGGGTATTTCTCTTGATTTATTTCTTTGACATCGATCTCCAACAAAAATTAATCAATGGTCAGGTCAAACTTTTCTCATGTGGTATGTTGAAACTTTATAATAATATATTATTCATCAAGCCTTAAAGAAAAATCATGTGATCTAATAATGTAATAATTCTCATTAAATCTAGAAAATCAACTATTAATTGAAAAAAAAAAAAAAAAATGAAGAGTTGAAGAATATAAAATTGAAGGGTTGAATATAATTTTTTTTTAAAATAATAATTAATGGTCATGCATTCTCATAACGACATGTGGAATGTTAATGCTCCAAAATAAGATAAAATAATTAATAGTATAGAAAAATCAAGAGCCAATCCCATTGGTGGGGTTAGTATTTTAGGTACTGACCAGTCAATACCCAAGTATTGTTCACCAAATATTATATATATATATATATATATATATATATATTATAGTAAATAATTAAAAATATTTAAAAAATTAATTAATAAGAATTTATAGCTTGTTGGTAAAAAAAAATAAAAAAATTATGGTTTGTCTTTTAATCTTACCAAATAGTGGAATACTTAAAAAAAAAAAAAAAAAAACTTAATATTTAAAAATCAATCCATTCACTATCCTATTAATTATGAGATTGCCTTTTGATTACCTATAGATATGTGATTTATGAAAAAAGATTATATTATTAAAAGTTATTACACGTAATAACTACTTAATACCTTTGACAAAAAATAAATAAATAAATAAATAAATAAGGAATTTATGGCTTGTTTTTAAACTTATCAAATAATGTAATACTTCAAAAAGTAATAATAATACTTAATGATTAAAAATCAATTATGATATTGGTTTAGAGAATTTATTCACTATTCCATTAATTATGAGATTGCCTATTGATTATCTAATTTTTTGTTAAAATTTTCTGTTTATATTATTCTTTTTTATAGTAGAAAGTTATTCTATACTTATAATAAGGCTGCACGCAACACTACATAATATTTGTACTTATTCAAAAAAAATCTAAAAACAATTATATAAAAGAAAATATAATAAAAGAAGTCCGAATGTTGTTCATAAAATTCAAAATATAAGACAAATAGAAATCAGCAATTGAAACTTTATTTTTATTTCTTATCTTTATGTAGAATTTTTTTTTTTTTTCCGATTTCTGTATTTTTAGTTTTTATCTTTATCTGGTTTCAGTTGTTCATTTTTAATGAATCACTTTGTTTTCTAGGCTCAATATTTAATATTCAATATACAGTGAATATTCAACCACAAAATTTGAATGGAAATAAAAGTTAAGCTAATTGTTAAATAGTGTTATCTTTATCTACAAATTTTATTTATTTATTTATTTATTTTGTGATTTCTTTAGTTGTTTCTTTTGTAATTTCTATGTTTTATCGAATCCAATTAATACTAAGAAAATATAATACGATATTAGTAAATAAAAAAAATAAAAAAAATAAAAACATAATTTATTTATTTATTGTGATTTCTTTAGTTGTTTCTTTTGTAATTTCTATGTTTTATTGAATCCAATTAATACTAAGAAAATATAATACGATATTAGTAAATATTAAAAAAAAAAAACAGCAAACATTGATCCATAACTTTTTTATTTATTTATATTATTTAAAAAAAAAACAAAAATCTATTCTATATATACTTATAATAAGGTCGCATGCAACACTACATAATATTAGTTCATATTAAAAAAAAAAAAATTATGAACAATTATATAAAAGAAGAAAGAAAGAAATAAGTCCATATTCGAATTGATGCATGCCCACACGGACGAATTATATCCAAGAAAAAAAAACCGCTACACATGCAACAACACTGAGAACCAATGTAATTGTGAGATATATCTACGTTAAAAATAAATAATAAAAAATCTTCTCAACCAATTTATTTCTCTTTAACCAATCAACTTCTCTTCCTCATAATCCTCCCCACCAATTACCTCTGCAACTAACTTACAAAAAAAAAAAAAAAAAAAAAAAAAAAAAAAAAAAAAAAAAAAAGAAGAAGCTTAATTTTAACATTATTTATCTTGAAAAAAAAAAAAAAAAAAAAAAACATTGTTTATGAATCGTATAAACATTTCTTTTAAAATTAAATTCTTCTTCTAGTGTATATAGTAGACTTGTGAAACGCAGAATTAAATGATAATCATTAATCAAGCAATAATACACACTTGAGATTTTTCTTATTTTTAATAAGGTTTGTGTGAAGAAAAGATTTATTTTCTCCAAGTGAATTTTTTTTTTTTTTTTTTTTTTGAATTACTTTGTTTTCTAAGCTCAATCTAAATTATAAGATAAGTAGATAAAATAATAAATTGCTGTCCATAAAATCTAAATAATAAGGTAAGTAGAAATCAACAGCTTAATTTTATTTATTTTTAAAAATCTTTTATCCTTGTCTATAATTTTTTTTTTTTTTTTTTTTTTGTGATTTCTTTATTTGTTTCTTTTGTAATTTCTATGTTTTATCTATTCCAATTAATATCAAGAAAATATTGTACAATATTAGTAAATATTTAAAATAAAAAACCTTAAACAATGTTCTCAAGGTTTTTTTTAAATTATTTTCTATTTATATCATTTTTTAAGTAGAAATCTATTCTATATTTATAATAGGGCCGCATGCAACACTACATAATATTAGTTTATACTCAAAATAATTTAAAAACAACTGTATAAAAGAAGATATAATAAAAGAAGATCAAATGTTGTTCATAAAATCCAAATCAACACTAAAATATTAGTAAGTATTTTTTTTTTTTTAAAAGTAAAACCGATCTCTGACTTTTTTTCTTCTGTTTAAATTATTCTTTTTTTTTTATTTAGGAAAAAACGTAAAACTAATCTCTAACAATTATATAGGTAAAAAAAAAAAAAAAAAGAAGGAAAAAAATGTACCTTTCTAAGAATGGTTGTAGGAACGATTTCAATCTACACAAAATTGAAAAACAATTATACAATTATAACATATTAAAGAATGGAAACAAAATAAAATCAAAAGAATATGTACCTTTACACAAAAGAATGTATCAATCTATTCTAGCATTAACACGTGTGAGGGCTTTTTATAGAAAAGAGTGGATATTGAAGAATTATTAGTGGAATTTATAACTTTAGAAAATAGGGAAAAATGAAGAGTTTTGGTGGAAGGAAATGGAAGTTTAAAACCATTAAATTAGTTAGTTTTGGTGGAAATAGAGAATTAAAAACAATTGAATCCTATTAATATGAAAATAGAGAGTCAACTAAAACCGACTCAAATAATAACTATCATTATATCTATTTAAATTAATGTAATAATTGGATAGCTAAAAATTTGGAACAATAATTCTTATTAGTAATTGGCCATAATAACAGTGAAAATAGAGAATCATGGAATTGGACAACTAAAAATTTCCTAAACTGACTCAAATAATAACTATGTAAATTAATGCAATAATTGAGCAACTAAAAAAAATTAAAAAACCGACACAAATGACAATAATTGGACAACTTAAAAATTCATAAACTAACTCAAGTACATTCAAAAACCGATGCAAATGATAATAATTGGACAACTAAAAAATTCATAAACCGACTAAAATAACAATAATATATCTCCTCCTATTTCACACCTACTAATCAATAAAAATTAAATGCCAAGCCTCCACACGACGACATGTGTCAAGGTGGGGTTCCATTTTATTAAATCAGTTAGTTTTGGTGGAAATAGAGAATTAAAAACAATTGAATCCCGTTAATATGAAAATAGAGAGTCAACTAAAACCGACTCAAATAATAACTATCATTATATCTATTTAAATTAATGTAATAATTGGACAACTAAAAATTTGGAACAATAATTCTTATTAGTATTTGGCCATAATAACAGTGAAAATAAAGAGTCATGGAATTGGACAATTAAAAATTTCCTAAACTGACTCAAATAATAATTATGTAAATTAATGAAATAATTGAGCAGCTAAAAATTAAAAAACCGACACAAATGACAATAATTGGACAACTTAAAAATTCATAAACCAACTCAAGGACATTCAAAAACTGATGCAAATGACAATAATTGGACAACTAAAAAATTCATAAACCGACTAAAATAACAATAATAGAGTAATGCTACATTGCCCAAATTTAGTGCCCAAATCCGATACCCAAATGATGTGGCAACATTGTAAACCATTCATTTAAATTGTATTATATTTGTATGATTTAAATGAATGGTCTACAGTGTTGCCACATCATTTGGGCACTAAATTTGGGCAATTTTATGGTCTACAGTGTTGCCACATCATTTGGGTATCGGATTTTGGCACTAAATTTGGGCAATGTAGCATTACTCTAATAATAATAATAAATTTCCTTTTTTTTGATTTTTTTTCCTTTTGTTTTCTTATTTTCTTTTTTCTTTTTCATAAATCTGTTTTTATATATTATTATTATTATTAAATATGAGTTTATTTTAAATTATATATATATGAGTTTATTTTAAATTATATAAACAGATTTAAATTATTTAAAACAAATTATATATATACATTTAAATCAACAAAACTCCAATAATGAGTTAAGAGTACCTCAGTTGGTTAGGGTGTGTGGTTTTTAGTCTAAGGTTAAAGGTTCAATTCTTGATGGAAGCGTTTTAATTTTTATTTAACGGTCAAATGGATTTTGAATGAAAAACTTGACAGAAGGGGTAAAATGACAAATATTTTGAGTTTCAGGGGGTTGACTGACCATTATTGAAACTAGAGGGACCAGTTTATCTAATATGGCAAACCTCAGGGAAGAAAATGAAAATTTCCCTTGTTTTAATGGTGAATTACCCGATGATGAGTTGGCTAATTTAGGGCTGGAATCAATCGAGCGATCAATCAATCTAGGTGTGCCGTGTGAAAAAGTTTATCTCCCTTGGCCTTGGTTGAATAATGCAGACATTCTGGAAGACTGGAATGATATTTCTCAATAAATAATTATCTATCACATGATTCACATTCACATGACTCACGTTTTCATCCCTTTGACTGAAATTATATTTCTCTATCATCAACGTTAATTAATTGCCTCTCACATGACTCACATTTTTGCCGAATATTCTTTGGAAAATGCTACACATCCCAACAAATTATCCCAAAAATATGTACAATCCTATATAGCACATCTAAATATATACTATGTTCCAAACATAGTATATATTCAACATAGTATATATTTAGGTGTGCTACATAGGATTGTACATATTTTTGGGACAATTTATTGGGATAGGTAACATTACCCATATTCTTTTCATGCAGGGCTGGCCGGCTGGGTGATGGTTTCTTGTAAAATGATTTCGAGTAGGTCAATATGTGAATAAAATAAAAAAATAAAATAAAATGTATGTCCTCACTACACTTTCAAATATCATAACCATAGGCGGACACACGTTAAGATCAGGTGGGCCCGTGCTCCATCTCAAGTTTTCAAAAAGAAAATTGATTTTGTTTATAAGTATATATACTAATTAACACAAATCATAATATTTAATCCGTTAGCACAGCTGGTGGAATTCCTTCTAACTATATTGGTGGTGGTGGTTCAAGATTTCAAGTCCCACCATTTTCATTTGACTTGATTTTAACAATTTTTTATATCTTTTTTATTTTACCATCTTTTCCAATTCATTTCTCAAATTTTCATATTTTTTCTAAAATAAAACAATTCACTTTCTCTTTTCCAACCTCATAACTACCCTTAATTTATGGTTACTTAATTTAATTTATTTTTATATTATTATTTTGAATTTTTATTATTTCTAATAGTTTTAGTTTGATATGCTAGACACATCCAATCAATAAACCCTAAAATCTCAAATTTTAATTTATTGTATTAAAATAGTCCATATGATTCGTTTTATTTTATACTTAGTATTTTTCTTTATTTTATAGTTTTAATTTATTAATTAGAATCAATAATTAGAAGAATAAAAAATTCAAAAACATGTTTAGTAATATTTATTAATCAATTATTTTGTATAAATTTAAAGTGAATTCATAATAAATGCAAAATAAAATTTCTTATTATAAAATTAGATTGTAATTTATGTTGTTTTTCTTGTTATTATTTATTTATTAATATTATGTTTCTTGTTTTTATTTCTTTTTAAATGTAAGATTATTTAGTTTATCTTGAGTAGCATTCTTTTGTTTTAGTTTATACCCTTAACTTTGTTATACCATCAATTTTTCTTTATATAAAAAACCTCAAATTTGTTTTTTTTTAAAAAAAAAAAAAAAAAAACTCATTTTACTTTGATCTTAATTTTTTTAGTATTTTTTATATAATTGTTATTTTATTCAAGTGCCCCACCTGATTAAAATTTTTAGGTTCGCCACTTATCATAACTAGCTAGGTTTCAAAAAAGTGTGGCAAGAACCTAAATCCTAACCAATGTTGTCTCTCCATTGTTCTATCGGCAAGTGTTTATTATCAAGCTCTTGAACATCGATAGTCAGGACGTATATAAATTAATAAAGTTTCTAAAGTTTTATATATCTTTATTTATTGTATTTTGTTTATCAGCTTGCTTTAAACTAATTTAGCATAAAGCCTTTGATAAACAAACAGATCCTAACATAACGAAAACAAAAATAATTTCTTACTAAACAATAAACTAGTGATATTAATACAACCTGAAATTGCTTTTAGGGTTAGGGTTAGAATATAATGATATAATTAATTTATAGTTTTATAGTTTTTAATTTAGAAGTTGGAAAAAATTAGGAATTTTTTCTTTTTCAATAAAACATAAATTTAGGATTTTTTCTCTCTCTCTTTCGAAACAAGAAAAAAATAGAATTTTTTTTAAAAAAATTAAATTATCAAAAATATCCTAACCATAATTATATGTGTATATATATATATATATATATATATATATATATATATATATATATCGTTATCAAAAAGATGATGGAGATGATGGGGATGGTGAGGATAAGGTAAGAGGTTAGGATTCTAGTGCAGGGGGTTGGAATGCTGGTGCAACAAGTTGGGATGTTCGTTTGGGATGCTGGTGCAATAGGTTGGAATGCTAGTGCGGCAGATTGGGATGCTCATGCAGGTAATTTTGATCAAAATCGTGGTAGACAACATTATGGGTGTGCAGGATCCAATCCAATCCAATACGATCCATAGGATCGGATCGGATCCAATCCATTGGATTGGATCGGATGCATGGAGGTGATTGGTTCGGATCAGATCCTAAATTCTAAAATCCATTGCATTGGATCGGATCTTGGATTTCCGTTTGAAATCCTCCAATCCACCAAATATATTAGGTCTTATTTTTATATTGGGCAATTTAT
The DNA here is from genome assembly GCA_030490815.1 of Acer saccharum. NCBI lineage: Eukaryota > Viridiplantae > Streptophyta > Magnoliopsida > Sapindales > Sapindaceae > Acer > Acer saccharum. The sequence continues at coordinate 11,123,743 of CM059877.1, read as the reverse complement.
TTTATCCACTACTTTCTAATGTAAATGTTCAACCCAAATACAATTTGATTATCTGAATATCTGTAAAGACCCAACCCAAATACAATTTCTAATATTACTATTGGGGCTTTCTTTCTCAATTTCTCTACAACCAACAATCCACCATCTTCTTTTCTTCTATTCTTCTTCATCAACATCACAGTTTATTAAGTTTACATTTGGAGCTGATGTTTAATGTTTATAAACTTTTAAATTATATAAAGTTTACAAGTTATGTTATGTATTTTTTTAATGTTAATTTTATTTGAATTAATTAGAAATGTTTGAATAATTTATTTGATTTTATTTATTTCTGATTATAACTTTTATATATTAAGAACGACTTTATATTAATTCGATCCATCAGATCGGATCGGATTGAAGTATTTTACAATCGGATCGGATCGGATTGGATCTGATCAAATAGTAACTTGATCGGATCAGATCCCGTTTTAAAATTGGATTGTATCGGATTACAATTTCTTCGATCCAATTGGATTGGATCTTAGATCATGGTAAATCCATTGAATTCGATCCGTTGTACACCTCTAGACAACATGGAGGAATAAGTCAAATTGATGAAGATTATTTGAATATGACTCTCTCCTCAATGAGTATAGACACAGAAAATAGTTCTTTGGGTGATTCGTAGACAATGTCAGGTTTTCATGTACCATATTATGGTAGTTATGGTGGCTACAATATATTTGATTATCCTTCACCACAAATGTCATATGCAATACATATGCATGCAAATCAACAATATCAACCAAGTTGGGTAAATCCAAACTACCCAATTCATGGATCAGTTAGAAGAGATCAAACAACCTACGTATGGCATATTAATAACTACTTTGAAAACTATGCAAGCACATTTTCCTAGGAAAATTACTGTTCGAATCAAGATATAAATGTATATTATGTATTTAAAATATTCATTTTGGTTTTACATTTCAGACATACAATGTATTATTATGTATGAATTATGATTTATGATAGAATCTTGGAAGTATGGAACTATATATATATTTTAATGATAATTTTGTTTGTTAAATATTTATTCTCTTTATATTGTATATAATATTGTAAAAGTGAAACAAAATATTATTCTATTAAATACTCAATTTAAAAAATTATATACAAAAGTTATCTATGTTATAATTTATAATAAACCCATAACCATGCTAATTTATTGTTGAAATAAGATTCATTTGATATATAATTACTTGTTTAAGCATGTCCTAAAATTTCATAAAAAAAAAAAATCTAACTTTAGATGTAAATATCCATCATTTTTTTTTAATTTTTGACAGAATATCTACCGATATCGATAATATCCTTAAAATATCTATAAATTTAGAAGCCCAATATTGATATCGATATTTTATTCCTTGCGTATAGGTCTCACTCTCTAATAAAATAAAAATTAGAATTAGAATTTGATTTAAATTCACCCAACACATGGGTCCCACCACTTTTTCCATAGGTCCCAGCATATAACTCTCACTTTACTTTGTGTAGATCACTCAAATAATTGCCTATTATAACTTTCAATTTAAAGCATCATTGGAGATAAGATGATTTTGAGAGTTAAAATAGACATATAGCTATCCATCGGTGATGGCCTACTAAATGTAAGACAAAAATGATACCAAACAATATAAATTATAAAGCAAAGCAGAAAGCATATGTTTACCAATCATACTTCCGGTGTTTTCCCCTTAATAATTCCAGTTCTTGTTTTCTTTGAAGTTCGCATGTTCATGAGTCATGACACAGTCTTCTTCGATTACCCAAATAGGAACCTTCAATTATTGTATGGAGCTCAGGCACTGTGTTTTTCAATTAAAAAAGGCTTTCCTTTAATGTTGATTGAATTAATTTTAGTACTGGAATCAATCAATCAAAATCTAGGTGGGGAAAAAGTTGGAGACTCGTATGATTTCTTTATCATCAATCCTGTTTATCTCCATTAATTATCTCTCACATGATTCACATTTGCATCACTTTTCTTCATTTTCTAGCTTTTTTTCCACACAACAATTTCTTGGCAATTCTTTCTTCTGTAATTAATATTGTATTTGTCCCATCATCCGTAAAGATATTGTCTCAATAATTCATATAAGCAGGATTTTTAACTTCTATGTTTTACTATTGTAGAAACTGTACTGTAATAAAGACATCAACAGTGAGTCCGCCATTGTCGTGTATCAGGAAATTCATGATACACGTGAAATGAATTTTAAGTCAAGTCGTCTCCTTCATTAACCATCCAATTATCCATGAATTAGAAAGAGTTTTTTTATAAAGGCAATTTTTTTACTCACTGTACCAATACACACAAAATTGTTTTTGCATAATTAATAATCAAACAACCTTATATTTTTATTACTCTTAATCTCATTTCAAGTAAAACATCATCTTCAAGGAATTCCCAAAAGAAAGGAAAGGCAAAGGAAAGGAAAGCGCATACCAAACACAAGAAGGGGAAATGGGGCTTTACACATTCTTCGATTATGACCAAAAACATATCTAATTAGTTAAAAGAGATCGGGCTTAAATATAAATTTTAACCTCGCTCAGAAATAATGTGGGGTGTGACATATTGAATCTATTCACAAATAGGGATGATGTGACAAAAAGGGAAGGAAAACAAACAGCAAGATGAAGATGAAAAAGTTGGGTAACTTTTGCTTCTTCTTTTTTTCCCCTTTTCTCAGCAGCTTCTAACAAATTATGGTTTAATTATTTATACCTATAACTCATTGCCCAAAGAATCTCACACTTCAACCTACAATCTCTAATGGCGAAATATAATTCTCTCATTGTTATTATCACTGCTTTCTTAGTTCAAAGTTTAATATTTTCCTTTGTTATGGCAGCAGCAACCAACATCACCACAGACCAACATGCTCTTCTTGCTTTGAAAGATCATATAACGTATGATCCTGCCAATTTATTGGCCAAAAACTGGTCCATGAGTAGCTCTATCTGTACTTGGATTGGTGTCACTTGCGGTGTTCGTCATCATAGAGTCACAGTCTTGAATATTTCTAACTTTGGTCTTGCAGGCACCATCCCTCCTCAACTTGGAATTCTGTCTTCATTGCGAGTCCTTGATCTTAGTGTTAACCAGCTTTCAGGTACCATACGCTCCTCCATATTCCAAATATCATCGTTGGAAAGGCTTAATCTCAGCCACAATCAGCTCTCTGATTCCTTCCCTTCCATCATCTTTAACTTGCCTTCATTACAAGTTATTCACTTGGGTTCTAATAGTCTTTCTGGAGGACTTCCATCTGATATTTTCAATTATCTTCCTAATTTGAAAATGCTTTATTTGACTAGCAACATGTTTGATGGCCAAATGCCGTCGAACATATCATAGTGCCAACAGTTGTAAATTTTATCCTTGTATCTTAATAATTTCACTGAATATATACCCAAGGAAATTGGAAACATGACTATGCTGAAGGAATTATATCTTGGCATCAACGAACTCCAAGGAATGATATCGGTAGCTTAGACATTATGAAATATTCATCCATTTTACCAAAAGATATTTCAATTTTACTACCGTTTAATTTTATGTTTTGACGTTTTCAGGAGAAATTCCACATGAGCTGGGCAATCTTATAAAACTGGAAGTACTATCACTACAAACCAATACCCTGACGGGGACAATTCCTTCAAGAATCTTCAACCTTTCTTCTCTAAGAATTATGGACTTTACGAATAATAGTTTGAAAGGTACCCTGCCACCTGAAAACATGTGTCAACATCTTCCTGCTCTACAAGGATTGTACATGTCTGGTAATAAGATCACCGGCCGAATCCCAAACAATTTGTGGCAATGTTCAAATCTTCAAATTGTTTCGTTGTCATATAATCAATTAGAAGGAAGTATACCAAGAGATATTGGGAACTTGACATTGATCAATCAACTATTTCTTGGCTTTAACAGCTTGATAGGTACTGTATAAGCCTTTCTCTTCAATATTTATTTGCATTTTTTATTGCCTATATTTTTATGGTGTACGGAAAGAAAAATGTTATACATGATGTGTCTATTTAAATTTATAAGATTTGCACATGCATTAATTGGCCTACAACCTATTTACAGTTTGAATTTATTATTTACTATTTCTATAAATAGTAAATACTATTTGAACCCAAATCAGTGGTATGTACATTTCAAGTTTGTTTCAACATTTTAAGTTTTGTTTGCAACATTTCAAGTTTTTTTTTTCTCTAGATTTGACGTTTTTTCTCCATATATATTTCAAGTTTTTCACAACATTTCACGTTTTTTCCTCTAGCTTTCATGTTTTTTCTCCATACTTCAAGTTTTTCGCAACATATCAAGTTTTTTTCTCCAGATTTCAAGTTTTTAGCAATTTTTTAAGCTAAATTGCCGAAGTATTTTTATAACTTGTGGATATACACTGAATATTTTTTAAAAAATATAGTTATTAACAATTAAATTTACGTATGTGGTTAAAAATAAAATTTTCATGTTATATGTAGTCATTTTTAGCAATTTCCACCTACTACTGTCACACTAACTCACACTGTTTGTCTATATGACAATTTTGAACCAAATTTCTCATCTGATGGCATGGGTGGCGACCAATGTAATTATTCCTTAAATTTTATAGGATTTTTTCTTGAATTAATTGCCCTACAACCTATTTACAGATTGAATTTATTATTTACTTTTTCCGTTAATAGTAAATGCATAGTTTATTCATTTGACCCCAAATTGTTGGTAGGTAGATCCCTTAACCTATCTTCAGTTGAAATGTCAAATAATGTAAGCTTGACTTCGTATGAGGAGTTTTTCAATTTTTCTCTCCTATGTGCACATTATAGACATATACCTATAACATACTAATACATATCACCACACGTTTGCCATGTGTATTGTTATGATTGACGTTATGTTTCTTATATGGCAAAAATATGGTGATATGTATTAGTACATAACAAAAGTGTGGTGATATGTATTAGTATGCTATAGACATGCCTATAATATGTGTTTATGAGAGAAAAATTGATGAGCTTCTAGCGTCTCTCTTTATTTATAAATTGTAGAAGAATCTAGGGCCTGTCCTGCAACTGTTTTTCAACCCGTTTTCGTTTTTGTTTTCCAAAAATAATTTTGAATTCGCGTTCGTTAACTGTTTTTCATTTTATTTTCAAAAAACAAAAAACAAAATGAAAAACAAAATCAGTGTTAACAGTGAAAATTTTGAAAAACACCAAATACTTGTTTTTTGTTTTTGTTTTTGTTTTTCAAAAACATTAACAATTTTCTTTTTCTTTTTTTCTCTTCAACAAGTTCTTCATCACTCATCAGTATCTTCCCATCTTCATCTTCTTTCTTCCTTCATAGCTCTTAATCCTCCTCCGCTCACCGCCGATCTACTCTACTTCACCTCTCGCCATTGATCTGCTCTACTTCGCCACTCGCCGCCGATCTGCTCTGCTTCACCGCTCGTCGCCGATTTGGTCTTCTTCTTCAACTGGTCTTCTTCTTCTTCTTCTTCTTATTCTTCTTCAGCCGATCTGGATCAAATATTTGTGTTGTGTTAACTTTTGTTTAATTTATTGGTTAATTATTACATTACAAAAATTTATTGGTTTATTATTTAATCAATTTTTATAATTGTTATAATATTAAACAAAAAGTAAAAATTGATGTTTCAAGTTTCGATAGTTTTCAGTTAGCCTACCAAACGCGTTTTTCCTGTTTTCAATTTTAAAATATGGATTTTAGTATATGCTACCAGACGCATTTTCGAATTTCAAAACTGAAACCAAAAACACTATTTTCATTTTCATTTTTCTTTTAAAAAAACAGCCCATGAAAAAGGGTTACAGGACGGGCCCTAAGTTTTTTTGTTTTTGTTTTTTGTTTTTTGGCATACGTTGAAACACGCTATCTACATATAACATATATGCATATACACTTGAAAATATTTCCAGGTATGGTGCCATCTGAAATCGGCAATCTTCGCAATCTAAAATTTTTGGGGCTTCAAAGTTGCAACCTATCTGGCATTGTCCCAAATACAATCTTCAACATCTCAACAATGGAAGAACTTGCACTTAGCAATAATCAACTCTCAGGCCATCTTCCATCAAGCATAGACTCTGGGCTTCCAAATCTTGAGAAGCTTGTCTTGGATGGTAATAACTTCAGTGGGACAATACCAAAATCCATCTCCAATGTTTCCAAGCTCTCTGTTCTACAATTAGGAAATAATTTAATCTCAGGTTCTATTCCTAACACAATTGGCTTATTTAATTAATTATTTCATTCAATTATTGGTTCATTTTTCTTATTTTCTTTATTATGACAGGTTCAATACCATCTGAGATTGGTGATCTTCCTGATCTTTTGGAGTTACAGCTTGAGTATAACAGTTTGACAGGCTTCATCCCATCAACAATCTTCAATATGTCAAAAATAGAATTCATTTCACTAAACAATAACCGCCTCTCAGGCCACCTTCCATCAAGCATTGGCCTCAGGCTTCCAAATCTTAAGAGACTCTATCTATGGGTTAATGAACTCGATGGTGTAATCCCCAACTCTATCTCCAATGCTTCTCAACTCATCATCCTAGATCTTTCCAGCAACTCATTCTCTGGACCTGTTCCAACAACACTTGGAAAACTAAGAAATCTACATTGTCTCGCCATTCAATCAAATCAATTGACCGGAGAACCCTCAACTCAAGAATTGACCTTCATCTCATCTTTGACAAACTGCCAACATTTTAAAAGACTTATTTTGGATGATAACCCACTTGATGGTACCCTTCCATTTTCCATAGAAAATCTCTCTGGTATCGAATTTTTTTCAGCAGTTAATTGCAAAATCAAGGGTAATATTCCCCAAGGTATTGGCAACTTAAGCAACCTGACAGCCTTAAAACTCGGAAACAATCAATTGACCGGATCTATTCCGACTGAAATCGGAAAAATGAGACAGCTCCAAATTTTGAATCTTTACGGCAATAGATTGCAAGGCTCCATTCCAGGTGAAATTTGTAACTTATGGAACTTAGGTGATCTATACTTAAGTGACAACATGTTCTTTGGATCTGTGCCATCATGCTTGGGTGATATTACTTCAATAAGAGTCCTGCACCTGAATTCCAACAATTTGAATTCTACAATACCATCATCCTTGTGGAACCTCAAAGATATTGTGGATCTAAACTTGTCCAACAATTCACTTGTCGGGCACCTTCCATTGGATATCGGAAATTTAAAGGTAGTTACTCATATAGACCTGGCATGGAATGAATTATCAGGGGAGATCCCAAGCAGCATCGGAAACCTTCAAACTCTGAGTAATTTTTCCATAGCACACAACAAGCTAAAAGGCCGTATCCCGGAATCATTTGGAAACATAGTTAATTTGGAATTACTGGATTTATCAAGTAATAACCTCTCAGGAGCAATTCCTGAATCTCTAGAGAAACTACGTAACTTCAAATATATGAATGTGTCTTTCAATAGATTGGATGGAGAAATTCCAACAGGAGGAGCTTTTGCAGACTTCTCAGCTGAATCATTTATGGGAAATGGTCAACTTTGTGGTGCTCCGCGACTGCTAGTCCCCCCATGTAAAACAGGTACCATTCGAAAATCCAAGATGACCAAATTAGTAATATTAATATGCATATTATTAGCAATCGCATCAGCCATGGTCATATTACCTCTCACAATTCTATGGTTTAAAAGCCAAAAGAAGAAAGGAAATTCTTCAAATAGGGAAGATGTTTCAATTCTTGCAACATGGAGGAGAATTCCCTATGAAGAACTCTATCGTGCAACAAATGGATTTGACGAAAGCAATTTACTTGGCAAGGGAGGTTTTGGCTTGGTATACAAAGGAAAACTTTTAGATGGGATGGATATAGCTGCAAAGGTTTTCAATTTGCAAGTAGAGAGGGCATTAAAGAGTTTTGATGACGAATGTGAAGTAATGAGTAAAATCTGTCATCGAAATCTTATCAAAATCATCAGTTGTTGCTCTAACCTCGACTTCAAAGCGTTAGTACTAGAATACATGCCCAATGGGAGCTTGGAACAGTGGTTGTATTCCCACAATTATTGCCTAGATATCCTCCAAAGACTTAACATAATGATTGATGTCGCATCAGCATTGGAATATCTCCATCATGGTTATGGAACACCCATTGTGCATTGTGATTTGAAGCCTAGCAATGTCTTGCTAGATGAAGATATGGTTGCTCATGTGTGTGATTTCGGCATCACCAAACTCTTAAGTGAAGAAGATTCTGTGACACAAACCCACACTTTGGCCACCATCGGATATATGGCACCAGGTAACATTATAAATTATGATTTTATTGTTTTTTAAATACATACATATGTTCCTATAATAATGCATATCTACAACTGTAAAATTTACATTGAACTTGATTGCAGAGTATGGATCAGAAGGAATTGTTTCCGTAAAAGGGGATGTGTACAGCTTTGGAATTTTGATGATGGAAACATTTACAAGAAAGAAGCCCACAGATACCAAGTTTGTTGAACGATTGAGCTTGCAATGCTGGATAAAAGAGGCCTTACCTCATTCGGTAACTGAAGTAGTAGATGCTAATTTACTGGGAGAAGAAAATCTCACTGCTGCCAAGGATTGTATTTCATCCATTCTGGAACTGGCTGTGGATTGTTCCGCAAATTCACTCGAAAACAGGCTTGACATAACCAATGTCCTCACAACACTTGCAAATATCAGAACTAGGTTTCAAAAGAGTGGCAAGAGGTTTCAACAAAAGAGTGGCGGAGTCAGAACTAGGTATCAACAAAAGAGTGTGACGGAGTAATAAGAACTTTTTCCCTTCAAGATCTCACTGAATGAAGACTATAAGTGGGGCTCGTGGTTTCGATTTCAATGTTGTAGATGATGTATTGGTGGACCAAATTGCTAGAGGGAAAGAAGTTGGCAAAGGCTAGTGTCATGTTATTTCCTAGAGTGGGGTGATGGTTGTCTCGGTTTGTTAGTGCTTTGGCTTGGGGGATTTTAGTGAACCTTTTTTCTGGTTGCTTTTGTCTGTATTGTTTTTGCCCTGTTGTCCTGCCTTCAGGTTGTTGGGTTGGGGGTTCTGTTGTCTCTTTCAAACTTGTAGGGTGCTGCTCTCTGTTGTTGTGGTTGCTGGCGTTTATGTCCTGTTTTGCTCCTGCATGTTAGGCTCTTCTTAGATTTCGTTTTATGCCTGGATGCTCTCTCTGGTGCGTCTAGTTGTTGTTCCTCTGTTTTCTTCTGGATTCCCCTGTTTTAGCAGAGGACTCTGGTATTTTGTTTCCTTTGCAGCTTTGTTGGTTGTTTTCTTTGGTGGCTTTGTATGTTTGTTGGCTTGGCTGTGAGGTTTCCACTTCACGCTCTCTTATAAACTATGCTGTTAAAAAAAAAAAAAAAAAGGTTTGGCTTTGTATGTTTGTTGTCTCCCCATTGTTATATCAAGCCTGCAGATGCGTATTATCAAGCTCTTGAAAATTAAGTTAAAAGGGGCGTATTCGAGTTAATAAGTTTTATACATCTTTATTTATTAACGTGTGAAATGAAGCATCAATAGGTCAACTTGGAAGAAAGAACTTATAGGAAATGAAACACATGTGATTTTTTCATGTTTAAATATAATATTCAACAGTGTATTTCACTTGTTTTTCTTGGCAAGTCAATGGAACTGTCGCATTATTTATGCATCACTCGTCCTCCCTCATTCGATGATTATGCACTCATGGAGACAACTTGTTTTCTTACTGGTCTTTCAATCATTCTTGTGTACTCTGCAATGGCTTTCTTAGCTATTGAAGAAACTAATATTATCACAGATCAATCTTCTCTTCTTGCATTGAAAGTTCATATCACTCATGACCCTAACAACTTCTTGGCAAAAAAACTGGGACTGCTTCTACCTCTGTTTGCAACTGGTCGGCATTACATGTGATTCTCAAAACAACAGAATCATAGTCTTGAATCTTACATCAATGAGTCTTATGGGCACCATTCCACCACACATTGGAAATCTTTCATTCCTTGTTCAACTGTGTCTCAGAAACAACAGTTTCCATGGCTATCTGCCTGTAGATATAGTTCATCTGCGCAGATTGGAAATCTTCCACTTGGGATTAAATAGTTTTCAAGGAGAGATTTCATCTTGGCTGGGCTCCTTGCCTAAACTTCAAATCTTGTATCTCTTTCGTAACAATTTTACAGGTACTATCCCACCTTCTCTAGGAAATATCACAACATTAAAGAACCTAGCCTGTACTCAGGTTTTGATTAATAAATATTCCTTAGCTATTAAAAAAAAAAAAACAAAAAACATTAAAGAACCTAGAATTGTGGAATAATAATCTACAAGGAAGTATTCCATAAGAGATAGGCAAATTGACTAACCTGAAGACATTCAATCTCTATGGTAACCAGCATATTTCAGCGGCCATACCTCCAACCTGTTAGTAACCAACAAACCCAAAAGCTTAAGCTGATGGGAATGAACTCAATGGCATAATCCCTGACTCTATCTCCATGCTTCTGAACTCACAATCCTTGAGCTGTCCTCAAACTCATCCTGTGGCCCTATTCCCACAACACTTGGTAATCTAAGGAATCTACAGAGACTCAACCTAGCCTCAAATCAGTTCACAAGAGAATCTCCAACTCAAGAACTAACATTTCTCTCTTCATTGACAAACTGTAAACTTTTGACAAGATTAGTTTTTAAGCAATAATCCATTGAATGGCACGCTCCCAGTTTCTATAGGAAATCTCTCTGCTCTCAAAAGTTTTCTAGTAGACAATCGCAGAATTAAGGGTAGCATTCCCTATGAAGTTGGGAGCTTAAGCAACTTGACAACTGTACGCCTCGGAAATAATGACTTGACTGGACCTATTCCAACTGCAGTTGGAAAAATGAGAATGCTCCAAGTTTTGTATCTCGATGGCAATAGATTGCAAGGCTCCATTCCAAATGAAGTTTGTCATTTAAGAAACTTAGGTGAACTATACTTGGGTGGTAACAAGCTCTCTCGACCTATACCTGCATGCTTGGGTGATATTATTTCACTGTGAGTTCTATACCTTAATTCCAACAATTTCACTTCATGAATACCTGCATCCCTATGGAGCCTCAAAGATATTTTGATAGTGAACTTGTCCACAAATTCACTCGGGGGACACCTACTATTGGATATTGAAAGTTGAGGGTTCTGACTCGAATAGACCTATCAGGAGATGAATTATCAGGTGACATCCCTAGCAGCATTGGAGGCCTCCAGAACCTGGTAAAATTATCTGTAGCAAATAACAAATTAAGGGCCCCTGTCCTAAATCATTTGGAAACTTGATTAGCATAGAGTCCTTGGATTTATCTAGTAATAACCTCTCAGGAGCAATTCCCAAGTCTCTAGATAAACTCAAGTAACTCAAATATCTAAATTTTACTTTCAATAGTCTAGAAGGAGAAATTCTTACAAAAGGGCCTTTCCCAAACTTCTCAGCCGAATCATTTATGGGGAATAGTGAACTTTGTGGAGCTTCGCCATTGCAAGTCCCCCAATGCAAAACTAGTACTCTTTAAAGAAGTGTAAAGTGTTTGATATAAGCAGACAAGTGTTTGATTAAAGTTCTGAGAGAGATAGGAAGAAGAAGAAGATGAGCAAAGCTCTGTGAAACTCCATTAATGGAGAGAAAAATATCTCAGAGGATTTTCATTACATTGAAGAAGGAGAAAATAATAGATTACAACATTTCCTACTCTGTCTCTTTTATATACAAGTTGAGTCAACACACATAAAACGTGACCTCTGTTTTCCAGAGAAAACATTTTCTGAAGTGATACCAGAATTTATATGACATCAGCAATAGTTAATTAACCAAGCCTCCTAGTTAATTAACTAATGCTAACCAAAATCTAACCACCAATCTTGATTAGTCATAGTATGGTTATCAGTTGGTGATGACTGCTCGTGATCATGTGTAGAAGTGGAGTGATACTGTAAACCTGACTTTAGCTGAGCATCCTTCCTTATACTGACTTTGTAGCTGACCATACTTATTGGCTTATCATTCCCCCGCAAACTGAACTGAGGTGAAGCCACAAGTTGCAGTTTGTCACACGGATAGCAAAAGCGCTCACGAGTGAAGCCTTTGGTAAAAATGTCAGCTATTTGATGAGCTGTTGGAATATAACGAATATCAACCTCACCAGACAGCACTTTCTCTCATATAAAATGAGTGTCAATGTCTATATGTTTGGTCCTTTGATGAAAAACTGGATTCTGGGCTAGAGCATTTGCTCCTATATTATCACACCATAGAACAGAGGAACCAGAAATAGGAATTTGCAGCTCACCAAGGAGAGAACGAAGCCACAGAATATCAGTTGTGACTTGAGCCATGGAGCGATATTCAGCTTCGGTACTTGACCGAGCAACAACTCTTTGCTTCCTAGATCACCAAGACACTAGAACTTTTTGTTCCAGTTATAATTTTTTTGTTCCAAAGCCGAAAGAGAAAATCAAAATCTTTGGATGAAGAAGATGTGTTAACTCTAGCTACATGGAGAAGAATCTCATATCTAGAACTTCAATATGCAACAAACAGATTTGAAGAAAGCAATCTACTTGGTACAGGAGGTTTTGGGTCAGTGTACAGAGGACAAATTTCGAATGTGATGATCATTGCAGTGAAGGTTTTCAATTTGCAAGAAGACAGGGCATTAAAGAGTTTTGATGATGAATGTTAAAAGTAATGAGCAAAATCCGCCGTCGAAATCTTGTAAAAATCATTATCAGTTGCTCAAACATAGACTTCAAACCCTTGGTACTTGAATACATGCCAAAAGGGAGCTTGGAAAAGTGGCTGTATTCTCACAATTATTGTTTGGATATCCTACAAAGATTGAACATAATGATCACCGTTGCATCAGCACTAGAATATCTCCACCATGATTATACAATATCTAATGTACACTGTGATTTAAAGCCTAGCAATGTCTTGCTAGATTGAGATATGGTTGCACATGTGGGTGATTTCGACATTGCTAAGCTCTTAGGTGAAGGGGATTCAAATATTCAATGACACAAACCAACACCTTGGCCACAATTGGATATATGGCACCAGGTAACATTTTAAATTTGTTATTCAAATTATGCTGTAAACACATACATTCTAACAATGAACCTAATCGTAGAGTATGGATCATAAGGAATTGTTTCAGTGACGGGTGATGTGTACAGCTTTGGAATTCTGATGATGGAAACATTCACAAAAAAGAAGCCAATAGACAACATGTTTGAAGAAGGAATGAGCTTGAAGTTGTGGGTAAAAGAGGCATTACCAGATTCAGTGAGTGAAATATAGCGGATGCCAGTTTACTGGAAGAAGATAATTTGGGTGACAAGTTGGATTGTATTTCGTCGACTCTACAAGTGGCTGTGAATTGTTCTGAATTGTCAGAAAGGAATTGAAAAATATAAGAATTAAGTTTGAAAAGAGTGTTGTGGTTCCATACTTGTATTAAAGTATAAAATTAATAGCGGGTTTGCAGAATCATGTAAAAGCAGTCTTGGGTGATTAATCCGTACACATATAAAGAAGAACAAACACAGGATATAATTTAATGAGATTCGAAGGAAAAAAGCAGAGAAAAGAAGCTCCATACCTGATTCAGTGAACAGAGAGCAATGAGCGATGCTGATGGCATCTGAAGCTAGTAAAGTGAACAGAGAGCAACGAATGTACGGTGGTATAAGATGTTGGAAGAAAATCAAATAATAGAAGAAAAAATCAAAAAACGATAGCGTTCGAAATAACAATCTCATTTCATTGATATGGATGGAAATAATTCATCACACCGAATCAACCATATGCACACCATACAATGCATAATGCATCCAGTCAATGGGTGCATATGCCAACCAATCAAATACATTTTCCTTGACGTATGTCATATACCCATCGGTTAGGATTAGAGATGAAACTAGAATTTCAAATTTAATTAAGAGAGACAAACCAATAAATTTTTTATTTTATTGAAAGTAAATATAATAAATTTAAATAAAATATGAGGATTAAAAGTAAATTTTTCAAAAGACTAAATGGGTCATTGCCCTTCCAAGCCCCTTCATAGCATTGTCGATGGTTAGGACATAGGATGCATTGCATTATTTACATTGGATGGATGCACTATTCAAATGTTCAATCCGATTAAATTTTCATTATTTTAAATATATTGTAACTAATCTCTATATTTTTATTCTTTTTCATATATTTGAAACGATGAAACTTTTTTTTTTTTTTTTCTAAAATCTGGAGGCCTATTCGTGGTTAATTATGAATTTAATAATATACATTTCTGGTATGTCTCTAACTAGAATGTGACATTAATCTGATGCAAACAGTGGAGGTGGCTAGTTCAAAATGGCCCGCCAAATTGATGAAACCTTGTCACTTTCATTTCTTGATGCAACTCTTCAATTTCAATCTTTTTCTTCTTCTTCCATTTTTTTTTTTCGTCCAGAAATTAAGCTGGAAACTGATGATTTGTTGCGTTTGGTGGCAAGTAGTTGTAACAGGTATGAATAAATCTACTTTTGCAGCAAGACTTTTTCAAATATCTGACTTGGGTTTCACTCATCTACATATATACAAATCACTTTCACCTAATGCTTAGCTTCACTTTGAATTTATTCTTATATAAATTGTTATTAATTTATTCAATTGTCTTTCTCATTCTTGGTGTTAAAAACTTGTGCCACCAAACCTCAATTTAGAATATAAAAGATCAAATGAGTTGATGGGTCATTGTTATTAGAAGTTTTTAAAACAGAGTAAGATGTTTAAAAGAGACACCTAGGTGTTCGATAAAAGTCTTGAATGAAAATTGAAGGCTAAAGCTGAGCTAAGAAAAGCTCCATTAATGGAGATTATTAATAAGAGTATTTCTCTGAATTTTGTTGATTTACAATGATACAAGAAGTCTGGTATATATACCAGTTACAATCACCGAATCACGCAATGAATTTCAGAGAATTGTCAACTAACTTTTCCTAGCTGTACATTCTAGGTCAGCATTCTGTTAACTACCTAATACAAGAACTAACTAATTAGAGACTGGTTAGTTAGCATAGCATGATCTGCAGACGACCGATGCTGATGATCAAGCGAGGTCACATTGTTGTGCTCTGTATGTGTATTCACAGTATCATTTCTCCTTATTGTATGAGACCTGATACTTAACATGCTTGTTGGAGAAGAGGTTTGCATAACTGCAGCTGAAAGCTTGCCTGAGTCCACTGTATTCTTATCAGTAGCATCTTTGTTGAGTTTCTTGTCATTGTTGTTCAAAAAAATTGAATCTTTAATTGGTGTAGAAACCTAGGATGATGCAAGCTTTCTATCGGTTTATTCAATGAACTTAAGAGAGAGAATTGTAATGGTTCACGGTTATAGCCCCTAAGAAGTTCACATCTTGAATTATCTTTTGGGATGAAGGACTATCAGTTTAGAAGTTTGGAAAATTTACTGGGAAATGATCCTTCTTTTGGGAGGAGAATGTCAGGAGGGGATCATATTTGGAAGTCCAAAGTTGTGTTGCTTCATGGGTTGAAAAATGGTTCTGGGAAATTAAGCTCTTTTACAGGAGCCTATGTAGGGAAAAAGCATACATGGTTTTGTAAGCATGTTAGATCGATTGCTTGTATGTTTGTCTTGATGGGATTCTTTTTCTTCCTTGATTCTCTTATGGTGTCAATTTTTGATTCAATGAACGTTCACAACACTTCAACTTCAAAAATTCAAATGGGCTTAAGATAGGACTTTGTGTGCTTTTGTATTGCAAACATTTTCTTGTTCCAATACTTATGCTGATGTGGGTGTTCTGAATCAGTCTCATGTGGAGTTCAACCTTAGAGATTACAATACTTATGCTAATGGTTTGGCTAAAAAAGGCACCGACGGAGAGGGTGATGTGCTTGAATGGAGCTGGTAATTCCCAGGTGGTCGGCAGCTTTCTTGTGGGTGGGGGATTGTCTTCGCAACTTCTTTTTTGATGGAGGGGTTTGTGGTTCTAGGGGGTTTTTGGGTGGGGTGTGGTTTGTTTGGGTTTGCTGCGTGTGGGCAGCTGCTCTCAAAGTTCAGCGACAGGTTTTTGGGATGCCTCTGTCGCAGAATTTTGAGGCGTCTTACTTTTTTTCGTTGTATCCCTCCGTTTCGTTGCTTGGTTGGCCTCTTGGCCTTTGATTAATATATTTTGCCTTAAAAAAAAAAAAAACATTTTCTTGTTCCTGTTTTATATTATGGTATCTAGAACTAGTTTGTTGGGGACTTGGGGTTTAGTTCTGTAACCTGCATGAATGTATCCTATCATACATGTCTGATGGTATGTGGTGCACCATGTTCGTTTCAATTCCACGAACAAAAAAAAAACTGGAGCTATCAAAGTTCCCGTCTATGTGAGTGAATATCTCTATTACTAACTTGTTTAATCTTGATAATGCACCAATTTTTACTGCTTTCATGAATTAAGTGCACTAGTTGTATCTTTTGCTGTATAATCTTAATTGCTTGTTCATTGTTGTATCTGCAGATTTAGAAATTTTTATTTGCTCTTTAGGCTTTTATTTTGGTTTCCCTTTTGCAAATCAAACAGCAGTGTACAGATCTGCAACTTATCTGGTGCAAATTTGTTCTGCTAACACATTTAACAAATTCTCTTGAATTATTGATTCATAATTGGTTGTTACAATCTTTTATGTAATGCAGGCAAAGGATGATACCGTTGCTTCCATTAACAAAGAAAAACCTTCAACAAAGATGTATGACCGGCTACTAAATTTTGGCTCCTGACACTCTTGCAGAGGTTTGCTTCATAAATTTTACATCGGTGCTTATAGATTATTGTAAACTTCTTCCACGTGAAAATCTGAAACCTTTATTATGCTTTAGAAAGAGTTCAAGCAAGAGAAATCAAATTTCTGGGATGAAACATATCGGCAGGCATGTGTATGGAAGCCCTGTGTTGATAGGAGAATTTCAAATCTAGGTAATTGACCGGTCATTGCCCAGATTAGTTCGTCTAAATAATTTAACTAATTGCTTCATTTTACGCAACATTAGTGCATGATAAACTAATGACTATAGAATATGTCTAGGAAGTTGAATGTTGACAAGTTATTTGATTAATTCCTTCAATTCATTTTGTCGAGTAAGGGAAACCTGACAAAAGTAATGGCTACATATTAGTTAGTGCGAATGGTGGACTCAATCAACAACGAGTTGCCATAAGCATCTAAGCTGCCTTGTTCTACACACTTTTCATTTTCTTGGATAAATGTATTCACCGGTGAAATCTTTTAATAAATATAGTTATTGATTGGTAAGCAATGAATTTGTGTTTTTAATAGCTTCGCAGAAAAACAACTACAATCAAATTTGATTCTTCAGACTTGGATTTTTATCATATACAGCATTCTCTTTTTTTTTTTTTTTTTTTTTTTTCAATTGTACTACTTAATTATACCTAACAGATTATGATATTACCACCAATTTACTGGTTTGTTTCTCTGCTGTTGTGTCTGTGGCTGTAATACTTTAGTAACACATTGTTGTTGTTCCCTTCAGATTTGCAATGCTGTAGCTGTGGCATCTTTGCTTAACGCGACTCTTTTTCTCCTGAGATTTCTTTACAGAAATGTATGGAAGGATCCTAGGTCTGCGATTATGTCTGTACAGAAAATTCAGCAAGCTGGTGCACTGTTGGTCAGAAGGATAAGGAAATATGATTCCGAACGCAGTATGCTAGATAAACAGATGCTTGGAAGAACCTGAATCATATATTTTGTAGTGTTTCCATTATTGCATTGAAACTGCAGCTAATAGTGAAGCTCTTGTACTTTGAAGGGGCATGATGTATATATATGAAATCGAACTTTTTTAGTTTAATCTGTTGCCTTTTGTACATGCATCACAGTATCAGTTTGAATGTGAGGCACCAGTTAATTATTCAAATTATTCAAATATATATTTCTCTACAGGAACATATATATACCAAACGGCACAAAGCAAGCATCAATCAATTTTCTAATTGCTTTGAAGCTGGCCTTTTAATTATTTTAGAAGTTAATTAATTCATGACACCGACTACCCAAATAGGGACCTTAATTCAATTATTGTATGGAGCTGAGGCACTGATTTTCAATTCAAAGACTTTGTTTTATTGGTGAGTCAATCAATCTAGGTGTGCCGTGTGGAAAAGTAGTTTATCTCCCTTGGCCTTTGTTAAATCAGTAATGCTACACATCACACCTAAAATCTCATTTTTTTCATCCCACTACATGTGGCATGTGAGGTGTCAAATTGTGAGTGGATACATGAGGTAGGTGTCATTAATGTGTATCCACTCATAATTTGACACCTCACATGCCACATGTAGTGGGATGAAAAAAGTGGGATATTAGGTGGGATGTTTAGCATTATTGTTGTTGAATAATGCAAACATTGTGGAAGACTGGAATGATATTTCTCAATAAAAAAATACCGGTTCCTAATTGCTTTGAAGTTGGCATTTTAATTATTTTGGAAGTTAATTAATTCATGACACCGACTACCAAATAGGGACCTCAATTCGATTATTGTATTTGTATGGAGCTGAGGCACTGGTTTTCAATTCAAAGACTTTATTTTAATGGTGAATTACCCTATGATGAGTTGGCTAATTTAGGGCTGGAATCAATCAATCAATCAATCCATCAATATCTAGGTGTACCGTGTGGAAAAGTAGTTTATCTCCCTTGGGCCTTGGCCTTTCTCAATTAATAATTATCCATCACATTCACATGACTCACATTTTCATCTCTTTGACTGGAATTATATTTCTTTATCATCAACTTTGTTTTCTCTCCGTTAATTAATTTTTATACATCTTTATTTATTGTATTTTGTTTATCGGCTTGCTTTAGACTGATTTAGCATAGAGCTTTTGATAAACAAACAGATCATAACAGAACGAAAACAAAAAACAATTTCTTACTAAACAATAAACTAGTGATACTACTGAAGCATTTCTCAACTTCTTTTAAAAAAAAAAAAAAAAAAAAAACTAAATAAATATTGAATGAATAAAATATAAATTCCAACTACTTCCTTGAAGCAACCGTATACTAAAATGAAAATTTTCAAGTCTCATTGAGTCATTGTATTCTTTAAATAAAAGGATATAAAGTGAAGTGCGGGACCAAGAGTGCAACAAGTTGTCAATACTTATATTAAAATTACAATCTATTCATGCATTTTTCATGAATGGACAAATTTGACCTGACCGACAATGTTAAAAATAAGTTAGTTATAACAACCTGTAATAAGTTAGGTTCACGGCAGGACTTATCTTTCATTGTATATAATAAATATGGGCATACTCTGTAATGATTTAATTAGTTAGTCATTAAAAGAAGAGCTAATCGCACCAAACTTCCTTAAGGTTTGATCTTTTATACTCAAAACCAACTTTAAATATAAATTCCAACTACTTCCTTGAATAAAATATTGAATAAATAAATATTGAATGAATAAAATATAAATTCCAACTACTTCCTTGAAGCAACCGTATACTAAAATGAAAATTTTCAAGTCTCATTGAGTCATTGTATTCTTTAAATAAAAGGATTTAAAGTGAAGCGCGGGAGCAAGAGTGCAACAAGCTATTAATACTATATATTAAAATTACAATCTATACATGCATTTTTCATGAACGGACAAACTTGACCTGACCGACAATGTTAAGAATAAGTTAGTTATAACAACCTGTAATAAATATGGGCATACTCTGTAATGATTTAATTAGTTAGTCATTAAAAGAAGAGCTAATCGCACCAAACTTCCTTAAGGTTTGATCTTTTACACTCAAAAACAATTTTATCAAAAATTAACACTTCCCTCCTCTGTCGTTAGAGTTCGACCATAGTTTACCGTTAACTTTAACACCTTTGATAGTTTGAGGCTAATATCGTCATTTTACTTTTAATTTAATAAAATCAGAAATTAAAAATAAAATATTCATCATATTTTATTACAAAATATCACAGCAACAAGCCAACAAATTACAAAATATTCATTATATCAGCCAAAACAAACTTTACAAATCCAAACAAAAGCATAATCAGAGTTGAGTGCATATTGAGCCAATGCATGGGCAACTTGATTAAATGCTCTATAAGAAAATCGAAATTCAGGAATGGGATAAGCCTCTACAAATTCTATTAAAACTTGTTCAGGATTACAACTTTATGCTGATCATCCATTTTTTTTTTTCAGAATTCCAGTTTGATGTTGTCCTTAGTTAAAGAAATTGTTAATCCAATCCCATGTTTCACCAAACAAAACATGGTATTAATTCAGTCAAGTCTCATGTTTCTCCAAACACATCATAGTATTAATCCAGTCAAATCCAATCTCATCTAATCCCAGTCCCATCACAATCCAATCCAATCCAATCCCATACACCAAACGGGGCTTAATAAAGACATTGATAGTGCAGCACGTGTGTGTGTGTCATGAATGATGAAAAAAAATACTATTGTTCTTACTATTGTCAACAATACATCAACTTCATACTATTGTTCTTTTGTTAACAATTGTATTTATGGCTGAGAGACTCTGATTAATATCCTCTATCTTTTGTCAACAATACTATAGTTCTTTTGTCAACCATACATCAACTTCACAATGGTAACTCTATTTTTGCAATTTGATTTTCTGTTCTCCATCCTTTTCTTGGCAGCTTTTGACATATTATGGTTTAATTATTTATACCTATACCTCATTGCCTAAAGAAT
Organism: Acer saccharum; assembly: GCA_030490815.1. Classification (NCBI taxonomy): domain Eukaryota; kingdom Viridiplantae; phylum Streptophyta; class Magnoliopsida; order Sapindales; family Sapindaceae; genus Acer; species Acer saccharum. Next base: position 11,102,839 of record CM059877.1, on the reverse strand, counting down.
CCCACACTAGAAACTAGTTTCTCGATCTCATGGCGAAAAACAATCCTCTCATCGTTATTATCACAGCTTTCTTAGTTCTAAGTTTGATGTTTTCCTTAGTTGAGGCAGCACCAAAAAACATCACCACAGACCAACATGCTCTTCTTGCTCTGAAAGATTGTATAACTTTTGATCCTACCAATTTATTGGCCAAAAACTGGTCCACGAGTAGCTCTATCTGTACTTGGATTGGTGTTTCTTGCAGTGTGCGTCATCATAGAGTCACAGGCTTGAATATTTCTAACTTTGGTCTTGCAGGCACCATCCCTCCTCAACTTGGAAATCTGTCTTTTCTTCAAGTACTTGCCATCGGAAACAACAGTTTTTCAAGAACCATACCCTCCTCCATCTTCCAAATATCTTCACTGGAAAGTCTTGATCTCAGCGATAACCAGTTCTCTGGAGGACTTCCATCTCATATTTTCAATTATCTTCCCAATTTGAAAATACTTTCGTTGTCTAGCAACATGTTTGATGGCCAAATACCTTCGACAATATCTAAGTGCCAACAGTTGCAAATTTTAGACTTGTCTTATAATAATTTCACTGGATATATACCCAAGGAAATTGGAAACATGACTACGCTGAAGGAAATATATACTGGCTACAACAAACTCCAAGGTATGATGTAGCTTAGAGTACATTACGAATTAATCATCCATTTTACCAAAAGATATTTTAATTTTACTAGTTACTATGTACGTTTTAATTGTACATTGAGGCGTTTTCAGGAGAAATTCCACATGAGCTGGGCAATCTTGTAAAACTAGAAGTACTATCACTACATACCAATATCCTAGCTGGCAGTGTCCCAAATACAATCTTCAACATCTCAACAATGGAAATACTTACACTTAGCAGTAATCAACTCTCAGGCCATCTTCCGTCACGAATAGACTCTGGGCTTCCAAATCTTGAGGTGCTTTACTTGGATCTTAATAATTTCAGAGGGACAATACCCAAATCCATCTCCAATGTTTCCAAGCTCTCTGTTCTAGATTTGGGAAGAAATTTAATCTCAGGTTCTACTCATAACACTATTGGCTTATTTAATTAATTATTTCATTCAATTATTGGTTCATCTTTCTTATTTTCTTTATTATGACAGGTTCAATACCATTTGAGATCGGTGATCTTCCTAATCTTTTGGGGTTATGGCTCCGGAATAACAGTTTGACGGGCTTCATCCCATCCACAATCTTTAATATGTCAAAACTAGAAGTCATTTCACTATGGGGTAACAGACTCTCAGGCCATCTTCCATCAAGCATTGGCATCAGGCTTCCAAATCTTGAGAAACTTAATCTGTGGGGTAATGAACTTGATGGTGTAATCCCCAACTCTATCTCCAATGCTTCTCAACTCACTCACCTAGGGCTTGACGAAAACTCATTCTCTGGACCCGTACCAACAACACTTGGTGAACTAAGAAATCTTAAAATGCTCAACATTCATTCAAATCAATTGACCGGATCAGAACACTCCACTCAAGAATTAACCTTCCTCTCATCTTTGACAAACTGCCAACATTTGAAAGAACTTTATTTGAATAATAACCCATTGGATGGTACCCTTCCAACTTCCATAGGAAATCTCTCTGGTATTCAAGCTTTTCGGGCAGATAATTGCAAAATCAAGGGTAACATTCCCCAAGGTATTGGCAACTTAAGCAACCTAACAGCCTTAATTCTTGAAAACAATGAATTGACCGGATCTATTCCGATTGAAATCGGAAAATTGAGAAGGCTTCAACTTTTTTCTCTTGATGGTAATAGATTGCAAGGCTCCATTCCGAGTGAAATTTGTTACTTAAGGAACTTAGGTGAACTACGCTTAAGTAACAACAAGTTCTTTGGATCTATACCAGCATGTATGGGTGATATTACTTCACTAAGAGTCTTACAGCTGAATTCCAACAATTTGACTTCTACAATACCATCCTCCTTGTGGAACCTCGTAGATATTTTGGATCTAAACTTGTCCAACAATTCCTTTGTCGGGGACCTACCATTGGATATTGGAAATCTAAGGGCAGCTACTAATATAGACCTGGCATGGAACGAATTATCAGGGGAGATCCCAAGCAGCATCGGAAACCTTCAAACTATGAGCAATTTTTCCATAGCACACAACAAGGTAAAAGGCAGTATCCCAGAATCATTTGGAAGCGTAGTTAATTTGGAATTACTGGATTTATCTAGTAATAACATCTCAGGAGCAATTCCCAAATCTCTAGAGAAACTACGGTACCTCAAATATTTCAATGTGTCTTTCAATAGATTGGATGGAGAAATTCCAACAGGAGGAGCTTTTGCAAACTTCTCAGTTGAATCATTTATAGGCAATGGTCAACTTTGTGGTGCTCGGCGATTGCAAGTCCCCCCATGTAAAACAGGTACCATCCGAAAATCCAAGACGACCAAATTAGTGATATTGATATGCATATTATTGGCAATTGCATCGGCCATGGTCGTATTACCTCTCACAATTCTACGGTTTAGAAGCAAAAAGAGGAAAGGAAATTCTTTAGATAGGGAAGATGTTTCAATTCTTGCAAAATGGAGGAGAATTCCCTATGAAGAACTCTATCGCGCAACAAATGGATTTGATGAAAGCAATTTACTAGGCACGGAGGTTTTGGCTCGGTATACAAAGGAAAACTTTTAGATGGGATGGATATAGCTGCAAAGGTTTTCAATTTGCAAGTAGAGAGGGCATTAAAGAGTTTTGATGACGAATATGAAGTAATGAGTAAAATCTGTCATCGAAATCTTGTCAAAATCATCAGTTGTTGCTCTAACCTTGACTTCAAAGCATTAGTTCTGGAATACATGCCCAATGGGAGCTTGGAACAGTGGTTGTATTCCCACAATTATTGTGTAGATATCCTTCGAAGACTTAACATAATGATCGATGTCGCATCAGCATTGGAATATCTCCATCATGGTTATGGAACACCCATTGTACATTGTGATTTGAAGCCTAGCAATGTCTTGCTAGATGAAGATATGGTTGCTCATGTGGGTGATTTCGGCATCGCCAAACACTTAAGCGAAGAAGATTCTTTGACACAAACCCACACTTTGGCTCAATCGGATATATGGCACCAGGTAACATTATAATTATGATTTTATTGTTTTGTAAGTACATACATATAATCCCTATAGTAATGCATATTTACAACTTCAAAATGTACTTATAGAGTTAGGTTTTATGATATGTATCAGGTTTTGTTTTCTCTCTACTAACTATGAATAACTTTGAACTTAATTGTAGAGTATGGATCAAAGGAATTGTTTCTATAAGAGGGGATGTGTACAGCTTTGGCATTTTGCTGATGGAAACATTTACAAGAAAGAAGCCACAGATAACATGTTTGAGGGAGGAATGAGCTTGAAATGCTGGGTAAAAGAGGCATTGCCAAATTCAATAACCGAAGTTGCAGATACTAATTTACTCGGAGGAGAGAATTTCACTGCTACCAAGAATTGTATTTCATCCATTCTGGAACTAGCTGTGGATTGCTCAGCGGATTCACCCGAAAGGAGGCTTGATATAACTAATGTCCACACAACACTTGCAAATATCAGAACTAGATTTCAAAAGAGTGTGGCAAGAACCTGAATCCCAACCAATGTTGTCTCTCCATTGTTCTATCAGGACTAAAGGTGCTTATTATCAAGCTCTTGAGCATCGAAAGGGCGGGATGTATACGAGTGAATAAAGTTTTATTCATCTTTATTTATTGATAAGGTTTAGTTTGGCCGTGGCAGGCTTGTGTTGTGGCTGTTATGTTATTGTAGTTGTCGTTGCTTTCTTAGTCTGCTGTTGCCTCTCCTGTTTTCAGTGTTGTCGCTGTATTTGTAGTGTTGCTGTTGTTGCTCTTAGTCTGTTGTTGCCTCCCTGTTCCTTTGAGGCTTTTGCCTCCCCTGTTTTCAGTGGTGTCACAAAGATCATTCCCCTGTTTTCATTGTTTTCAGTGCTCTTAGGCTTTTGCCACTTGTCACAAAGATCTCACAAGGAAACTGTAGTGAAATAATATAAACATGTAAAACAACCGAGCTTCTCACAGATCATTCTTTCAACATAATAGATCATCAATCAAGTATAACACTTCCTAAAATTGATGCAGCCTGAGTAAAACTAATAATATTAAATTGATCAGCTTCAAGTACTTCAGAATTATACCGAATTTTTTTTCTTCAAATTTAATTGGACATGCAGCTTGAGAAAAAGTAGTAATATTAAATTATTTATATTTTTGGTAATCAGTTATATTAATGTATGAAATGAAGCATCAATATATGAACTTGGGCTAGATCTAAAACGTTTAGGAAATGAAACAGCATGTGATATTATCAAGTTCAAACAAGTCTTCATTGTAGGAAATATAATATTAAGCAATCATTCAAGAGTGTCTCTCTCTTCTTTCTTGGCAAGTCAAAAGAACTGTTTTCATTATTTAATATTTTTGCATCACTTGTCCTCCCTCGTTCGATGATTATGCACAAATGGAGACAATTTGTTTTCTTACTGATGTTTCAATCATTTTTGTGTATTCTGCAATGGCTTTCTTAGCTATTGAAGCAACTAATATTACCTCAGATCAATCTTCTCTTCTTGCATGCAAAGCTCATATATCACTCATGACCCTCACAACTTCTTGGCAAACAACTGGACTGCTTCTACCTCTGTTTGCAACTGGGTAGGGATTACCTGTGATTCTCAAAACAACAGAATTGTAGCCTTGAATCTTACCTCAACGAGTCTTACAGGCACCATTCCTCCACACATAGGAAATCTTTCATTCCTTGTTCAACTGCGTCTCCGAAACAACAGTTTCCATGGCTCTCTACCTGTGGATATAGTTCATCTGCACGGATTGGAAATCCTCCACTTGGGATTAAATAGTTTTCAAGGAGAGATTCCATCTTGGCTCGGCTCCTTGCCTAAACTTCAAATCTTGTATCTCTTTTGTAAAAATTTTACAGGCACTATCCCACCTTTTCTAGGAATTATCACAACATTAAAGAACCTCGAATTGTGGAATAATAATCTACAAGGAAGTATTCCAAAAGAGATAGGCAAAGTGACTAACCTGGAGATATTCAATGTCTATGGTAATCAGCACATTTCAGGGACCATACCTCCAACCATCTTCAACATCTCTTCTTTGGATACGATTGATTTTTGCCTTCAATATGCTCTCTGGTAACCTCCCTGATTATATGTGCCAATATCTTCCTCTTCTCAAAAGACTGATTCTTCATCACAATCAACTTGAAGGTTTCATTCCATCAAGTTTGGGGCAATGTAGGGAGCTTCTTCGAATATCTCTAGATAACAATAAATTCAGAGGAACAATACCAAGAAATATTGCAAATCTGAGTCTACTGCAGGAGCTTTATCTAGACACCAATGACTTGAAAGGTAAAATATACTTCATTTACTTTACACATGAGTATTTGTTACTCTATGAGCAAATACATCTGTCTAAGCTTTCTTTTGACGCATCAAACTTTGGACTTATGATTGAGAAAAGAAAATAAAGGAAGAAATATATTTTGGTTACATATTATAATGGGAAAAGATCGGCTTCCCCCCTACTGTTCACCATATTATTAAAGTGAGGACAAGGTTTCCCAAAAATTGCCGGTCTACCCCCTGCAGTGAAAATGATATAAAAACACCCCCTTCTGTTAACTTTTTAACCAGAAAAACTATTACAGTGGGTTAAAAGACGATTTTGCCCTCCATTGCCTTTAAGAAAAAAAAAATTAAAAAGAAAAAAAAATCATAATTAAAAAACGATTTTTTCCCTAATAATAATAATAATATTAAAAAAATTCAAAAATGGTGAAGATATTTTTTTATTTAAATTCAAAAACATTAAAAACAAAAAAAATTTAACAATAACAACAACAACAACAACAACAACAACAACAATAATAATAATAATAATAATAATAATAAAATATTAAAAAAATTAAAAAACAAAAAAAAAAAAGATTGATCTCCACCATCCATCTCAAAGATGAATGGTGGAGATATTTTTTTATTTAAATTTAAAATTTTTAAAAAAATTAAAAAGAAAAAAATTTTTAAAAAATTAATAACAATAATAATAATAAAAAAATAAAAGAAATTAAAAACAAAATTAATTTAAAAGAATTTAAAAACAAAAAAAAAATTATGGATTTGGTGGAAGTCCAGATTGGATCTCCACCGTCCATCTCATGAGATGGACGGTGGAGATCCAATCTGGACTTCCACAAATCCATCTCTTAATAAAAAAATTTCAAAAAACAAAAAATCATCACCAAGCCACCACCATCATCACCGACCATCAAGCCAAGAACACACCCATCATCAATTGTGACAGCAACAAACAATAATCTCCATGAAATAAATTATTAAATAATTTAATAAAATAAACACAACATAAACTCCACCACCCTTATCATCGATTTCCAGAACAAAAAATTTTCCAGAACCCAAATCATCATCAACATTATCATCATCCGAACAAAAAAAAATATTATAAAATAAAGTACAATTTCTAGAAATCATGGAGGTTGAGGATCAAGCTACCAATCCTCCGCCTCCACCACGATCGGAAGCTTCATTTTGACGAAGAAGATCACTCTCTCTTGCGATGACGATTGGAAGCCTCCACCACGCCGATCGGTGAGTTCAAGCACGACGACCGATCTCTCTCTCTCACCAGATCGCGACGACCGGAAGCTCTCTCTCTCTCTCTCTTCGTTCTCGTTCTCGATCACTCTCTCACCTGCGCTGGTTCGATTGGGTTTTGGGTTTGATAGTGGGTGTTTTGTTTGGTTTGGGGGTGGCGGTTAATGTTGTGTTTGTGGGTGGCTAGGGTTTGATTTGTGGTGGTTGATGGTGTGCTTGTGGTGGTTTGGTAAAGATGAAAGATGATGAAAGATGAAGAGATGAATTCAGATGGTGTGTTCGATTGGGTTTGATCTGGATTGATGGTGTTTGATCTGGATTGATGATGTGTGGTAATAAATATACATTGAATAAAGATTTTATTATTATTATTATTATATTATTATTATTATTGTTATTATTATTAAATAAAAATTAGATTCCTGTTCCCATGGGGAGTTTACGAAATTGCCCCCCAACAGTAACAGTCAACCCTCACTATTGATTATTTTTCTGACAGAGGGGGGTGTTTGTTAAATAAGTCTGTCCTGAGGGGGTCACCTTTCTAAAGTCGAGAAACCCTGTCCTCACCTTTCTAATATGGTGAACAGTAGGGGGGAAAATGATAATATCCCCATTATAATCATAATTACATGTCAAAAAATAAATATATTACGTAATCAAAATTGAAAATTCATATCAGAAGGTCTAAACTTTGGGCATAGGCAAACTCATATGGAGCTTATTAAGAATTTGCACAAATGAGTTGAATCTTGGTTACAGTGAAATACCAGAAGAATTAGGTTCTCTTCATGCTTTGGAAAGATTTAGAGCTAGTGAAAGTCCCATCACAGGTTCAAATTCAACTTTCAATCCATTATTTTATTTCTAAAAGGATTTAAGATTAATCTTCTCAATAGTAGTTTCTCTACTGAATTTTTACCGGATGAATATTTATAACTTATAGCAATTCAACTATCTGGACTCAATAAATAAACATGACATATACCAAGAAGTTTCTAATTGTACCTCGCTATGGGAAATCAAACTGACTAGGAGCAGCTTGACTGGTATGTTTATATATGCATTTAATACAATTCATTGAAGTATTCTAGCTAGTCTAAAATATTACTGGTATCTACCACCTAGTGGTCAAATAACAAAAACTATTCGGAGTTGACAAAGGATGAAAAAATATAATAATAAACATATTTCTGTTATGCTTTTGCCATCAGCATCAATCACCATGACTAGACAAGTATTTTCTATATGAATTACTACAAATAATAAACATATTTCTGATGAGCTTACACCATTAGCATCAACATGACTAGTCAAGAATTGTCTACATGAACTACTACACTTCCAGGATAGAAGCATTTGTGAGCATATCAGAAAATCAAACTTATACTATAATTGGATAAAAGCAAATTAACCATAAAAGATACAATAATTTATTTGGTTTCCAATAAAATTATGTTCAAAGTAGAGGTTTCACTATAAGATCAACAATGTATAAGGAGAGATCACTTTTAAAGAAGGTTCGTCGCTATTTTTAAAGAAGGGTTTGTCTTGTACACACTGAGTTAACATATATATTAATCCTGTGTATTTGTCTCGCACACTTAAAGTTCCAAATGTATATCAACAAATAGCATTTAAGAAGAATCACTGAACGAATAATAAAACTAGAGAGAGATTCATTTTGTTTTGGTCTTTCTCATTATCATGACAGGTTCAATACCACCAGAGATCGGTAAATTCATAATCTAATGATTTTGAGTCTCCATAATAACAGCTTAACAGACCTCATCCCATCTACAATCTTCAAAATTTCAAATCTTAAGGAGCTTTACCTATGGAGTAATGAACTCAATGGCATAATACTTGACTCTATCTCCATTGCTTATGAACTCACCATCCTAGAGTTGTCCTCAAACTCATCCTCTGGCCCTATTCCCACAACACTTGTTAATCTAAGGAATCTACATTGACTCAACCTAGCCTCAAATCAGTTGACAAGAGAATCTCCAACTCAAGAACTAACATTTCTCTCTTCATTGACAAACCGTAAACTTTTGACAAGATTAGTTTTAAGCAATAATCCATTGAATGGCAAGCTCTCAGTTTCCATAGGAAATCTCTCTGCTCCCAAAAGTTTTCTAGTAGACAATCGCAGAATTAAGGGTAGCATTCCCTATGAAGTTGGGAGCTTAAGCAACTTGACAACTGTACGCCTCGGAAATAATGACTTGACTGGACCTATTCCAACTGCTGTCGGAAAAATGAGAATGCTCCAAGTTTTGTATCTTGATGGCAATAGATTGCAAGGCTCCATTCCAAATGAAGTTTGTCATTTAAGAAACTTAGGTGAACTATACTTGGGTGGTAACAAGCTCTCTCGACCTATACCTGCATGCTTGGGTGATATTATTTCACTGTGAGTTCTATACCTTAATTCCACAATTTCACTTCGTGAATACCTGCATCCCTATGGAGCCTCAAAGATATTTTGATAGTGAACTTGTCCACAAATTCACTCGGGGGACACCTACCATTGGATATTGGAAGTTGAGGGTTGTGACTCAAATAGACCTATCAGGAGATGAATTATCAGGTAACATCCCTAGCAGCATTGGAGGCCTCCAGAACTTGATGAAATTATCTGTAGCAAATAACAAATTAAGGGTCCCTATCCCGAATCATTTGGAAACTTGATTAGCATAGAGTCCTTGGATTTATCTAGTAATAACCTCTCAGGAGCTATTCCCAAGTCTCTAGATAAACTCAAGTAACTCAAATATCTAAATTTTTCTTTCAATAGACTAGAAGGAGAAATTCCTACAAAAGGGCCTTTCACAAACTTCTCAGCCGAATCATTTATGGGGAATAGTGAACTTTGTGGAGCTTCGCGATTGCAAGTCCCCCAATGCAAAACTAGTACTCTTCAAGAATCCAAGAAGAAGAAGGCCAGTGTTCTGAAACCAGTATAAATATTGTCAACAATAGCATCAACGATACTTGTGCTAACCCTTATAATTTTTTTGTTCCAAAGCCGAAAGAGAAAATCAAAATCTTTGGATGAAGAAGATGTGTTAACTCTAGCTACATGGAGAAGAATCTCATATCAAGAACTTCAATATGCAACAATCAGACTCGAAGAAAGCAATCTACTTGGTACAGGAGGTTTTGGGTCAGTGTATAGAGAACAAATTTCGAATGGGATGTGTAAGGTGCATTACAGAGTTTTGATGGTGAATGTTAAGTAATGAGCAAATCCGCCATCGAAATCTTGTCAAAATCATTAGCAGTTGCTCAAGCATAGACTTCAAACCCTTGGTACTTGAATACATGCCAAAAGGGAGCTTGGAAAAGTGGCTGTATTCTCACAATTATTGTTTGGATGTCCTACAAAGATTGAACATAATGATCAACGTTGCATCAGCACTGGAATATCTCCACCATGATTATGCAATACCTACTGTACACTGTGATTTAAAGCCTAGCAATGTCCTGCTAGATTGAGAAATGGTTGCACATGTGGGTGATTTCGGCATTGCTAGGCTCTTAGGTGAAGGGATTCAATGACACAAACCAACACCTTGGCCACAACTGGATACATAGCACCAGGTAACATTTTAAATTTATTATTCAAATTATGCTTTAAACACACATACATTCTAACAATGAACCTAATTGTAGAGTATGGATCACAAGGAATTGTTTCGGTATTGGGGTGAAGTATACATTCACAAGAAAGAAGCCTACAGAAAACATGTTTGAGGAAATAATGAGCTTGAAGTTGTGGGTAAAAGATGCATTACCAGATTCAGTGAGTGAAATACCAGATTTACTGGGAGAAGAGAATTTGGGCGCCAAGCTGGATTGTATTTCGTCGACTCTACAAGTGGCTGTGAATTGCTCTGAGGAGGTATTGTCAGAAAGGAGAATCGACATAGCCAATGTCCTCTGTACATTGAAAAATATTAGAATTAAGTTTGAAAAGAGTGTCGTGGTTCCATAATCGTACCAAAGTTTAAAATTAAGTTTTATTTTTAATTATGGAAAATAATATATTAAAATTAAAATTAAACGTATATTAGAATTAAAAAAAAAAAAAAAAAAAAAAAAAAACAAAAACAAAAACAAAACAAAACAAAACAGAAACAAAACTAATCAAAAGCCTCTCCTCCAATTTGTATATTTCACTAAAACCCTACTGATCTGCACCAGCAAGCCATGGCTCACCGAGGGTGCCTCCACGCACTGACCCGCCACGCGACGGCTCTCGTCTCTCTCAATACCCCAATAAACCCTCCTTTCTCCACCGCCATTTCCTTCAAAACCATAACCACATCCTAACTCGACACCCGCACCCACTGGTCCGTTTCCCGTCGCTTCTCTTCAAGCAAAAGCGACGACGAAAAAGAAGAATCCGGAGGAGAGAGCTCAAACGGAGAGGAGTTGACGATGATAATACGGCAACAAATATCCGTATTTTTTTTATTTTTTTTTTATCTTTTTGGTAGGTTGGGTCACACCAGTTCAAGGGGAGCAACAGAGATTCCAAGTCCTGTGAAGTGAAGGACAAGGTGGGTTGGCTTCGTTTTCGCTTATTTTATGTACAATGCACAGTTACATTTCTATTGTAGTTTTATTATTCAAATAGCAAATCGATTATATAAGGTGCTTAAATTGATTGAAGTTATAGTTTACATTTTGATTTACACTATTGTGGCTTACGTTCTCCTTAAAAGTGGAATAGAAATTCTGTCCGAGGATATAACTTTGCGATGTCAATGGGTTCATGGAGTGGGGTGGGTATGGATTCCCCCAAAACTCATGGGTGAAACCCGAACCTACTTAATTTTGCTTTGTGGGTTCGAGTGTGGGTTTGGTAAAACCCATCCGAACATGTCCTATTGCCATCCCTAAAACTTGAGAATAGTATATTATTGATTTATTAGATCATAATAAATTACTTTTTGCTATGTATATTTATGACATTGAATTATTAGTAGCGTTGTGAATTTGCTCAAGGACTAGTGAGCTAAATTTTGGACTCTTGTTCAAGGACTAGTCAATTTTTTATTTTTTTTCAGGTTGCATTTTTCAAGTTTGATTTTACTTAATTTGATTTGTTCAATTGTTCTAAACCAAAATTCAATTAGTTAAGTCAACAGGGGCGTAGCTCAACCGGTAAATGAACAACCTTGGAGCTTGAGCAAATGACTCATATGTCAACTGTTTGAATCCTACCAATGACGAAAGTTTTAAAAAAAAAATATAGTCCCAAATTAATAGATATCATAAAAATAAATAAATAAATAAATAAATAATCAATTAGTTAACTGAACTTACCAGACCGGTCAAAATAAGACTTAAAAGAGGCATAATGGGAAAAATTTAAATATAGCCCATAACTTTTTTTAAGGAAGTCCATAACTATTCATATGCTAATCCAACAGACATTACTTTGTTGAATCACGGCCCATAGCCAGTGCCACCAAATCAAATTGGGTGTGGACCAAGAAATCATATTTAATTATTTTATTTAAATGAAAATTTAAATAAAAATAAAGAAGAATCAAAATTGGATGATGTATATCCAATAATCCAAGGGCGGAGACCATCATTTTTAATTTTTAATTTTCTTTATTAAACGAATTTTGGACATGTGTTGTTTTAAAGACTTGTGCATGATAGGACCAAAATATCCTTGATACTTTATCTATAAATAAAATCAAAATATCGAGACTTTATTTTATTTCTATTTAAAAATAAAATTAAAAAGTATCTATATTTTTTATTTTAAATTAAAGTTTCAAATCATTTTGAGACTTCACCCCAAAAAGTCTGAAACATAAAATAAAGTTTCTTCAATAGAAGAAAATCAAAATTTAAATGTACATATTAAAATTATTTTTAAAGAGTGAGTCTCTTATGAGGGATCCCTTATTTTAATTTTGGTAAGGACAATGATAAAAACACATCAACTTTAATGAATTTTAATCTGAATTCTTGTGTGGATGATAAGTACATTACAATCTACCTATGAACAAAATTTGAGAATTTTTCGAATATTAGAACTATTTTTTTTGAATTTTCCTATATTTCACCTATTTTCTGATACCTTAATATTTAACAAAATTTGGATAAATAATTCTAGTACTCCAAAAATTCTCAAATTTTATTCATATGTAGATTTCATTGAAATCATCATCCACAAAAAAATTCAGATTAAAATTCATTAAAGTCGATGTATTTTCATCATGGTCCTTACCGAAATTAAAATAAGGGATCCTTCATGAGAGACTCACTGTATTTTTAAATATATATATATATATATATATATATATATATCTCTTCTTGGTATGTCTTACACGTGGTCTAATCAAAGAGAGGCGGCATCGTGGGCTCGTCTCGATCGTTTTGTTATTTCACCGGAGCTATTATCTTGTGTTCCTAACCTGCTGCAAATTGGTTTGCCTAGAGGCATTTCGGACCACAATGCCATTACCTTAGGTGGTCGTAAATTTAACTGGGGTCCAAGACCTTTTAGATTCATGAATGATGGTCTTGAAGACAAAATTCTGATGACTAAGGTGGCGGATGAGTGGAGGCACAATAAGACAGTGGGGTCGTGGGGTTTTGTTCTACACTCTAAGCTCAAAGCATGCAAAAGGGTGATCAAGGATTCTATTGGCTATAAAGGGGTGCAGCTGGTTGGTTCAAAGATTTTGGAAGAAAAGTTAGCGGAAGTTGACAACAAAGCTTTGGGAGAGGGATGGACGGAAGCATTACGCAAGGAACGTCTCAATATTATTTCCGATTTATGGAAGGAGATTCGGAGAGAGGAACAATCTTGGAAACAAAAGTCGAGAGTCAAGTGGCTTAAGGAGGGGGATAGGAACACAAAATTTTTTCATTGGGCGGCTAATGGGAGGAGATGCCATAACCACATTGGAGAGTTAAGTGTGGAGGGGGTCCTCTCGTCGGATCCGAGCATCATTAGTGGTGAGATTTTTCGGCACTTCAAGGACCATTATTCTAATGTGTCTTGGACTAGACCAAAAATAAAAGGGCTGCAGCCGAAGAAGATAGGGCCGATGGATAGGAATTGGCTTGAGGAGAGCTTTAGTATAGAGGAGGTATGGGAAGCCGTTTGTTCTTGTGACGGTAATAAAGCACCCGGGCCGGACGGTTTCAACATCAAATTTATTAAGGCAAATTGGGGAGTGATCAAGGATGATTTCATGAAATTCATGAGTGAGTTTCATTCAGAAAGTTCCATTGTCAGGTACCTCAACAACACTTTTATTGCTCTAATTCCAAAATGCAAAAATCCGACCTCCATGCACGAGTTTAGACCGATCAGTTTGGTGGGATCCTTATACAAAATTCTTGCTAAAGTCCTAGCGTCTCGTCTCAAAAAGGTGATGCCCACAGTGATTGGTGAGACACAAATGGCTTTCGTCAAGAATAGACAAATTTTGGATAGTTTTGTGGTGGTTGAAGAAATTATACACAAATGGATGAGGGATAAGGAAGGGGGGCTCCTTGTCAAATTGGACTTTGAAAAAGCCTATGATAGTGTGGATCATGACTTCTTGGATAATATGATGGAGGATATGGGTTTTGGGCCGAAATGGAGATGTTGGATGAGAAACTGTATAGCGTCGCCTAGGTTGTCGGTTTTGGTGAATGGTAGCCCGACCCCTACTTTTGGGGTGGAGAAAGGCCTTTGCCAAGGTGATCCGCTCTCACCTTTTCTATTCAATATTGCTATGGAGAGTTTGAATTGCTTATTTCAGAAGGCATATGAGGAAAAACTCCTGGAAGGAGTGGTTTTTGGTGACAACAACCTTCATTTATCTCATCTTCAGTTTGCGGACGACACGATCATTTTCTTGAATCCTAACATTGAGTTTCTCCGAAACATTAGAAGTATTTTGAGATGCTTCGAGTTGGCTTCGGGTCTCCGGATTAATTTCCACAAGTCTAGCGTCACTAGAGTGGGTCTAAATAGAAAGGAAGAGTGTGACTGGGGAGCAGCCTTCAACTGCAATTCGGTTTCCTTACCTATCACTTATCTTGGGCTACCGTTGGGAGGTCGGTTTGCCTCCAAGATTTTTTGGAAAGACTTGATGGCACGTATAGAGAATTGTTTAGCTCCGTGGAAAAGAAGATTTCTTAGCAAAGGGGGAAGATTGGTGTTGATCAAAGCGGTTCTCTCAAGCCTTCCCACTTACTTTATGTCGGTTTTTAAGGTTCCCATTGGTGTGGCCCAAAAGATTGAGAAGTTTCAAAGAAGTTTTTTTTGGGGGGATGGAAGCACCAAACGAAAAATTCATTCGGTTGATTGGGATACTATGTGTAAAAGTTATAGGAATGGTGGTTTAGGTATTGGTAGAATTTTAGATAAAAACAAAGCTTTGATGGCGAAATGGATTTGGCGTTTCGGAAAGGAAGAAAATTCCTTGTGGAAAAAAGTCTTGTGTGCCAAGTATGGTGTCTCGGATAGTGGGTTAAATTGGAAGTGGCAAGTTTCTTCCTCTCCCTTTCCTTTTATTAAGGCGGTAGGAAGCCTTTTTGAGGGAGGATCAGCCTCGGCAAAGGTGTTAAATGAAGGTTTATTGTCGGTTATTGGTTGTGGTAAAAGGGCTTGTTTTTGGGATGATATTGGTTGGGACTCAGTGCCTTTGAAAATTGCTTTTTCGAGGATCTATGCCTTAGCAAAGGAGAAAAGTGGTGTGATTCAAAGGTTCGGCAAATGGGTTGATGCAAGATGGGTTTGGGACATTGATTTCCGAAGACCGTTTTTCGATTGGGAATTGGAGCAATGGAAGAACTTCCAAATCTCTCTTGATAATGTGGTTATTAGGAAGGATATTCCAGATGATATTGCATGGAGGTTTTGTCCAAATGGTGCCTTTTCGGTGAGCTCGTTTAGATGAGAGCTTGAAGAACGGGACGGAGATCAGAATACTCCGGCCCCTTTGGCTCATTTTTTAACATGGAAAGGATCATGCCCTCCGAAGGTTGAAGTCTTCATGTGGCAAATTTTAAGGGGCAGAATTCTGGTTAAAGGAGTTTTGGATCGGTTTGGTTGTAGGCTTTCCGGCCGGGTAGACTATCCGTTATGTAACTCAGCGGATGAAACTATTGACCACCTCTTCCTTCTATGCCCGTGGACGTGGAAGATTTGGAATAGGTGTATGCGGTGGTGGGATGTGGAGGCTTGCGTCAATGGTTCTTTTCAGGATTGGTTCTTGGGTTGGGAGAGTTTGTGCCTTTCGCCTAATCACTTAAGAGCTTGGAGATTGGGTTTCATTGTGACGGTTTGGACCATTTGGGAACAAAGGAACGAAGTCGTTTTTAATGAAAAAGCTACTGACCTGGAGGCCGCGACGGATATGATTAAATTCAGAATTGCGTGGTGGTTTAAACACCATGGGAAAGATACCTCGGATCCGGTAACACTTCTCTTGCTCAACATCAAGGACTGCTGCAAGGACTCCAAACGTGCTGCTGCTCCCAAGTTGGAGTCTTGGATTCCTCCGGATCTTGATCACCTTAAATTCAACGTTGACGGGGCGGCAAGAGGATCGCCGGGACCTGCTGGTATAGGCGGTGTCCTGAGGAATTCGAAGGGGAAAGTGTTATGTTCTTTCTCTTCTTTTCAAGGTCACCAATATGCTGATTATGTTGAAATTGTGGCAATTCTAAGAGCATGCCAGCTGTGTGCGTCCCGGCCCTGTCTCAAAACAAAACATATCACCATTTTTTCAGATTCAAGCTTTGTGGTGGCGTGGGTAAACAATGCCGGGTTGGGCAGTCTTCGTTTTCTTAATTATATCTTGGAGATTAGGCAATGGTTGAAGACAATGGGCAATGTTTCGATCTCTTACAACACTAGAGGGATGAATTCCTTGGTTGATAGCTTAGCTAAGAGGGCGGTTGATCGCCAAGCGGAGTCCTTGGAGTGGAGTTTAGATTAAGTTTCGGTCTTGGGGGGCTGGTCGTGTGGTCTCTGTTTTCAGTACCCTGTTTTACTGCTGTCTTGCTTTTTCTGTCTTGTGACAGCTTTCTCCTTGTTGTTTTGGTGCGGGGCTCTTTTTCTTTTCTCTTCAGTTTTTCTTTGTGTGGCATCTGTGTTGTGGATTCGATGCCGTGAGTTTGCTTGTTTGTTCTCCTTTGCCTGTTTGGCCTTTTTGAATAAATTAACCTTTCAAAAAAATATATTAAGGTTTTATTCAATTTATTTAAAAAAAATAAAAATATATATAATCAATTCACTTGTCATCTCACAATACTTATATATAATTCATTATGTTTTTTTTTTTTTTTTAACTATTACAAATTTAAAATATTCATAATTGCAATCTCATTTCTTTTCTTTTTTTATCAATACAATCTCATTTCATTTATGTAGATTGAAATGATTTATCAACAAATTAACCTATATTTCTTCCTTACAAGTTTAACCCTATGTCCCTCTTATCCTAATAACGGAATGCACACTATACAATACAACTGCGTAATGGGTTTATACCATATGGTAAGGAGAACCGAATGGTTAGAGCATGTTATACACCCATGGGTTAAGATGAATTACATTATTTGCATCAGACGCATCATGCATGCAAGTTTTCCTCCTAATTAAAACAAGTTCAATCAATCATAATTAGATTATTATTATTTGAGTTGAATTTTTCATTATTTAAACTATATTAGATTATTATTATTTGAGTTGAAATTTTCATTACTTAAACTATATTGTAACTAATATCAATATTTTTATTCATTTTTATATAAATCCTAAAATATATTGTAACTAATATCAATATTTTTATATAATAATTGAGATGCTAAACTTTTTATATTTTTTTCTAAAATCCGGAGGGCCTTTCGTGGCACATTATGGATAGTGTTGGGCTTTTAATATAATAATATAATATACATTTCTGGTACGTTAACTAGAATGTGACTTTAATCTGGTGCAAACAGTGAGGAGGTAGCTAGTTCAAAATGGCCCGCCAAATTGATGAAACCTTGTCAGTTGTCACTTTCATTTCTTGAAGCAACTCTTCGATTTCAAGAATGTTTTCTTTTTCTTCTTCTTCCTCCTGTTTTTTAATTTCAAACACTTGGGTTCCAAAATTGCCAGAAAGCTGGAAACCGATGATCTTTTGCGTTCGGTGATAAGTATTTGTTACAGGTATGAACAAATCAACTTTTGCAGCAAAGACTTTTTCAAATATCTGACTTGGGTTTCACTCATCTACATATATACAAATCACTTTCACCTAATGCTTAGCTTCACTTTGTATTTATTCTTATATAACTTGTTATGAATTTATTCAATTGTCTTTCTCATTCTTGGTGTTAAAACTTGTGCCACCAAACCTCAATTTAGAACATAAAAGATCAAATGAGTTGATGGGTCATTGTTATTAGAAGTTTTCTACATAATTAATATAAGCAGAAGCATCTTTGTTGAGTTTCTTGTAATTGTTGTTCAAAAAAATTGAATCTTTAACTGGTGTAGAAACCTAGGATGATGCAAGCTTTCTATCGGTTTATTCGATGTTCTTAAAAAGAGAAAGAATTGTAATGGTTCTCGGTTAGAAGTTCACATCTTGAATTTGAGGAAGTTGAATTATCTTTTGGGATGAACGACTATCAGTTTAGAAGTTCGGAAAATTTGCCCGGAAATGATCCTTACTTTGGGAGGAGAATGTCAGGAGGGGATCATAATTGGAAGTCCAAAGTTGTGTTGCTTCATGGGTTGAAAAGTGATTCTGGGAAATTAAGCTCTTTTAAAGGAGCCTATGTAGTGAAAAGGCATACGTGGTTTCGTAAGCATGTTAGATCGATTGCTTGTATTTTTCTCTTCATGGGATTCTTTTTCTTCCTTGATTCTCTTATGGTGTCAATTTTTGATTCAATAAATCTTCACAACACTTCAACTTCAAAAAATTCAAAAGGGCTTAAGGTAGGACTTTGTGTGCTTTTTTATTGCAAATATTTGTATGTTCCACTTTTATAATTCTCTATGTTCATATTTGACAATATCTATGGTGCACCATGTCCGTTTCAGTTCCACGAACCAAAAACTAGAGCTATCAAAAGTTCCCATCTATGTGACTGAATATCTCAATTACTAACTTGTTTACTCTTGATCATGCACTAATGATTACTGCTTTCGTGAATTAAGTGCATTAGTGGTATCTTTTGTTGTATAATTTTAACTGTATACTCTTTTCTTTCAGAAGAGGAAAACAATTGCATGCTCATTGTTGTATCTGCAGATTTAGGCTTTTATTTTGGTTTCCCTTTCACAAATCAAACGGTGTTATTGATTCATAATTCATGTGTGAGTGCTCAATCAGTGCTAATTAGTTGTTACTATCTTTTACTTAATGTAGGCAAAGGATGATACTGTTGCCTACATTAACAAAGAAAAACCTCCAATAAAGATGTATGGTCGGCTCCTAAATTTGGCTTCCGGTGCTCTTGCAGAGGTTTGCTTCATAAATTAAATCAGTGCTTATATATCTATGTAAGTTTGTTAGTATAGATTACTGCAAACTTCTTCCCATTGAAAATCTGAAACATTTATTATGCTTTAGAAAGAGTTCAAGCAAGAGAAATCAGATTTCTGGGAGGAACCATATCAGCAAGCATCTGTATGGAAACCCTATGCTGATAGGAGAACTCCAAATCCAGGTAATTGACCGGTCTTTGCCAGATTAGTTCGTCTAAATAATTTAACTAATTGCTTCATTTTACACAAGAATAGTGCATGATAAACTGATGACTACAGAATATGTCTGGGAAGTTGAATGTTGACAAGTTATATGATTAATTCCTTCAATTCATTTTGTCGAGCCAGGGAAACCTAAAGAAAGTAATGGCTACATATTAGTTAGTGCAAATGGTAGACTCAATCAACAACGAGTTGCCGTAAGTATCTAAGATGCCTTGTTCTACATACTTTTCCATTTTCTTGGATAAATGTATTCATTGGTGAAATCTTTTAATAAATATAGTTATTGGTTGGTAAGCAATGGATTTGTGTCTTTGATAGCTTCGCAGAAAAAGAACTACAATCGAATTTGATTCTTCAGACTTGTATTTTTATCATATGCAGCATTCTCTTCTCTTTTTTTTTTTTCAATTGTAATACTTAATTATACCTAACAGATTATGATATTACTGCAAATTTACTGGTTTGTTTCTCTGTTGTTGTGTGTGTGTGACTGTAATACTTTAGTAACACATTGTTGTTCCCTTCAGATTTGCAACGCCGTTGCTGTGGCATCTTTGCTTAACGCGACTCTTGTCCTCCCAAGATTTCTTTACAGCAATGTATGGAAGGATCCTAGGTCTGCGATTATGTCTGATATTATGCTTTGAATCGTATACTCTAATGAGATCACATGGTTTATTGATGTCCAATATAGTTGTGGTTGCTGCCTGTTGGCATATTTCATACTTACGCCATGTTGTTTCAATGGAACTGCAGTCAGTTTGGCGATATCTACCAAGAAGAGCATTTTGTGAATATGTTGAAAGATGAAATAAATATTATCAAAGAGCTTCCTCCTTACATGAAATCAATAGATATTGAAGCAATTGGCAGCTTAGTATGTTATCTTTTTAGTTCTACACACTTTGTATGAATAATCTGTATCCTCTCGGAATATTGTCTAAATTTTTCCATGCTTTTCTCATATTACTGATGCCAATATCATGAAAGAGGCCACACCCATTGATTACGTCAAAAAAGTACTTCCTCTTCTTGTGCGGAATGGAATTGTTCATTTCCTTGGATTTGGAAATCGATTAGGCTTCGATCCATTGCCTTCTGGGCTTCAGGTAAAGGACATTCCTAATGGATTTTATTTCTGCAAGATAATTCTGTTTATTAGCTTCATGATTCAATGATATATCCTTGAATTTCTCACAGAGATTAAGGTGCAAATGCAACTTATGCGTTGAAGTTTGTGCCAAAAATTCAGCAAGCTGGTGCACTGTTGGTCAGAAGGATAAGGAAATATGATTCCGAACGCAGTATGCTAGATAAACAGCTGCTTGGAAACTTCATACCAAATTTTCCCTCTGAACACCAAAACCTTGCAAGAGGTCTATCTAGCTATCTTGCCTTACACTTGAGATTTGAAGAGGATATGGTTGCCTACTCCCAATGCGATTTTGGAGGTGGAAAAGATGAGCGAAAGGAACTTCAAGTATACCGAGAAATCCATTTCCCTCTACTAATGGAATGCTTAAAAATATCGAAGTATGTTTTATGCTTTCTCAAATGTTGTTTCAGTGAACATGTGACATTCTGTGTATATGTTTGCTTTATACTATGAGATGTTTGCAGGCCTATCTCTTTGGTGGAGTTGAGAAAGCTGGGGAGATGCCCACTGACACCAGAAGGAGCGGCACTTCTTCTTTCTGGTCTTGGTTTTAAGGGTGGAACTTACATTTACCTGGCTGGCTCTAGTATATATGGAAGAAAATCACGGATGCATCCGTTCATGAGCCTCTATCCGAATTTGGTCACCATCCGAATTTGGTCACCAAGGAAACACTCCTTACACCGAATGAACTTGAAACTTTTAGAAAATTTTCATCTCAGGTAAATTAGTATAGTCTTAACTTATTCTTTTATAATCGTAACTGATTCTGTACTACATACTAGAGTTAGTAACTTTGTTTACTTAGTGAAGTCTGTGTTCACTGACATGGTAGAAAATTGCTATGGGTGCAGATGGCAGCATTGGATTTTATAGCATGTGCAACTGCTGATGTCTTTGCGATGACTGACTCTGGGAGCCAGCTATCATCTCTAGTGTCTGGATTCCGAACTTACTATGGTGGTGGGCATGCTCCTAACTTGCACCCCAACAAGAAGAGGCTTGCAGCAATTTTGTCGGAAAATGGCCCAATAGGATGGAACGATTTTGAAGATAGAGTAAGAAAGATGATTGAGGAAGGTCAAAGGGCGTGAGTGAGAAGTTTTGGTCGAAGCATTTATCGACAGCCTAGATGCCCAGAATGCATGTGCAGATCCTACCAGGATGTTCATCTTGCTCTCTGCCTTTTGAACTCTTTTATGGTATTGAAATTCTTTTCCTTTTGAGCCACTTATACCTTGCAAGGCACTCTGATTAGTCATCTGATCACTGTAATTTTTTTTGTAAATTGGGGAATGGAAGAGACAAAAATTAATTTCATTGGATTAAACTCAAATAACCCGAGTCAAATATACATATGAAGATGATAAAGAGGGAGAGAAAACTAAGTTGTCATTTCTCTGCCTTGCAAAATATATATGGGATCCTGGGGTCATCATCTTCTGGGATTTGATTACACTCTACACTCTTCCTCTTAACATCTCTGTCTTTTGCAAGGGCTTTTACTACTTCATGATGGAGGGAAGAAACGGTTGAGGTTGAACGGGAGAGTGTAGAATTCCTCATTCCGGCTGTCTCCTTTAAATGTCCGGAACTTAACCCACCAGGGCATGCCTCTGTCTCTAGCACTGTCCTTGTAGTCAAGAGTGTTGTCTAAGAAAACCACAACGATCAATGCAACAGTTGGAGATGAGAAGAATATGGTGTTCAGGAAATCATTGAACTGGTGGTGGCCACAAAAGAAGCATAAGTCAATCAAACAAGTTACACTATAATAGAAAACCACCACAATGCAATCGTCGTTCAAAGCTTTCAAACTTACCCATCCAGCCCTGGTGTGCGAAGGACCGTGAAGAGCAGTGGCAGTGTATTGCTGGAAGTATTCAGGAATAGACAACCCCAAGAAGAGGGCAACGCCGCAGTTGAAGAGCTTCCTCATTGAGTTCATGTTTGTGAATTGCAGAAATGACAGCCCCACTGAAGAGGATATGGAATTTTTATCCTGATTGCAGCAATTTTCAAAGTCAAAGAGGGTAAATTTGGATTTCATAAAATGTTTAAGTTTAGAGTACAAACCGAGCAGAAGAAATGAGGTTGGACTTGTCAGTTCGACAATGCAGTTGGGTAACGTCTGAACGATGTTTGTCAATACACTGGCTGTCAGGAGATGCCAGTACTACAAAACGAGTGCACAACACAGAATTACAAAATATGTATGCTGCTGTCATAATAGCTCTAATTGTTTTCTATTACAAAATGTGCGTTCTAAAATTTACCCTCCTAGAAAGAGAGTTTTTATTCTAAATTCTCTTCCAAGTTCACTAGATTGACTTAATAAATTGCTCTATGAGTATAAATTAAATCTCTGTTAGTAAATTCTGTAATAACAAACCTGTGAGAAGGCAATAAATAGGATGAGCATAGGAATGCCGATTTCCACACACCGTCCAACCTGAAATAAAGTAAAACATTAAGGAACATGAAGTAATTTGCTTGAGATAATTAAAATATTTGATTCCATCTTAATTTGTGAAAACTTGTATTCAGAAAACAGTGGCAATTTCCACATACCACAGGGAAGCCTCTATCAAACAGGCCAAAACCCACCAACGAAATAACCGGAACCATTCCAAGTGGGCTGAAGAACCTGGAAAACAAAAAATTTGTTATCAATTGATCTCTAAAACTTCATGTAATGTTGAAGTTTGTTCAGATAAAAGCTGCACCTGGAACAAATTCCCCAAAGCTGACTGTATCCTAAAATGATTTGTATGCTTGATGCCACTATCAGAGCACCTTGGACTGCTTTCATTGTGTTAAGAAATCTCTGCATACAACAAACAAGACCATCACTTATTCATAGTGAGGCCCTCAATAAATTATTTAACAAAATAGAATCATTGTTGCCCTGTAACAGTTACTGGGTCAGTTCATCATCCATCAAAAATCAAACTTGAACACACACAGACACTGATTTGACATTTTGATTTGTAATTGATTGATTGAATGAATTTCTCCATAGTAAAACTTTAAATCAAGTAAGTGGGTCACACAAATGTTGACTAAAGAACACTTTTTTTCTGTTTCACATATGGAAAATGGAATCCAACTCAAATGCAGAGCTGAATTCTGAAACTAAGATTCGCAATTAGAGACTCTAACCACGTGATCATCGGTGATACGCGTCAATGATGGATCATGAATTATTGAAATAATAGGAACTTGAATCCGATCGGAGAAGATTTTCGGTCCCAGAACAACCAAATAAGAAACCGATCGGAGAAGTGTTGAAGTATTGAAACTTTTCTAGAAACTCTGTAGCTTATGGTTATGGTATGGTTATGGTAATTTAGTTTCATTAGGATTAGTTGTACTATTTAGTTCTATGTTTTTAGGTTGCTTGTAATGTGTTAGTTTTACTTTAGTTTGTAATGATGTTTTTCTGATGGCTGTGCCAATTTCTTGTAGCAGTGGTTTATACACTGTCAAGTATGGGCTGATGTACTCATTTGTGTTGACAGCTCTTCTTAGCTGTTTTACACCATGTATCGTGTGTATATATTGTCTCAAATGTAATCTGAAATGTAAGCTAGTTGCTTCAAATGGTTATTGTGTTATTGATGGTATGGATGGTTGTTTTCAAATGGTTTTATGTTTGTGAAATGTTTATGTAAACTAGCAAAGTGATTCTCTTCCACTGGTTTCATGTGTATGAAACTAGTAGAGTGAATCTACTCCTCTAGCTTCACGTGTATGAATGTAGCAGAGTTAACCTTCTCTTCTAGTTTCATGTGTATGAAACTAGTTAAGCAAGAGTGAAAGTTTAACAGTGGTATCAGAGCATTGTTCTTGAGGGGCTGTGAGGTTTTGTTTTCAGTTTATTGAGTGTTTGTGAGGTTTCAAACACTAGAGAGTGAGTGTAAACACCCATGAGTGCTGACATGGTTGCTGGAAGCAATGTAGGCCTTCATGTTCCTCAGTTTTCTGGGGAAAACTATCAAATATGGACTGTGAAGATGAAGTCCTATCTAAAAGCCTTCGGGTTATGGGAGTATGTAGTAGAGGACAAGCAAGTTCCTCTATTGAGAGCAAATCCTACCATTGCTCAGATGAAGCAGCATGAAGAAGAGAAAATGAAGAAGGATAAGGCAGTGACATGCTTGCACTCTGCCTTATCTGACTCAGTTTTCACAAGCATCATGCATCTTGAAACTTCAAAATCGATATGGGATGAATTAAAGAGCAGGTTCGAAGGCAGTGAAAGGGTGAAGTCAGTAAAGCTGTTGACACTCAAAAGGGAGTTTGAGAATCTAAAAATGAAGGATTCTGAGACAATGAAAGACTACTCATCCAAGCTGTCAGAATTGGTGAATCAAATGAGATTGTATGGTGATGTAGTGGAGGACTACAAGGTAGTTGAAAAGATGTTGGTAAGTTTGCCTGATAAATTTGAGGCAAAAGTGGCTGCTATTGAAGAATCGTGTGATCTGAGAGCATTAACAGTCTCAGAAATGGTGTCCAAACTGTAAGCTCAAGAACAAAGACTTGCATTGATGAATGATGGTGATATGGAGGAGGCATTCCTTGCCATGAATAAAGGGAAGCATAAAGGCAAAGGCAAGATGGATGCAGCAAGTTCAGAATCTGGTCCAAGAGCAAGATTTCCACCATGTACCACCTGCAAGAGAACAAACCATCTTGCAAAGGATTGTTGGCACAAGGGGAAACCACAAGTTCAATGCACATTCTATAAGAAATGGGGACACAGAGAACAATACTGCAGATTCAAGCAAAGTCAACAAATTCAGCAGCCTATGGAACAAGAAGTTCAACAGCCTATGCAACAAGCTAACTACACTGATGATCATGTCTGTGATGAGCACTTGTTTATGATGTCACAAGCATGTATGGCAACTTCTACAGAGACATGGTATATTGACAGTGGGTGCACAAGCCATATGGCTCGAGATGAAGGCATGTTCACCACACTTGACAGGAGTGCAACAACAACAGTGAAGCTAGGGAATGGTGACATGGTGAAGGCTGTTGGAAAAGGTAAGGTTCTGATTCAAACTAAATCAGGCCCTAAAATTATTGATAATGTATTATACATACCTGATTTATCACAGAACTTACTTAGTGTTGCACAACTATTGAAGAGAGGCTATTCATTGATATTTGAGGGAAATTTATGTATCATCCTAGACTCTAAGAAATCTGAAATTGTGAGGGTTATGATGCATAACAATGGCTTTCCCATTGACTTCAATCAAGTCACACAAAATGCCTCTATGTCTAAGCATGATATGGTCAAAGACATGCAAGTAATAAGTCACACATATGACTTATGTGATGCCTGTCAATTGGGAGATGTGCACAAAATTGAGGGTTTGTGTAGTTCATGTTAGATTGGAAAGCTACACAAGAAGTCTAATATGAATGAGGTTTTTGATGGAGATTCAAGCAATGAATCTGTTATGAATAATGGTGCAGTGGCTAAATTTGATTCTTTAACTTTGAAAACAAGGTCACATTGTGATGTTTATGAGAAATGTAATATGATAGCCAATGAGCCTGCTTGCTACGAAGAAGCTGCTCAAATGGATGAATGGAAGCTTGACATGAAGGAGGAGCTGATGATGATGAATAAGAACCAAGCTCAACACTCAACAGAGGCTGAGTACATTGCTACAGCTTCTGCTCCAAATCAAGCTAAATGGATTAGAAATGTCGTAACAGGCCTGAATTATGTACAAGAGGAACCTATTGTGTCATGGTGTGACAACAATTCAACATTCTCTATGGCTAAGAATCCGGTCAAGCATGGGAGAACAAAGCATATCAATGTTAAGTTCCATGCAATCAGAGAAGCTGAGAAAAATGGTGATGTCAAGTGATGCATTGCAGGTTTGAAGAGCAATTGGTAGACATATTCACAAAGGCTTCCCTATTGCAAGTTCAGTGTTTAAGAAGCAAAGCTTGGAGTCTTTAAGAAAATTTCAAGGAGTGTTAAAGTATTGAAACTTTTCTAGAAACTCTGTAGCTTATGGTTATGGTAATTTAGTTTCATTAGGATTAGTTGTACTATTTAGTTCTATGTTTTTAGGTTGCTTGTAATGTGTTAGTTTTACTTTAGTTTGTAATGATGTTTTTCTGATGGCTGTGCCAATTTCTTATAGCAGTGGTTTATACATTGTCAAGTATGGGCTGATGTACTCATTTGTGTTGACAGCTCTTCTTAGTTGTTTTACACCATGTATCTTATGTATATATTGTCTCAAATGTAATCTGAAATGTAAGCTAGTTGCTTCAAATGGTTATTGTGTTATTGATGGTATGGATGGTTGTTTTCAAATGGTTTTATGTCTGTGAAATGTTTATGTAAACTAGCAAAGTGATTCTCTTCCACTGGTTTCATGTGTATGAAACTAGTAGAGTGAATCTACTACTCTAGCTTCACGTGTATGAATGTAGCAAAGTTAACCTTCTCTTCTAGTTTCATGTGTATGAAACTAGTTAAGCAAGAGTGAAAGTTTAACAAGAAGAGTATTAATACAGCTGAATATAATTCTAGAATAATAGGTCCCACTAACAAGATGTATGTTATGGTAACATCAGTATTTGAAAACTTGTGTTTGTCATGAATAACAACAAAAATAACAGGGAAGAGCACCAAAACAGATGATGTAAGAAAAAAAAGTGATCAATCACAGGCCTAATCCACAACGAGTATAGAGAAGAGGTGCTTTGGTGTAAAGATTATCTTACATGAATCTAGGAAAGAGATGGACTGTTCTGTCTCCTGTGGTGATGATGAAGAATGAATTGTTTCATACTATTCACGTCCTTTCAGTTCTTTCTATGTTGGCGTTACTTCTTTCCATACTAATTACACTGCTATATATTTGACCTTTGGCAGGGGTAACAGGTGATCAGCAATCAACAAGTCTGTTGGAAAAATGAAAATTTTCTAACATACTTAATGGTTATGCATGGCTCATGGTACAATTATGGATGGCTTATGGCTTATGATTATGGCTTAACTATGGTTCATGGATTATGGTTATGGTTTAACCATGGTTAAGTTTATGAAATAATGTAAATGATGTATTAAATGATGTAATAATGTTTAGTGAAGTCTCAAGACTTCTATAAATATCTCCATAAGTCTTAAGAGTCGGTGAATGAACTGATGGCTTAATGGAGTGACACATGGCCTGGCAAAGTGCCAGATTATGGTCACACCTCCATAAGTCTTAAGAGTTGGTGATGCACTGATCATTTAATGTAATGGAAAATAGCTAGCAAAGTGCCAGTTTATTGTAGCACCTCGTCCGTTGGATGAGCAATGTACTGTGCGACTTGATGGTTGCACTTTACTATGTATTTTGTATATATAAAACCCACCCCACCACAATCCCATGTGGGCATTGTAAAAAAAGGTTAAGCCGTTAAACCAGAAAATGGCATGGGATGTATGGATATTATTTTAATGGAAGAAATGTTTTCACAAAAGTGTCTTTCAAATGTTTTCCATTTCATGTTTATGTTTATAAATGTTTTATTGATGTTCATGTTCATGATGAGAATATCCAAAGGCATCACCTTTGGCAAGACTAACCCAATGAGGCAGCTATCCCCATGGAGAGAATGACCCAAAGGCATCAACCATGAAATATGAATGAATTTATTGATGGATTTTATGTTCACGGTCTGCCTGTACAAAGAAGACAGCAACCATGTTATTGATGTCTTAATTTTATCAAAATGGATTTATGGTCTGATATCTTAACAGAGGTATCAGAATAAGTTTTTATACATGTTGTTCTGATACAACAGCAATGGAATCAGAGCATCGATTTTCAATTTTCAAAATTTTATTTTCATATTTCCAATAGTGGTATCAGAGCTATTATTCTTTCGAGACCTAAAATTCATTTGATACTCATGGATCATGGAGAGAATGACCCGAAGGCATCACCCTTGGCAAGACTGACCCAAGGAGGTAGCAACCATGGTGAGAATGTCCAGAGGTATCACCTTTAATCAGAGTTCTTCATGTTATGTAATGGAGGAGGAGCTTGCAAGCAACAAGTCGCACATTGAAGGCTCTTTCCTATGGTCAGCGACATGCAAGCAAAAAGTCACACATATGTATGGATTGATTGACTTGGAGAAAAGATTGAGTGAAGTAGGTGGAAAGGGGTTTTCAAAAAGCTCATCTTCTGAATCTATATTTTTTGCCTGGAAAGGAGAATGTTCTAGAAGACATGGTAGTGATGGACCCTAGAGCCCCTCTTTGGATCAGGTTATTGTGGCCCGTTCAAAATCCCCTTCTTCAGGCCAAAGGAGGAAGTGTGTGGGTTTCTCGGATGTTTTGGATAGGCACAGTGAGGAAGTGTTGTCTAAGGATGAAAGATCACAACCTCTAAGCCTATCATATTTCCCAAGTGAAGAAGCAGGCCCTAGTGAAGAAGAGGATTCAGGTGAGGAAGGGGAATGTGCTAATTGGGTCCTCCAAGAAAGGGAACAAGGTGAGATGTTGGTGAAACCAAGGTATGATGGGCTGGACAGTAGTTATAGTGAGACAGGTACCGACTCAGAGGGCTCAT
The DNA here is from genome assembly GCA_030490815.1 of Acer saccharum. Taxonomy (NCBI): domain Eukaryota; kingdom Viridiplantae; phylum Streptophyta; class Magnoliopsida; order Sapindales; family Sapindaceae; genus Acer; species Acer saccharum. The sequence goes on along the minus strand of CM059877.1, from coordinate 11,073,585 downwards.
CTTAGGAGAATGGATTGAAGTGTGGTAATGAAGATGGGCTACTTAAGCCTTTGGAGGGATATGCTTCAACTGAGGTTAGGGAAATAAAATTGAGTGTGGTTTTGCCTATCACACCGCCAAAATCAAGAAAGGTGAAGTCCAAAGCCTTGGGGTCTAAAATGCATGGTATGCGAACCAGAAGGGATAAGTGTAGGGAGAAGGATTCACATTCGGATTCTGATAACAGGAGCGAAGAGAGAGAGTCTGAGGAGCAGGGGAATTTGGAAGTTGCAAGGGCGTCGAATTTTAATTCGAAGATGACAGGCTCCTGGAATTTAGAGGAAGAAGTCTCGAAGGTTATAGAAACAGGCAAGGCAGTGGGTTTTGATTTTCAACGGAGGGAGAAGAGTTTGGCAAATCAGTTGATGAGAAGGGAATGGGAAGATGAGGAAAGGCTCAGAAAAGCACAACAGTAATGCTCTTGCGTCTTGAGGTTAGAGGTTTCTCTGTTTTTATGTTAATTTTATCTTGGAATGTCAGAGGTCTTGGGAGAGGGGAGAAGATGAGGGTTGTGAGAGATATGGTGATGCTTCACAAGCCTGCGTTTCTCTTCATTCAAAAGTCCAAATTGGGCTATTTTGATAACAGGACCATTTCTTCTTTAGGGGATTCGTTGTTGTCTAATGGTGTGGGGGTGGAAGCGGAAGGTTCGGTGGGGGGGATCATTTCTTTGTGGAACGAAAATTTGTTTACAATTCATTCTTGCATTCATAATAAGATGTGTCATAGTTGCCAGGGAACTCATTTTGTTGAAAAAAGATGTGGCTTTTTGTAATGTGTATACGCCCAATAATGAGATTGAGAGGAGGGACTTGTGGGAATTTCTGATCACGGCTCAAGCCTCTCTTCAGATGCTGTGGTGTTTCGAAGGGGATTTCAATACAATTCTTGACCCGTCGGAAAGGAGAGGGGGTAGGTGTAATATGGGGTCCATCAGAAGCTTTAATCAGTTCATTTTGAGGGCGAAGGTGATTGATTTGCCGGTTCCAGGGCATGGTCTTACTTGGTCAAATCGCAGGGAAAATCCATCTTCAGCGAGACTGGATCGCTTTCTAATATCTCCTATCATTCTTTCTTAGCTTCCTAAGCTGGTTCATAGATGCCTTCCGTTTAGCTTGTCGGATCATTGCCCGATTTCCTTGGCCTAGGGTGGAATGGGGGCCATGTCCGTTTCGGTTCTATAACAGTTGGTTGGATGATAAGGAGATAATAGAAAAGGTTAGAGAAGGGTGAAGAAACAGCAATGCTGCGCGCTCCTATGGTTTCAGATTATTCACTAAAATGAAAGTTGTCAAAAGAAAGATTAAATCCTGGCAACAAATCAAAAGAAGTAATACCACATCTTTTAGCTATCTAGAAAACAAGCTGATTAGGATTGAAGATAGTGCAAATGGGGTTGGGTGGACTGATGTGTTGAGGGAGGAACGTCTGAAGGTAATTACGGAAATGTAGAAGTGGCTGCAAGATGAAGAGAAACAATGGTGTCAAAAATCACGTATCAAATGGCTCTTGGAAGGTGACAGAAATTCACACTATTTCCATTGTATTGCCAACACTAGAAGAAGGTTGAATTTTATTGGGGAAATTTATATAGACGGGGTGCGGTGCGTGGAACCTATGGAGATGAGGAAAGGAATTCATGATTATTTTAAATCACACTATAGTAGAGGACCGTATGATAGCCCAAAGATCAACGGTCTCCCTTTAAATCGGATTTCTCAATCTCAGTCTTTTCAGCTCGAGGAGGAGTTTACTCAAGAGGAAGTGTGGGAGGCAATAGCCGGAAGTGATGGTAATAAGGCTCCGGGTCCTGACGGATTCAATCTCAACTTCATTAAGAACAATTGGGATGTGATCCGGGATGATTTTCTTATGTTTATGAAGGATTTTCACACAGATGGTAAGGCTGTTAAACACTTGAATAGGACGTTTATAACGCTTATTCCCAATATTGGCAAACCGGAACGAATGACAGATTTTAGACCCATAAGCTTGGTCGGTTCCTTGTATAAGATTCTCTCGAAAGTTTTAGCGAATTGCCTGAAGAACGTTATGGATTCTATTATTGGCGAAACCCAATCAACTTTTGTAAAACATAGACAAATCATCGATAGCTTCGTGGTGGCTAATGAGATTGTCCATTCTTGGAAGAAAGATTCGGTGGGTGGTATTTTGGTTAAATTGGATTTCGAGAAGGCTTACGATTGCGTTGATCATTTGTTTTTGGATTTTATCCTTGATGGCATGGGTTTTGGTAGTAGGTGGAGGAGTTGGATATCTCACTGTATTACCTCTCCGAAGATGTCGGTTCTTGTGAATGGAAGCCCAACCGAGGAATTTGACGTTGAGAGGGGTCTCCGCCAGGGAGATCCGCTTTCGCCTTTCCTCTTTAATATAGTCATAGAGGCTCTTAATTGTCTGTTTAAAAAAGCTGCGGCTTTGAACTTGGTAAGGGGGGTGTCTTTGGGAGCAGTGATGTCAGTTCGCCAACGATACGATTCTTTTCGTCCATCCGAACAAAGAGTTCCTGCTAAATTCGAGAAGAATTCTCCGTTGCTTTGAGATGGCATTTGGGCTGTGGTTAAACTTCCATAAAACTTGCTTGGTGAAAATTGGTAGAAGGGCTACTGTGAGAGAAGACTGGGCTGCAATTTTCCGGTGTCTTCAGACTTCCCTTCCTATTGGTCTATCTTGGCCTTCCTTTAGGGGCCAATCCAAAGGTGAAGCTCACTACAACAAACTTGACTTTTAATAGCATGAGATGAATGCTATGAAAAGTAAATGATAGCATTTATAAGCATGCTATATTAGCACAAGCTATTAAAAGTCCTTCATTTTCATAGCATTTGCTAAATGCTACCAACTCTTTCATAACATTTTCTAAATGCTACCAATATTGCTATAAATCATTTTTGATAGCATTCATGTGATGTTATGTGCTCTATAGAATAGTTATGGTGACAATTTATAACTTTTTTTATAATGCTATAATAACCCTTTGATAGCATTATAAAAATGCTATTATTTAAAGTACATTAAACAAAAAAAAAAAATAGTTTTATTAATTTTTATTTTATTCATCTGTTTGGATAAAACATAAAGTATCATATAAACTTACAATTGATTCAAAATATTTCTGACATATACAAATTACATTGTCCAATACAAAATTACATTCAAGTGGAAACGGAGCAATTACATTGTCCAATACAAAATTACATTCAAGTGGAAACGGAGAAATAACGTACTTGAAATCCAGCATTTCTAGATGGAGAATCTCTACTGAGGACTTGCAAGAGAAACTCACACAAGCATGAAGGGAGCATTTCCCTGTATATTGTTTAATCACATTTATATGGTAGAACATTGCATGTGGCCCCAGAATCCTAGTTGTTACTGTAATCATCTGCAACATCTGCTCAAAATACAAGACCACCATACTAAAGAAAATAGGAGAATACTTCTTGAAAGATTGAAAATGCTTATAACTCATTATTGCAATCTCATAGCACCTTTTGAAAAGAAAAACTACACGTAATCAAGAAACAATACCCAAGCTAAGAAGACATGCAGAAAAGCAAAGGACATGTTAAAGAATAATAAAATTAATATTTCACTTCCACATAAGTGCACATGCAACCCAATTATTCAATGTAAGGTGAAATACAGAGTCCATATTCGGACTTATCCATGTCATTATAACAATTTTAAAGTAGTGGGAATTCTTGCTGCAAGCATATATATATTTGCACTGTACCACAAATAAGCTAGGGTAAGGAAATTAACTCTTTAGTGATTCCAATGAAAGATATGTAATCCTAGGGTCATTGGCATTGACTACTTTATTTCAGTTGATCCTTGAAAGATCAACTTTCAGTAGTCTGAAGTTGCGGCTAATCTGTGAGATGTTTCAAAGGATATACCATAAGCTTATTTAAAACAGCACCAACCAAAACAAGAAAACAGCCAATGAAACCGAAATTACTAATCAATGACTTATACAAAAATTAGCTAAAAACTTTAGATATTGTAACCATTAACACTTTCAAATGATAAATTATTATCCTAGCAATTCTCGCTTTCTAGATAGATAACTCTTCTACCAACATAAACTATAGGCATAAAAATTATCCGTACTGTGAGTTGTGAGAATTCACCCAACATTTTCACCTTCACTGCCATTATTGTAATCATTGACGAATTTTATTCAGTAAAAAGTAAAAAAATATAAATAAAAGATATAAATAACAAGTAAACATGAGTAAGAAAAGTGCTTGATGTCTTTGACGTATGCCAATGAGTATATTAAGGCAAAAAAGAATCGATCACCATTATAAAGATAAATCAACCTCCATGCAATCATCTTAATCATGGGTTGGAGGAATGACCATAAAAGTTAATTAAAGCTAACCTGAAGGTACTCGAATATTGTGGTGAAAGGAAGTTTCAACAGGACACATCTTTCAACTTCCTGCAATGACATAAGTCCCAAAGTGGCTCATCATTAATTGCATAACACTTCAGTGATTGCGATACTAATGAAGAGAGTGACAAAGGAGAAAAAAAAAATCCAAAACACTACAAATTAGCAAAGTTATTAATGCTCCATAAAGCATGATCCCTAATGGCCCTCTTCACTGCTTCAGAATAAGTTTCGCAAACTGAATTATTAAACATAACCCAATCATTTTAGTGGTGGATCATTGAACATCATTTCATGTAAAAATTGAAAAAATCCCATATAACCGACAAGAAACAAAGCATTATCGCCCAAATAATCAACTATAAGTCTTTAACTCAGCTAGCATGACTGAAGTCGAAAGCTTGATAAAAAAAATAAATCAAAAAAGCTACAAACCTTGAATATTTGATTCATGAGTGAACTCAATACACTCGAGGAAGGCATTGTCAGTAAGTGACCTGCAATACGGCTGACATGTTCCTCTGCATAAAAAAGAACAACACATCATCCACAATACAAGTAGACAATTTTATTTTTATTTTGAAACAGCAACTTTATTATGCAAAAACCAAACAGAGACAAAACGCCCGGCCACCAGGCACACGGCCAAAACACAGGGAACAAAACAGAACGCAGAAAAACAGAGGGGTAGACACCCCAAACCCAGAAAACAAGCGCCCCCAAAAAACGAAAACACAGAGAAAAAACAAAGAAAAACTACTCTCTCCACTCAATAACCTCCCCATCCATGGTAGAACCTTTCTTTGCCAAACTATCAGCAGCAAAATTGGTAGCTCAACTAACGCAGGGTAAGTAGACAATCAACAATCCTATGAAGGGTAAGTAAGTGAAAAACAACAAAAGCTAACCTCCTATACAAGAAAATAATAGCATATCCAGCCTTGACAAAAGAAGATTCCATCTTTGAATCCATTTATTCAAATTTCCTGAAATAAAGCATAAATCAGACGAATCCTTAATTAAACGAAAAAAAAATTGACATCGGATGAGAAGAGCTTACCTCTGAAAACGATTCGAAGTGGGTTTGAATTTTCTGTGAATCTGATGTCGATTTGCGTAACTCAACTCCCCTTGTGAAGATATGTGATTGAGATATTTGCAGATCTAGATGATGTTAGATTCTGAGAAAAAAAATAAAAGAAAGAGCAAGTTTTTTTGTTTTGTTTTGTATTTTAGGGTAGAATAAAAAAAAGTAAAATTATAATTTTAGCTACAATGTTTGGCGCACTAAGTGAAATAATTTAGCGGGCCTTTGTTTTGTTTCCCGCTTTTGATTTTTATATACCGCTTAAATGGATTTTTTTTTCTTTTTTTATTAATGATAGCATATTTGAAAAGCTATTAATTTAAATTAAACTTGTGAATTGTACCGAATATTGTGTAGCATTCTTGGAATGCTTTGTTATTACAATTAAAAAATAATAAAATATAAAATGTTACTTATTGTATATCTATGATAGCATTTTATAACATAATGCAATGAAAGATATAAATTTTATAGCATTTTGAAAAGAATGCTATGGAGGAGTGCTATCAAAGCTGAAATTTGTTGTAGTAGGCTTTTTGGAACCCTATTATCCATAGGATTGAACAACGTTTGGCGCCATGGAAAAGGAAATTTTTGTCCAAAGGAGGCAGACTGGTTTTAATTAAATCGGTCCTATCAAGTATTCCTACATATTGAGCTGATTGCTGCTAATCCGAATCTTAGTGGTCGCGACATTGCGATTGTTAGCGATTCGAAAGTGGCGGTTTCATGGGTTAATCATGGTGAGTTTGGTAATGTGGCTCAAGTCAACGCGATTTACGATATCCGTGAGATTCTCAAGGATTCGGATCAGTTAAAGGTTGTGTTCGACTCTAGAATTTTCAATTCTTTTGCCGATAGCTTGGCTAAGATGGGGGCCAATTTGGCGGGTGACTTTGTGGAATGGGGTGACTTGTGACTGTTGTTTGGCTGGTGCTGATGCAGGGCGTTTCACTGCTTCTGCTGTTTGTTGTTTTTTTTGTTCTGTTTTTTCCTTCTGTGTGGGGTGCGTCCCTGTTTTGGCTTTTGGTGCCTGGTGGTGCTCTTTGTGTTACTCTGTTTTGAGCCTTGGCTTTTGCCTTTTATTATAGCCTTTTCAAAAAAAGTATTCCTACATATTACCTCTCTGTTTTTAAGATCCCTATAGGAGTGGCAAAAAAGATAGAGAAGCTTCAAAGAGATTTTTTTTGGGGTGACAGGGTTCTAAAACGTAAGATACACTCAATTGACTGGGACTCTTTGTGCAAGAGCAAAAAAATGGGAGGTCTTGGAATAGGCCACATTGTTGACAAGAATCTCGGTTTATTGGCAAAATGGGTTTGGCGGTTCGGTTTTGAGGCTTCTTTGCTATGGAAGAAGGTTATTAGTGCAATCTATGGGCTGGATTTGTATCGTTTGCGTTGGAATTGGCAAGGAGGCTACAATGCCTCTCATTTTGTGAAAGCCATAGGGGATATTTGTGTGCAGGGCTCCCTTTCCGATCAGATTCTGCAGGAAGGCCTTCAGGTGGTTATGGGTTGTGGGGGTAGAATTCGTTTGTGGCAAGACTTGAACAGGGACAGGACTCTTATTTCTAAGCTGTACTTAAGAATTTTTGCTCTTGCTTCTCTGAAGGATGGGGTGGTGCAGCAGTATGGTTCCTGGCAAGACTCTAGATGGAAATGGGAGGTGAGTCTTAGGAGACCGGTGTTTGATTGGGAGATGACTCAATGGTCTAGTTTCATGTCCTTTTTGGACAGCCTGCAGATTCGTAGAGACATTCATGACTCTTTGGCCTGGGCTTTTAGCACTAATAGGATGTACACAGTTAAGTCTTTCCGCTTCCGTTTTGAAGCCGTGACCACTGATACTTTTGACAGCTCCAATCTGTTATGGAAAGGTCTATGTCCTCCTAAAGTGGATATCTTCGCTTGGCAGTTACGTCGTGGCAGAGTGTTGGTGCGTGATGTTCTTGGTAGGTTCGAAATGGCGCAAGGGATACTGATGAGCTGTGCGTTGTGCAATAGCAGCTGTGAGACCATCGATCACCTCTTTGTTCACTGTCAGTGGTCGTGGCTTTTGTGGAGGAGATGCATGAGTTGGTGGGAGGTTAGGTGCTGTTCTAATAGCTCCTTCTTAGAGTGGATGAACTGCTCCATCTTGTTTTTCATTGTGATTTGGACGATTTGGGAGTATAGAAATAATTCAATTTTCAAAGTTCAAGCTCCCTCTCTTGATAAGGCGGTGGATGACGCAAGGTTTCGGGTGGCTTGGTGGTTTAAGCACTATGGTAAAGGTTCAAAGTTGCCAGTTTCGCTGCTGATGTTAAATTTAAAAGAGAGCTATGTAATTCTTGCTCCTGTTAAGAAGAAGATAAAGGGCAGCTGGACATCGCCTGTGGGTGAGGATCTGAAATTTAATGTTGACGGATCGGCGAGTGGGAATCCAGGCCCGGCAGGCATTGGGGGTGTCCTACAAAACGCCAACTGTAGGATTTTGTGTTGGTTCTACCTGGCTGTCGGCTTTCAAGATTCGATTTTAGCTGAGGTCCTTGCAATCCTGAAAGCATGTGAACTTTGCGCGTCTAATCCCAGCCTAGCTGACAGGAACATTCAAATCGCTAGCGACTTTTCAGTGGTGGTCTCTTGGGCCAATAGCGCGGATAATTTTGGGAGCTTGATTCATGTTAATGCAGTCCTTGACATAAGAAGTTATCTTCAAAGATTGAAGGGTCTGTCGATTGTCTTCAATTCTAGGGAAACAAATGAGATGGCAGATGGCCTTGCGAAGTCAGGCTCTCATGGTGGGGAGGATTGTATTGTTTGGGGAGAGTAGCACTGCTTATGCTTGTTTTTTCATTTTTTTGGGGCTTGGGGTTCTATCTTTCCCCTTTGCTTTTGTGCTGCTGTTGCCTGTCAAAGGTTAGCGACATTGGCCTGTTTTGCCTTTGTCGCTGTCTTTTGATGTGCTTTTGTCTTTGTTGCTTGCTCTGTTTTGGCCTTTACTGTTGAATAATTTTTTGCGTTTCAAAAAAAAAAAAAAAATGTATGGATTGATGTTTTATGGTTCCGTTTTTCCTCCAAATTGATGGAATTGAAGCTTAATATTGATGGAGTTATTAATGGATATGGATGGATGGGAAGCTTCAAGAAAAATTTCAAGGAGTGTTGGAAAAATGAAATTTTTCTAACATACTTAATGGTTATGCATGGCTCATGGTACAATTATGGATGGCTTATGGCTTATGATTATGGCTTAACTATGGTTCATGGATTATGGTTATGGTTTAACCATGGTTAAGTTTATGAAATAATGTAAATGATGTATTAAATGATGTAATAATGTTTAGTGAAGTCTCAAGACTTCTATAAATATCTCCATAAGTCTTAAGAGTCGGTGAATGAACTGATGGCTTAATGGAGTGACACATGGCCTGGCAAAGAGCTAGATTATGGTCGCACCTCCATAAGTCTTAAGAGTTGGTGATGCACCGATCATTTAATGTAATGGAAAATGCTGGCAAAGTGCCAGTTTATTGTAGCACCTCGTCTGTTGGATGAGCAATGTACTGTGCGACTTGATGGTTGAGTACCCCCCCCATTTGGGCATTGTAAAAAAAGGTTAAGCCATTAAACCAGAAAATGGCATGGGATGTATAGATATTATTTTAATGGAAGAAATGTTTTCACAAAAGTGTCGTTCAAATGTTTTTCATTTCATGTTTATGTTTATAAATGTTTTATTGATGTTCATGTTCATGGTGAGAATGTCCAAAGGCATCACCCTTGGCAAGACTGACCCAATGAGACAACTATCCATGGAGAGAATGACCCAAAGGCATCAACCATGAAATATGAATGAATTTATTGATGGATTTTATGTTCATGGTCTGCCTGTACAAAGAAGACAGCAACCATGTTATTGATGTTTTAATTTTATCAAAATGGATTTATGGTCTAATATCTTAGCAGAGGTATCAGAATATGTTTTTATAGATGTTATGTATGTGATGTTCTGATCCAACAGCAATGGAATCAGAGCATCAATTTTCAATTTTCAAAATTTTATTTTCATATTTCCAACAAAGTCAATCAAGGGCTGATGAGTGTGTAGCTCTACCGACTGATCTTTCTGTTGAGCCCCCACCAATTTCTTTACGGCCACCAATTTCTCCTGTGGTGATGATGAAGAAAGAATTGTTGACAATGCAGAACAATTGCCAGAGCCGGAAGAATATGATGAGGATGAAGATATCCATATCAGGAAGAAGATGAAGTTCACGAAGGTGATGATGGGAACGTCGACCTGACACAGGAGTTTGAAGACATGCATCTAGAGGAGAAAGGCTCACCCCACATGATGAACAACTTGGTCTTAGGCTTTAATAATCAAATAGGAATGAGGCTCTAACGATCAACTTCTTCACTTAAGCAACTCCAAAATACTAATGACTCATCTCCCATAAACCAGTTCTAATCTGCAAAATGATGGTGACGAGGGGTAAGCCATCAACTCAGTAAGTAAATAGCACACACAACAAGTGATAAATATGTAAAAAGAGTGAGGAAAGATTATTATCTCAAGCTTAAAACACATTTATGTAAGAAAATTGGAAACATAAACCTTTAATCATAAATATACGTATATCAGGTAAAGCTTGAACAAAAACTTGCAATAACAATAAGAACAATAAAAGACTGGCTCATGTCATGTAGTATCACCCGTATTCCCGGTGACCCAGCCATTAATAACATTTCGTTATGACACTTGTATTCCCGGTGACCAAGTCATTGATAACATTTCGTTATGACACCTGTATTCCCGGTGACCCGGCCATTAATGTCATTAACGTTGCGCAACGATTATCCCAGCTATACATTTTAGAACAATTCAATAACTACAACCAGAGGAGCCAAAACATTTTCATTACCTTTCCAATCAATTATAAGAAACTATCATTTCAAATAATGAAATAAACACAATTATATAATAAACTTTCGATAGATATGAAAATTATGAGGAAATCATATTCAATAGTTGATCAAATACAATACATATAATATCTATACTATTTAGATCAAATAATTTATAAAAATACAATCACTTGTTCATTTCAAATCATTCTGAACCAGTAACACAAAGTAAATCAATATGTTTTCAGAGCTAGCAGCAAATCATAACACAGAAACTCCAAAATTTATGAACAAATAGTTTTAGGAAGTAAAGCATTTCAAAATATATTCGATACGTAGGCGTTGTGTAAGGGATTTACTTACCTCGACTCCACGTAATAATGTAGCTTACTCCTATACTCCAAAATTCACATGAACCCTATACCAAGTACAATTAAAATTCGATCATGTTATCATCCCAAAACAGTCTAATCGAATTAAAAAGGCCTCTAATATTCCTTCGTTCTTGTTTTCTAAACTGACCATTACCTACTCCAATAATTTTAACTAATTATACACACCACCAAATTGTATAAAAATTTACAGAGTTAACCTAGACATATAAGATTATCTACAGTAAAATTTTCAGAATATTATATGATCATTAGCATACACAAATTATCATTCCTATCTGGTTTCCCAAATCTGCCCATCAGAAATCTATACTGACCCCTGTCCACTCCGAAAACTCCAACAATTATTATATCCATTCAAATTCACTAAATTTCATAGACCGACAGTAAACATATAATTATACCAACATAAAATATTTCATAATTTTCAGGTGAGAATAACCAGTTCAAACAGATTTTACGATTCCTGGTTGTATGTTGGAACAGAGTGGTTTCCAGCAGACCTCTGTTATATTTCAACTACCACTATCAATTGGACACGTTATAAATCATTCTTACCTATCCCTACCTCCAGCAACTAAAGCATAACGAGGATAATAGCCTAACAAATCCTAGATTTCAATCATATAGAAATATACCAAGGAAAATTAGAAGCAACTTACCTTTCAAAATTGCTGTTGGTTCCTTGTTGCTCCACTTACAGGTTTTCTTTTGTGGTCAAATGGAAGGGTAAAATAATGTGATTTAGAGGCTGTACAAAGTGTATATATATATAGCCAGAACATTAAAAAACCCTAGCTCATTGTGGAATCAATCTAGAATGGAAATTCCTATTATTATGATTCCATTTTCCCTTTTTCCTACCATTCAATGCAAAAAATTCAAGGGTTGACCAACTAATCTGGAAAGAATTGATTTCTTTCTTGTTTTAATTTGGCTTGAAAAAAAAACTGCGGCTTTTACATGTGGAGTTTTGGATTTCACCGGCATCCATTGATCGAGGTATGCTGGATTTTCTAATGTAAGTTTGCAGAACTGGTTGATAGTAGCAGTTTTGGGTTTTCAACCAAGTTGTCCATCTTTTTTATTTTTTATTTTCAGTGAGGGATGAATATTAGTTTACTAGTTGGGTTGGTCTTGGTAGACACAGATTCTTACAAGTATCTTGTAACAGCCAGTTTCAGTCTATCCCTTTTATTTTTCCCTTTTTAGGTTACAAACCTAATCTCTTGGGATTGATGTATTAAAAAGATCATAAATGGTCGATCCGATATTTATTACAAAATTTTCCCTACTAGTAATATGATATTATGATAAATGTGAGCTTTGGGGAATGCTCTCCTATTCTCTGTCATTTCATTATTGTAGATTACATGATGATGAAGGCATTACTAGTGTAAAAATAAGAGATTTGAAACCAAATTCTGATTCATTTTGTGTGATAATCACTCTATGGTGTATCATGTCATAGCACTATTTTCCTATTTAGTTAAGTTGTGTATTAGCATCATTTAAACATGAATATAAGATATTTTTAAATAGTTGAAACATTTCTTCTAATACTTGTACAAAGTAGAGAGAATGGAGTGGCTTTGCCTCCTTAATTATGGAGTTCAATAAGACAAGGTTGGCTAAACGGTAAGTTCTTCATATACTTGCCTCCAGGGGCGTAACTCAACTGGTAGATGAACGAGCTTGGGGCTTGGCCAAATGACTCCCAATTAAGTCTGCGGCTCAAATCCAATCAAAGGCAAAAACTTCAAAAAAAATATCTGGTCTAGAAAAATGTAATATGTATTTAACGAAATTGTTTTAAAAATACTTTTTTTAATATATTGTTTCTTTTTTTTAAAGCACTACATAAATTCAAGGTTTTTTTTAGGAGGGGAATGACTCGAACCTGTAACCTCATGGTGCAAGTGTACCAGACCAACCCCACCAAACCATGTATTTCTTATCGTAACTTTCCACTAAGTTTCCGAGTCAACGTCCTCGTTGGTCAACATATCGACACTAACCATCATCCGATTATCGGTATTCAATGTGATAATATTATGCTCATACGTAATATTAACACATCTTAATCTAGCTATAAGTTGGCGATTCTGTTGCTCCAAATAGTGGGATGGTAGTTCAACCTGAATTGATACGAGCACGTTTCCATGAACCAAAAACTGTTAAAAAATTAAATTTTTTACATGTTTTCTTGCTTGACTAGTTTCAGCCGTATGAAACTAGAGGAGTTGATCAACTCAACTAGTTTCATACAGGTGAAACTAGAGGAAAATTTGAACATCAATGTTCTGATTCCATTGTTGTTTGATCAGAACATCTCATCCATAACCATTTAAAACCATCAATAAAAACCATCATTTACATAAAATACCATACATAAAAATCCATAAAAACCATGAAAACATAAACCATAAAACATACTCTGATACCTCTGCTGAGATATCAGACCATCCATAAACATCCATCCATACATCATGGGTGATGCCTCTGGATATTTTCACCATGGTTGCTGCCTCTTTGGACAGTCTTACCAAGGGTGATGCCTCTAACATTCTCACCATGATCCATGAATATCAATAAAACCATTTATAAAACATAAACATGAAAATGAAAAACATTTGAAGACATATTCTGGAAAACTTTCTTTCCATTAAACCATAACCAAACATCCCATGTCATTTCTCTGATGACTTACATTTACAATGCCCTAATGGGGGTTTATTGATAAGTCTATTTTTACGCCTTGCGTATCCCCTATTTTCCTTTGTTTTGATCTTGTTTCCTTGGTTTTTACCATATTTTAATGTTTAAATAATGTGTTTGCAAGTCATTGTGTTCTAGGAGGAGTCTACGCGTGAAAACGGAGATTTTTCGGGCAAGTACGAGACTATCGGGTTTTAAAGAGCATAATTTCCAGTTTTCGTTAGAGTGTATCACGTTAGACAAACATCTGTACCGCGTTCGTACTACGTTTTTGAAGACATGATGGGCTGCCAACTTTCGTGGTTGGGACGTCAGAGTGTACTACGTTAGACCAAATCGCGAACCGCGAGTTTCAGCAGTTTGTCCAAATTGATTTCGTCAGACAACCACGTTAAAGCGTACTACGAGCGTACTACGAGATGACAGCCACCGCTTGCTTTTCACCACTTTTGGGACCCACTCTTTGACCTACCTATATATATAACTTTACCATTTTTTTTCTAAGTATGCTTCATAATTTCTAGATCTCAAAATTGCTTCATTCACGCCATCACTACACCTTCCATAAATTCCTCCACAAATTCACATAATCCATTATCTCTTCACCATAATCCACATAATTCCTTCACCTCCACTACATAAATCTCCATTTCATACCATACCCATCATCAATCATCACTTTGGAGCATCAAAGGAAGCTTGGAGACATCAAGTCATTGGAGCCTAGCTTGCAAAGAAGAAGTTCTTCATCTTAGTGAATTTCTTGCAACTTCTTCTCTTAATCTTGTGTATTTGCTATGGTTTATTTCAATTTACTATCTCAAATGACTTGGATGTGTAATATGAGCTAAACACATATATGCTAGAGTTATGAATACACCAAACCCTTAATCTTTTGTAATGATTTGCCTAATTTCTCTTAAAATCTTTGTGTTGTGATATGGATATTTGGTGTGCTTAATGCTTTTACTTGATTGATCATCTTGTAATTGATTCATTGGTTGTGTGAATGAACCGAGAGGTGACGTGCTAAACGTGCTCGTCACGATATCCACTGTATTTGACCGGAAAGTCGAGAGATCGCTAGGCCGGCATATAGGGATCGTGTGTGTGTCCCACTGTGCTAGATTAGCCTGAGTATATTATGTATGTTTGGGTGCGATTTCTATTGCTCGAAAGAGATTAGGAGTTAATTAGAGGGGGCACGAACCTATAACAATTACTTGCGTAATAGGGGAGATTGGGCGGATCGAAATTCGTAATTAGAAGGGGGAGGTAGATTCTAAATTCTAGCATTATTTCATCGAATTACAAATATTGTTTTCTTGTGTGATTTAATTAATTTGCTTAATACATGCTTAGAATTAGCTTTAAATTAATTTAGTGATAAGTTTGAAAATCATTTAAATCTTTTGTTCAAATAGTACGCGTGCCTTCGAACGCCAGTAATCATTAAATCCCTTAGTCTCTGTGGGACGATACCCTACTCTATCATTGCACTACAATTCGACCTCGTACTATTGCGAGCGTGACGGTTTGTAGTGATCATTTATATAGAAAAATACATAAGTGTAGAACAACTAAGGGGCCGTTTGGTATGGGGTAATCAAAATAATGTGATTCCTGGGAAAGTTGTATACATGTATTTGGTTGTGCATGGGAATATTATGTTGGATTTCTGGGAATGTTAGATAATTGTGTTTGGTTGATATGGGAATGTTTTTGTCTTTATATAAAAATATGTTAAAATTAATTTTAAAATAAAAAAATTATAAATAAATAAATAATATCAGTACATCACACTCATCGTCATCTTCATTGCTGTCTAACCAGATCAAGAAAAGGAAAAAAAAAATGGATCGCTCGTCTTCTTCTTCATCTTCTCGTCATCGTCGTCTACAACTTCTTCTTGTCGTCATCGTCGTCTTCATCTTCTTCGTAGCTCCTCGTCGTCAGCATCTTCTTCTCCTCCTCGTCATCTTCATCTTCTTTGCAACTCCTCATTGTCGGCGTCGGCGTTGTCGAGAAGCTCGTCGTCGAAGCTCTTCGTCGTCGAGAAGCTTGTCATTGTCGTCGACGTCGTCATCATCAAGCAAAATGATAACTGTGATGTGAGATTCGATTTTAAAATTGATCGATTAGGTTTGGGTTTGGGTTTTTGAAAAATTGATTTAATTGGACAAAATTGGGATTTGGGGATGAATTGAAGGGTTTGTGTGATTGAAAATTGAAGAAGAAGAAGAGGTGTGATCTGCGTGAGAACGAAGAAGAAGGATTAGGGAAAAACTGCCCAAAGAAATTGGGGATTTTTTTTTTGTTCAGTTCAAATGCGTGAAGAATGAAGAAGAAAACAATTTTTTTTTTTAATTATATAGTGGGACCCACGGTGGGAATCAAATACCCGGGAATCAGAAATCCACCTGTTGGGGTGGGAATCAGATTACCCCTTTGGAGGGTAATGTGATTCCCATGGGATTCACATTCCCGGGAATCTAAAATTGTAAACCTCATAACAAACGTGGGAATCCTATCAGATTCCCATTCCCATGCTAAGATGCCGGCATACCAAACGGCCCCTAAGAGATAGTTGTTATAACAATGAGTATATCAATATCCATACTTGACAGTATACACTGCTATAAGAAGTATTTACATCTTAACTAAACTAAATTACAACCATTCCATTATTTTATTACATAGACCATAGTTAATCCATTACCATACCATAGTTAAATTATAACCAAACAGAAAAATTTCACATTTCCAATACTCCTCCTTGAAATTTTTCTTGAAGACTTCCATATTTGTTACCATTGGAGGAATATCGGAACCATTAAACATCCATCAATAAATTTCCATTCCATTGTTCTTCATCAGCAACTTCTCCTCAGGTTGTTCAATTTGAGCTTTCGTTAAGCTCTCCATTCAGGAACTTGCTGGCATAACATGTTGTTTCCAGCATCCATCACCATAACAGCACTCATCACTCACTTTGTGGTGTTTGAACCTCACAAGCACTCCATAAAACCATATTAGCACTCATGGGTGATCTAAACCTCACTGAGCACTCCATAAACTGAAAACAAAATTCAAGGTCCCATAAGAACAATGCTCTGATACCATTGTTAAAAAATTAAAATTTTTAAAATGTTTTTTTGCTTGACTGGTTTCAGCCCTATGAAATTAGAGGAGTTTATCAACTCAATTAGTTTCATATAGGTGAAACTAGAGGAAAATTTGAACATCGATGTTCTGATTCCATTGTTGTTTGATTAGAACATTCCATCCATAACCATTTAAAACCATCATTTACATAAAATACCATACATAAAAATCCATAAAAACCATGAAAACATAAACCATAAAACATACTTTGATACCTCTGCTGAGATATCAGACCATCCATAAGCATCCATCCATACATCATGGGTGATGCCTCTGGACATTTTCACCATGGCTGCTGCCTCTTTGGACAGTCTTACCAATGGTGATGCCTCTAACATTCTCATCATGATCCATGAATATCAATAAAATCATTTATAAAACATAAACATGAAAATGAAAAACATTTGAAGACAAATTCTGGAAAACTTTCTTTTCATTAAACCATAACCATACATCCCATGCCATTTCTCTGATAACTTACATTTACAATGCCCCAATGGGGGTTTATATAGAAAAATACATAAGTGTAGAACAGCTAAGAGATAGCTGTTATAACAATGAGTATATCAGTATCCATACTTGACGGTGTTTATACACTGCTACAAGAAATATTTACATCTTAACTAAACTAAATTACAGCCATTCCATTATTTCATTACATAAACCATAGTTAATCCATAACCATACAGAAAAATTTCACATTTCCAACAAAAACAACCTCCAAAAATGCTAGTAATTGACTAACACATTGATAAATTTTAACTCTTGTTTATTCATTTTTTTTTTTTTTTTTGAAACAGCAATTTACTCATGTGTTTATTCATTGATAGTAAGTCCTGTCGTCAATCCTGTATTCACGTTACTCACATTGCTTTTCTTCATCATACATACTTTTCTGGTATTAGTCCCATCTTCTATAAAGAACTGTACAACCACTCATACTTTTGTTGGAAGTTGGTTCTTAGCTTTTGCATCTCTGTCTTATTATTGTACAAACAGTACTAAAAAGAAATTGACGGTGCAGCACGTGTGTGGGTCATGAATGATGGAAAAGAAAAAAAAAATAAACCGATGATGTGTGGAACTGTTGACACACCTCTTGAAGATTACAAAATTTTTTGATGGGTAGAGATGTTTTTCTTCAATAAGACAAGGTCGGCTCAGTGTAAGTTCCTCATATCTACATCCAAAGATTGAGATAATCTATTCTTAATCCCAAAATATTACAATAGTTTGACGGAAATTATGCCAAACCACAGGAGATGTGAGTGCCCCCTCTAGAAAATGGAAAACTTAAATGATAGCAGCAAACGGAACAGTGCAAAGCAGAAAGCATATATTTACCGATCACAAGTGTTTTTCCTATAAGATCGGTTCTGCACGTTTTCTTTGAAGATAGCATTTTCTTTTACCCTAATGACAAAACCATTGGCACCTAAATTTGGAATTGATTAATCACACAATCTTCGGTTACCCAAATACAGATCTTTCAATTATTGTGTGGAGATCAGGTACTACTTTCAATTAAAAAGCTTATTTTCTTTTCTTTTTTTTCTGGTGAATTACCCTATGAGTTGGCTAATTTAGGACTGGACTCAATCAATCATGTTCAACGATGCCGCACCGAGGTACATAAGTGTGCCCTAGCCGGGAGACTAGAAAGATTTCTTATACGAGCACGTTTTCATGAACCAAAAAAAAAACTTAAAAACTTAAAAAAAAACTAAAAAACTAAAAAACTGATGTTGAACATTTTGAAGATTACTAAAAAATTTAATGGGTAGAAATGTTTTTTATCGACAAGATGATGATGGCTCAGTGGTAGGTCTTGAGATGCCCCATTCCGAATATCGAAATATTGTATTAGTTTAAAAAAAAAAAAGTTTATCTTCGAAATTGGATTTTCTACCAACAATGGCTTTCTGGCTTGGTCATGTAAAAGGGTTGTAGAAGTTTGTTTTGATAACCATAAAACGAAAAGTAGTTATAGAAAAAAAAAAAAAAAGGTCATTTAATGTAAGACCCAAAATTTTTCCTCTTATTAGTAATTATAATAGATAAATAGAAGTGTAATGTTAGTTTGATAGTTGGATTTAGTTAGGAGGTTGGTAGGTGGTTTAGTTGTACAAAACCATTAACTCCTTAAACCGATTATCTTTATCTCAATGTGTAGAGATATTAGAAAATTGAATTTGAATTGTATTTATATTCTTCTCTTTAAAGAGATATAAATGAGTTTTCACGTTAAAACTTTTATATTCTTTTCTACGCTTTCTTTTCTGAAAATCGATAACTCTCACAAATATATATATATATATAGAAAACTACTATTCTATAGATTGAGTCAGAGTGTTTTCAAGATAAAGTTCTTAAACTTTGTTCCTATTTAAATATTTATTTACAACTTTAATCTCTCTCAAAACTCTTCGTTTTTTTTAATCATTAAAGATATCTCATTAACAAGGATTGGGCCTCCATCAATTGTTCGATTTTAGTTTTTTGGTTGGAGATGTCTTAATGCATGGATTTTGGAGTTCATTAAAGAGTTCAAATTTGAGTGTTAGTATATGTTGTAATTTTGATTTGTTTTAGTATTGGAGAAGCAATATATTGTGTTGATAATTTTAATTATATTTGTGGATTGCAGTTGATGGTAAAATTTGGTATGAAATAGTAGACATTTATATCAACTTAGATTATAAATTTCGGAATTTTTGGTGGTGATTATCTTAGGAAGATTTTATTTCTAAAATCGGTTACATCTGCAGATTTTTTCTCATCATCAAACTGACCTTGTTGTGTTAGAGTAATTTTAAATTGAAATTGGGAAAGTATTTAGGTTTTATTTTTGGTACTATGGTTGTAGAGACATAATTGAATCATGATATAAAATTTCGTGAATTTTAGTGATATATAATTATTTTAAATCTGTGGGTATATTTGATGTTTAAGCCATAATAGTTAGGCTGACAGTCATGATCTCTTGGTGTTGTAAGATTTTTAATTCTCAATTGGAGATGGATAAAATTCATATTTTCAGTATAGAGATATATTTCTGGTATATTAGTCTAGAAATAAAATTTTGGAATTTTTCATGGTTCGTAGGGTTGTTAAACTTTGATAAGAATTCTGGTTGGATGATCGAAATTTATGCTCTCAGGATTGACCCTTGGGTGCTTAGAAAATTATAGAAATTCATAGGTGTTGGATAAAATTCTGATATTTTGAGGGGAATTAGTAATCTGATGTTTAGATTTATTGACTAAGTTTTGAAATATTTTGAGGCCCTTAAGATTTTCGAATCACTAATGTTTGTGCACTAAAATCTGTTTTACTGGAATTTCTACAATAAAAGGAATAAAAATGTATTTTCTTTAAAGAAGTGGAGTCATATTTCTTTTATTTGGTTATTTTGATTGAAGGATTGTTATTCTAAATGTTTAGGTTCCACGTGTGACTTTCCTATATCGTTAGTGAAGCATTAAACTAGCTATCTTCCAAGGTAAATGGTTTTTGCATAGTATGTGGTTGCAAAAAGAAATATACTTTTCTTATGACAATAAATTTAATCATTATATTATTATGTTCTGAAACGATATATATATATATATATATATATATATGCTTATACTTATGTAAACTCATATTTTTCTACTTATATATTCGTTACTTTTATTTATCCAGTTCTTTAAATGAGTTTTACCTTTACTTGAACTCTTCTTTAAAAGTTTATATGTTCTGTTCTTCAGTGCTTTAGTAATGCATATGTATTATTATATACATATTTCGAAAGTAATGTTTTAGCTCAATGTCATTTCTAAATGAAATGTAATGAAATGGTGATCACTAGTGAAAATGTAAATGCAGCGCGTGCGACAAATGAAATGTTATGATTTTGGTCTTGTACCAATTTCTAAATGAAATGTTATGATTTTGGTCTTGTACCAATTTCTAAAATGTAAATGGCCTGGTCACCAGGGGTATCGGTGACACTACTTGACTTGAGCTTATTTTTATGAAATATTACCAATCTCTATCGTACAATGAAAATGTTACTTTTGTATATGAAAATGTTACTTTAATTTTACAAGTTTACTTGTATACGAATATTTGATTTTTGCTTTTATGTACTCTTTAAAAGTTTTTGATATTTGTTATAAATGTTTTCGATTGCGTATTATGCAATGCTTATTGAGTTGACAGCTCACCCCTTGTCATTTAACATTTTGTAGATAGAGATTCTTAACAGCTTACCGTTAGGGCGATAGACTTGGAATTGGAAGTGATTGAGATTTTATATAACGACTCCCTTTGATTTTGTTACTTAGAATTTGAAGTTTGGATTCTCGAAATTGTTTTAAAATTCTTTAGATCAATTTGGACCTTATTGTTGGTTTTATTTGGAGATATATTTTCGTTGGAGAATGAGTTATTTGGAGATATATTTACGTTGGAGAATGACTTATTTGGAGGTATTTTATAATTATTAATTTTCTTTGGTGAATTAATTTATGGTTTATGATAGAACATTCCATATCAAAGTGCTTGATTACTCTTTGAATTTTGGGGTGTTACATTTAATTATGATCGTTTCAACTAGACGTTTACTAGTCAATAAATTATTTTTGAGCAAAACCGGTTATCTATTTCATTTGCACCTACAAATACAGATTGTGTGTAAAACTTGCTGAAATGTAAGTGATTGATAAACACACAAAGATGTTTGTTGAAGAACCGGAGAAAACTTTTCTGAGATTTAGAAAAGCAAACAATGGTGAATGAAAGAGAAACTGTTTTTCATTTCATTTCATTTCATTTTCATTAAACCAAATTGTTTTGGTTTGGTTAGAGCATCCCCAATAAGCAAAAAAAAATAGCACCATATATTCAGGATATATGCATTGTGTTAGGTTTTGGCTCGTATTCTCAAATGAACCCGAAGTAAACCAAACAAGACTTAACTGATGTGGAGCTTCCTAGAGACGTGGGATACGTTTGGAAGTTAAATTATGGTGTCTGAGGGAAATTGAAGATTGAAAAAGAACTGAAGAAGCGGAGATTAGCTCAAACCGCTGCCGAGCCGCTGTGGCTCATGGCAGCGGTATGGCAGCGGTAGGACACCGCTGCCAATTGTTCAGCAGCACAACGACAGCGGTTCGATATCAGTGGATACCGCTGCCAAGCCGCTGTGGCTTTGGCAGCGGTAATGGTAGCGGTCGTGGCTGGACAGCGACGACAAAAGCGATCAGAAGCTGACGTGTTTTGACGTGTTAGGAGCGGGGTGCACACCGTGACCAATATGGTAGAGACGATGTATTGCTAAGATCGGGAATGTTACGCAGAATAGGAAAAGGTATTCTTTTAGAAGTTCTTATGCTTAAAGGAAAAGGATTTACTTCCTACAAGAAGACTTGTCATAAAAGGAAATAGTATTTATGTGGAACAAGTAAGTCTTGTACGTTTAGGAGTAGGATTTCCTTTTATCTTAAACTCCCTATAACTAGTATAAATAGAACCTTGTAATTAGGTTGATGTGTGAGTTGAACACCATGTAAACATTAGAGAGTGTGAGTGAGATCCGGGGAGACCTAATGGGAATATCCAAGGAGGGATCCAAGGGAATATCGATGGATCTAGTTAGAGATCCGTGGGTGATATTTAGGGGAGACCTAGGGGATATTGTGGGTTTCTTTTTAAGGATCTTGTGAGTGGGGTTTGGGGTTAGGTGTGAGAGAGAATCCTAGAGTATATGGTTGTAACAATTTATCATATAGTGGAACTTTCTCTGTCGTCCTGACGGCCCGTGGTTTTTTACCCGTTTTGGGTTTTCCACGTATATCTTGTGTTGTGATTGTTTATTCTCTCTCATCTATTTTTCTGCTTATTAACGTTATTATTTGCTTATGGGCGTATATTAGACACGGCGTTTCCGCGTTCATCGCTAGTAGAGGATTATCCCCAACAATTGGTATCAGAGCCTTATGGTTTGGCGATGACAAGTCTTTACGGGAGATCGTATGGAGGACTTGGTGGCATTGGGATAATGATGATCATGGTTGCCTAGTATGGTTTAGCAAAGGAGATACGTCCTGAAGGCGGTATTTGAACTCGTTAGGGTTTGATGAAAGGAAGAATTTGATGGAGGAGAAGTTTGGCTTATGGTGACAGGTGCAAATCATGGAGATTCAATCTGGGTTACACAAGAAGCTGATTGACTATCAAAAAAAAAAAAAAAAAAAAAAAAAAAATCTCTCTGTGGTATGGTGTGGGCTTATCCGGCAGAGCACTCCCAGTTTCTAGTAGCAGTCTTTCACCATGTATGTGATGTAAGGATGGAAAGTCTTTTACAGGTTTGGGTGATGTAAGGACATGTTTATCCTTTTGGCAGTTTTCCCCACTGGCCATGGAAGAGGATATGTTGCTGCTAGTGGTCCATAATTGTACACATGGCATTGGTCGGAAAGTGATGCAAGGTGTATGGTGGACAAAGATGTCGATGGCTGACGAACTCCCTAGAAATCTGACTTGAGGAGTTGCACCACAATTTCAGCAGGTTATTTTGACATGGTGCCGGAACAACGAACCATAAAGATTGTGTGAAGAAAAATCTTAGGATGGTTCGTTCCTAAGTGGTTATACCTTGTGGTGGGGTATGGTGATTCTTGGTGATGAGAATCGTGGCTATGGACAAAGTTTTGAGAATTCAAGCCAAAGGGGAGAATTGTTAGGTTTTGGCTCGTATTCTCAAATGAACCCGAAGTGAACCAAACAAGACTCAACTGATGTGGAGCTTCCTAGAGACGTGGGATACGTTTGGAAGTTAAATTATGGTGTCTGAGGGAAGTTGAAGATTGAAGAAGAACTGAAGAAGCGGAGATTAGCTCAAACCGCTGCCGAGCCGCTGTGGCTCATGGCAGCGGTATGGCAGCAGTAGGACACTGCTGCCAATTGTTCAGCAGCACAACGACAGCGGTTCGATATCAGTGGATACCGTTGCCAAGCCGATGTGGCTTTGGCAGCGGTAATGGCAGCGGTCGTGGCTGGACAGCGACGATAAAAGCGATCAGGAGCTGACGTGTTTCGACGTGTTAGGAGCGGGGTGCACACCGTGACCAATATGGTAGAGACGATGTATTGCTAAGATCGGGAATGTTACGCAGAATAGGAAAAGGTATTCTTCTAGAAGTTCTTATGCTTAAAGGAAAAGGATTTACTTCCTACAAGAAGACTTGTCATAAAAGGAAATAGTATTTATGTGGAACAAGTAAGTCTTGTACGTTTAGGAGTAGGATTTCCTTTTATCTTAAACTCCCTATAACTAGTATAAATAGAACCTTGTAATTAGGTTGATGTGTGAGTTGAACACCATGTAAACATTAGAGAGTGTGAGTGAGATCCGGGGAGACCCAATGGGAATATCCAAGGAGGGATCCATGGGAATATCGGTGGATCTAGTTAGAGATCCGTTGGTGATATTTCGGGGAGACCTAAGGGATATTGTGGGGTTCTTTGTGAGGATCTTGTGAGTGGGGTTTGGGGTTAGGTGTGAGAGAGAATCTTGGAGTATATGGTTGTAACAATTTATCATATAGTGGAACTTTCTCTGTCGTCCTGACGGCCCGTGGTTTTTTACCCGTTTTGGGTTTTCCACGTATATCTTGTGTTGTGATTGTTTATTCTCTCTCATCTATTTTTCTGCTTATTAACGTTATTATTTGCTATGAGTTATGGGCGTATATTAGGCACGGCGTTTCCGCGTTCATCGCTAGTAGAGGATTATCCCCAACACATTGACCCACTGTCAAAAAAGAAAAGCTGTAAAGAGGAGGCTTGGATCCCACCTGCTGTGGATGC
Source organism: Acer saccharum (assembly GCA_030490815.1). NCBI lineage: Eukaryota > Viridiplantae > Streptophyta > Magnoliopsida > Sapindales > Sapindaceae > Acer > Acer saccharum. The sequence goes on along the minus strand of CM059877.1, from coordinate 11,049,015 downwards.
GTTGAAATTTAACGTAGATGGCTCTGTTAGGGATCAACCTGGTCAGGCAGGCATGGGTGTTGTTCAAAGGACGTCGAATGGGAGAATTGTTGGTATGTTTTCAAAGTTTTTGGGAATTATTGACTCCAACTCGGCCGAGATTATGGCGATTCATAGAGCATCTGAAATGTGCGTGTCTAATCGAAGTTTTGTTGATAGAGAGATTACGATTGTCAGCGATTCAAAGGTGGCGGTGTCTTGGGTTAATTCTGACGACTTCGGTAACATCAAACATGTTAATCTGATCTTTGAGATTAGGAAGAATCTGTCTTTGCAGGGGAATACGGTGGTTTGTTTTAATCCTAGAGCTTCAAACTCTTTTACGGATATGCTGGCCAAGAAGGGGTCTAAAATGGAGCCCAAGATTTTCGTGTGTGAAGATTTGTAGTGGGTTGTTTTCGGTTTTGTTTGCTTTTGGTGGGAGCTGTCTTGTTTTGGTGCTCGGTGATGTGCTCTGTGTTGTGTTTTCTTTTGCTTTTTTTATTTTGTTTGCGGTTTTCTTGGCTGGCGCTTTTTGTGTTTTTGGGTCGTGTTTAGGCTGCTTTTGGTCTTGTTTTTGTGGTCGCTTTGGGTTTGTGTTGTCTTTTGGGGTGTGTTGCTTTTTGTTGCTGGTGGTTCTTTGTGTTGTGCCTGCTTTGGCTTTCTTTGGCTTATGCCTTAATAAACTAATGCTGTTCAAAAAAAAAAAAAAAAAAAAAACTGGCTATATAGATTTTGTATCCAACGGCTCTTTTTTTAACCCAATATTCATTACAGTATTATTTTTTTTGTATAAATACTATTGAACTATGTTAATTTTTATTACACTTTCAACTAGCAAATTTTTATTACCATTGATTGTAAATAATAACATTTTAAATTTATTTAAAAAATAATAATATTTCTTTTTTAATTAAAAATAATTTAAAAAATAATAAGGAACCATTTTGAAGGAGACTTCTTAAAGTGTTAACTCCTTATATAGCTCTTCATTTTTAAAAATTACACTGAACTCCCTACATGTAAGGAAAATATATGGAGGCTTATTGTGGATGCTCTTAGGGTGCATTTAGTACGCGGGACGAGACATGACAACGTAGGACAATTTGTTCTTATCCCACGTTTGACGCGTCCTTATATAGCATGGGACAGAATGGGACAATATAGGACAAAAATCACAAAAAATTGTCCCACCCAAGACCCTAGGACAACTTGTCCCATGACATGGGACAAGTGTCAAAAAGACCAATTTACCCTTTAAATTTTCAAACAATTACAATCATGTCTAATATTATATATATATATATATATATATATTATAATTACATATATAATATTATATATATTATATTATTATATATATTAATATTTAATAATATATATATATATATCCTATGTATAATAATATTCAATATATCATATATATATATATATATATATTTTTTGAAAAAGCAGACTTTAGGAGCCAAGAGCAGGCCCAGAACCAAACAACACACCCACAACACACAAAACACAACCGAACAACAACAAAACCAGCAACAAGCAGGCCAAACAACGCAGCCACAAAGAGAAAAAAAAGAGAAGAAGAGAAAAAAACGAAAAAAGAAGAGGAACTTCCTCAAAACGACCCATTAACAGCTCCCTGCTTGGCAAGAAAATCTGCAGCACCATTGCCCATTCTCGAGACATAACGAACCACAACCTTTGGTTTTAGCCTGGAAAGAATCTACCTAATATCCAAAATAGACTCCATGAATCTAACATTACCCACATCAGCAGCGCCATTAACCCATGAAACAGCAGACAGAGAGTCACTCTCAATAACCACAACAACACCATCAGAATATATATATATATTATAATCTTTAATATATTATATATTATTAAATATAATAATATATATAATATATATATGATATATTAAACATTATTATTATATATAAGATATATATATAATTATAATATAAGCATAAACATATTATTATAATATATATATATTAACACCTAATATATATGATATATATATATATATATTAACACATAATATATATGATATATATATATATATATATATGCATTATTAATATATATATTATAATATATATATATATTAATAATATTTATATATTATAATATATATGTTATATAAATTATATATGTAATATAAATATAATATATATATATATTTTTTTTTTTATTATTATATATAATAATATATAATATATTAAATATTATTATGTATATAATAATATTATTACCCATACAATAATATATATATATATATATATATATATATTATTGTACATGTAATAATATTTAATATTATATATATATATATAATAATATTTAATATATCATATATATATATATATATATTATTATATATTATATATATTTTTTATTATTTGATATTATTATACATTAATATATAATATTATAATATATGTTGTTATATATATAAGAGGGGTACTTTGGTCATTTGAACTACTTGTCCTGTCTTGTCTTGTCCTAGCCATACCAAACGCATAATAGTACAGTCCACGGTTCTGTCACAGACCTTCCAAACATAATACAGAACAACCTGTCATGTCCTGTTCTGTCCTATCCCGTCCCACCTTGTTCTTGTCCCAACCATACCAAACGCATTGATGTTGCTTGTTTAATCATCTTTTTGATTGAGCTTACATTAATTAACACTTTGTAATTTTATAAATATTTCTTTTTAAGCCATAACAAGTTGTAAAAAGGCAGGGTTCAAAAATTTATTAGCACTATTTTAAGGGTGAATTTTAAGAATAGTACCGAATATGGTTAACGGACAAAAATGGCCCCACGGTTTTAATTTTTTTTAGAACTTTTCAGTTTTCCATTTTTTTATTTTTTATTTTTTATTTTTATTTTTTTGTTTTGTTTTTCATCTTCTTCATTGGACATTCATTGGAGGTCGATGAACAAGAAGATGAAAAAAATTAAAAAATTGAAAATTTTCATTTTTGTCCAATAATTCTGGAAAATTACTTAAAACCCTAATAAGTCTCAAAAATTATAAAAATATCCAATAAGGCAAGAAAATATCCAAATAAGTCTCAAAAATACCCAAATAAGTCTCAGATTTATTGAGTATTTGCGAGACTTATTTGTAGGTTTTTGAGACTTTTTGGGTATTTTGTAATTTTTGAGATTTATTGTACAAAAATAAAATTTTCCAATTTTTAATCAACCTCCATGGAGGTAGAACGACTTCGATCTCCATTGGAAGTCCAATGAAGAAAACAAAGAAGAACAAAAAAAAATAAATAAATAAATTGGAAAACTGAAAAGTAAAAAAGGAAAAAAATAAATAAAAACTGTAGGGGCATTTTTATCCATTCACCATAACAGATGCTATTTAGAATCAAGTTATTAAAGTGGTGACAGTCTTGCAAACCCACTTTAAAAGAGTGCAAAACCCCTATTGCCACTAAAAAGGTAAGTGGTGTAACATCAAAATTATTATTAATTGTTAATGTAAAGATGAGTGATTAACTAATTAATTAAATAAGTCTAAAGTCTTATCGTCTATAGAGAATTTAAAGACTAATTTTGGATGAGGAGCGTTGAAGAATCAAACACCACTTAAGTTGGTCTGCCATTACTTAAGTTAGTCTTATACTCTTATCTTCAAGGAGATGTATTTGGAAATTTTTTATTTTATTTTATTTTATTTTATTTTATTATTTTTTTTATGGTATTGGTAGCCAATTTTGAGGGAGACTCATGAATTGCACTAATTTTGAGGTAGTGGTGGTGGTTTGGAAATGGTGATGGTTGATGACCTTCATTGACTTGCACTAATTTTGGGTTGTTGGAATTGACTCGTTTTTAATTTAGTCGATTTTATAAACAAATGGTATGTCAAAAAGTTGTATTCCTTTATTGAAGGTCCTAAATTACTTCTTCATCATTACTAAGGAACTGAATATCGAAAGATATACCGAAATATCCACCGATATATCCGTATTTTGGAGGGGTCAATATCAAAACAGGCAAATATCCAATATCCTGCAGAATATCCGGTCGATTTCAAAATATCCATAAAAGTTTCCCGATATTCCCAAAATATCCCGATATTCCTAAAATATTGTGAATTTCACCCCAAAAGTCCATGGATATTTTTCATATTATTAAAATAATTTTTTTAATCCTAAACAATTAAATTATTGTTAAAATAATTTAGATTGAAAATTATTTTAGAAGAAGCATTAACAAATTTATAAAATTTTCCAACATAATAGTCAATAATAGAATTGTTGAAGACTTGAAGTAAAATTAGATAAAGAACTAAAGAGTGAACGTGTGATGAAAGATACAGTAAAACAACAAAGAGGGAGTAAATGGATTCTAAACATTATGTAAGACTAGTGGATAAAATGCTTAATCACCCACTACATGTTATAGGTAAATTTTATTTTGGATTGTTTGTCATTCATAATTAAAATTTAGTATAGTATTTATACTAAAATTATTCTTTTTTTTTTCTTCTTCTAGCTTACTATTTGAACCCAAAGTACCAATATAAAGACAGTATTAAGGATAATTCAGATCTCCTGATAAGCCATACATAATGTCTATGTGCAATTAGACCCTGAAACTGTAGGAATTACTAATTTTGGAAATTAGGTAAAAAGTTACAATTTACTACCAATTTTATAATTCCAAGATTAGAAATTCTTTGCATGGGGTATTGTGTCATATTAATATATATTATTTACATATTAATCTCATGAATGTATCTCATATACTTTAAGAATGGAAGGAAAAGTTTTGATGAACGAGCGGCCATTGCAACTAGAAGCAAAATGTAACCGAGTATATAACTTTTATTACAAAAATTTAGGTATTAATAATAAATAATAAATCATTGAAATAATATTCATACTTATAAAGTTATAATACTTAATAATTTTTATTGCAGTTGATTGGTAGGTAATGTATGGAAACTGTGCTCCATCATTGCGTGCAATAACAATTCACATATTGTCACAAACATCATCATCTTCTGCCTATGAAAGAAATTGGTCCACATTTGCTTTAATTCACACAAAACGAAGGAACCATCTTGCCTATTCTAAGCTTGAACAACTTGTTTATTGTTATTATAATTTGAAGTTAAAACTTAGGGACATGGTATCTGAAAAAGATAAAGTAAATGAAACTAATTTTATGGATCTACTTCAAGTAGCTACTGAAGTAGGAGACGATAATGAGAATCCTCCTTGGATTATGATGAGGGAAATCCTGATCCACATATTGCTTCTCATGCTCGCGCGAGACATGGGAATAAATGTTGAACAAGTGATTAGAGAAGAAGTTGGTGTAGATCGTGGAGTTATATTGTTTCCAGCTCTTCCGATGACCAACATACCTCTGATGAAAAGAGTGGAGGAAATGATGATGGAAATGATGGAGATGGTGGGGGTGAGGCAAGAGGTTAGGATTCTAGAGTATGAGGTTGGAATGCTGGTGCAACAAGTTAGGATATTCATGTCGGAGGTTGAGATGCTGGTGTAACAGGTTGGAATGCTAGTGCGGTAGGTTGTGAAGCTCATGTAGGTAATTTTGATCAAAATTGTGGTAGACAACAAGGAGGAACGAGTCAAATTGATGAAAATTCTTTGAGTATGTCTATCCTTAATTAGTATAGATATATAAAATAGTTCTTTGGGTGATTTGTAGACAAGGTCCAGATCTCGTGTACCATATTATGGTAGTTATGGTGGATGCAATATATTTGATTATCATTCGCCACAAATGATATATGCAATACCTATGCATGTAGATCAACAATATCCACCAAATTGGGTAAATACAAACTACCAAATTCATGGATCAATTGGAAGATATCAAATAACAGACGCATGACATATTAATAACTACCTTGAAAACTATGCAAGCATGTTTTTGAACCAAAATTTTGTATTTGAAGATACCTCGAATCAAGATGGAAATATATCTTATGTATTTGAACCAACAAGGAATTCATTTTGGTTTTAAATTTCAGATATGTAATGTATTATTATGTATGAATTGTGATTTATGATAGAATCTTAGAAGTATAGAACTATATATATTTTTAATGATAATTTTGTTTATTAAATATTTAATCTTTATAGTGTATATAAATATATGATATTGTAAAAGTGAAACAAATTATTATTCTATTAAATACTCACTTTTAAAAATTATATAGACTCTATCTATATTATAATTTATAATAAGCTCATAAATATGCTAATTTATCGTTGAAATATGATTCATTTGATCTATAATTACTTGTTTAAGCTTGTCCTAAAATTTCACAAAAAAATTCTAACTTTAGATGCAAATATCCATCATTTTTTTTTTATTTAATTTTTGACAGAATATCCACCGATATCGATATTATTCCTGAAATATCCATAAATTTAGAAGCCCGATATCGATACCGATACCAATTATTCATTACATCATTGAAAATTTGTTTTTATTGGCTTCTTAGAAATATCAGTATTCTATTTCAAATATATATAAATATATATATATATATATATATATATAGTGGTTTTCTAGTAAGGATGTCCTGAAATTATAAGTTAAGGATGTCCAATCATAGCCATACATTCATATTGGGTATAGGTATTTGTTAATATGGGGTTGTGGGCCTATTGTGAATATGTAGCTGTGGTTGGATGTCCTGAAATTATAAAGTCAAAAGGTCCTGATTTGAGAAATATTATATATATGGTGGTTCTCTAGTAAGGACGTTCTGAAATTATAAGTTAAAAACGTCCAACCACAGCCACACATTCATATTGGGTGTGGGTATTTGTTAATGTAGGGATGTGGGCCCACTGTGAATGTGTGGCTGTGGTTGGACATCCTGAAATTATAAAGTCATGACGGTCCTAATCAGAGAAGTATTATATATATATATATATATATATATATATATATATATTGTTGTGTGAGAATTTTGATTAGCCGACACGTCATCTTATTGGGGATGCTCTTAGGTCCATTGATGTTGCTTGTATCCCCACCTTAATCATCTTTTTTATTGAGCTTACATTAATTAACACTTTGTAATTTTATAAATCTTTCTTTTAAGCCACTACAAGTTGTAAAATGGTAGGGTTCAAAAATTTATTAGCACTATTTTAAGGGTGAATTTTAAGAATATCACTCATTTAATAATTTTTAAATGACACCTATTATGGTTAACGGACAAAAATGGTCCCACCATTTTAATTTTTTTTTTTAATTTTTACTTTTCCATTTTTTTGTTGTTGTTCTTCATCTTCTTCGTTGGACCTCCATTGGAGGTTGACGAACAAGAAGATAAAAAAATTTTGGAAAATTTTATTTTTTCCCAAAAAGCCTTAGAAATTATAAAAATACTCAATAAGTCTCGAAAATTACAAAAATACCTAGTAAGCCTCAGAGAGTTATTTTATAAATCTTTTTTTTTAAACCATTACAAGTTGTAAAATGACAGGATTTAAAAATTTATTGCACTATTTTAAGGGTGAATTTTAAGAATATCACTCATTTAATAACTTTTAAATAGCACCTATTATGGTTAACCGACAAAAATGGCTCCATAGTTTTAATTTTTTTTTTTTTACTTTTCAGTTTTCTATTTTTTTTTGTTGTTCTTCATATTCTTCGTTGGACCTCCATTGGAAGTTTTTGAACAAGAAGATGAAAAAAATAAAAATTAGAAAATTTTATTTTTATCCAATAACTCTGAGAAATTATAAAAACACCCAATAAGTCTCGGAAATCCCAATAAATCTCGAAAATACCCAAATAAGTCTCAGATTTATTGGGATTTCCAAGACTTTTTGGGTATTTTGTAATTTCAAGATTTATTGGATAAAAATGAAATTTTCCAATTTTTATTTTTATTTTTTCATCTTCTTCTGCATCGACCTCCATTGGAGGTCCAACGAAGAAAATGAAGAAGAACAAAAAAAAATTGGAAAACTGAAAAGTGAAAAAAGAAAAAGAAAAAATTAAAACTGTGGAGGTATTTTTGTCCGCTCACCATAATAGGTGTTATTTAAACTCAAGTTATTGAAGTGGTGACAATCTTTCAAACCCACTTTAAAAGAGTGCAAAAACCCTATTGCCACTAAAAAGGTAAGTGCTGTAACATCAAAATTATTATTAATATATTGTTAATGTAAAGATGAGTGATTAACTAATTAATTAAATAAGTCTAGAGTCTTATCTCTCTTTTTTTTTTTTTTTTTTTTTTTTTTTTTTTTTTTGACAATAACTATTAATCCGGATCGGGTATTTATTTTTTGAAAACTTTTGTTATTGGTAGGATTCAAGCCGCTGATCTGTGAGTCATTTACCTAAGCCCCAAGCTCGTCCATCTACCAGCCAAACTATGCCCCTCCTTGTTAGCGTCTAGAGTTTTATCTTCTAGAGAGAATTTAAAGACTAATTTTGGATGCGGAGCGCCCAAGAATCAAACACCACTTAAGTTGGTCTGCCATTACTTGAGTTAGTCTTATCTTCGAGGAGATGTATTTGGATTTTTTCTTTTTCTTTTTTGATGGTATTGGTAGCCAATTTTGAGGGAGACTCATGAATTGCACTAATTTTGAGGTAGTGGTGGTGGTTTGGAAATGGTGATGGTTGATGACCTTCATTGATTTGCACTAATTTCGGGTTGTTGGAATTGACTCGTTTTTCATTTAGTCGATTTTTGAAACAAATGGTATGTCAAAAAGTTGTATTCCTTTGTTGAGGGTCCTAAATTACTTCTTCATCATTATATCATTGAAAAGTTGTTTTTATTGGCTTCTTAGAAATATCAGTATTCTATTTCTATATATATATATATATATATATATATATATTGTTGTGTGTGAATTTTGATCAGCCGACACATCATCAAATTGACCAGAGTGTTGGAGGAGAGATGTACCAGGTCATTGAAAGTCAATCAGCCAAACCCGACAAAAGCCGAGCAAAACCCTCATCAAATGAATAAGCAGGTGGTAACATGGGATGCGCTTTAAGAAGACTGGCTCGACCAATAAGAACCTCGCCAAAACAAGATTCTGGTCGGCCAAGATATCTCCCCAACGAAGATTACTCACCTGAATCAAGGTCCAATACGCATCATTAATGCCCAGCAATTAGAAAAGGAATCTCTCAGCGATGCGGAATCAAGAGTCACATTTCAACAAGGGAACAAATTTGTCTCTTTCCCATTGCAACGTAGTCCTAAACAAGCACAATATCATCTGCATTTATTACGGGATAAAACACCAAATGGGAAAGAGATCAATCGAAAAAATCCAAGCAAGAAGAATCATAATGAGATTCTACCAGTCAACTACTTGTGCAACAAGTTTAGGGTTACAAATGAATGTATAAATACAACACATTTTACTATAAAACATATAGAATAACGTGCAAAAAAGGCATCAAGAGAGATAAGTGAGTAGAGCTCTGTAATCCATTTTCTTATAGTGAAACTTATTCTTCACCACCGCCAGCAACCGTGGTTTTTTCCCTTTCCTAGGGTTTTCCATGTAAAATCGTGTCTCACCTACGCGTTATTTCATTTTTCACCATTAATAAACTGTAAATAACACTGTTGACTAACCGATATTTCCTGTAATGAAAAATCAACATCAACATATATAATTGATGTTGATGTTAAGGGCCAGTTTGGTATTGCTGTAACTTTTATAATAATCAATGTTAGCTGTGTTCAAGGAATAATCAGTTGTGAAGTTAATCAGCAGATGTTTGGTTAATTGTATTTTTAAAACTACTGTATAGCTCAAAAGCAGTATACATATGTTTGGTAATTTTATTGTAAAAGTGCTAAGATTAGTTACAATGACTAAAATATACATGATTTTAGGACCCTATTTCATTTTTTTTTTTCATTAATTATATATATTAAATCAATATTTAAGTAGAATATTTAAATTAGAAAAAAAAAAATCCATAACAATAAAAGATTTTAAAAGATTTTATAAATCAAATTAATAATTAAATAGAATATTTAATTTTGAGGTGAAATAAGCTATATAAATGATTTTAACTTGATTTTATAAGGATAATAATTATATTTTAAAAGATGCATTAAATGCTAAAATAGATTATTTCATAATCATTTTCAAAAAGTAACCCCTCACATACTTCTCTAAATCACTGTCAAAACTTGCCAGATTATCAATTAATCACATTTGGAAGTTTTACCAAACATCATTTTATGTTAAAATTATAAAATAATCTGATTTTAACTTCTTAAAAACAATACCAAACTGGCCCTAAATCACACTATATATGTATGAAGCCATCGTCCACATAGTATTGTCCGTTTTGACCTATTGAGCTACATATTTATATCCTTAAAAAAGCTATCGTAGGATTCAAACTAGTATTTTCTTATTTATTGTACAAATATGTCTTGACATTAACCGAAGTGTAATAAACCCTAAAACATCCTGTAATTAATAAAGTGATTGTTGTGATTTCTTAAGGAACGTACGACTCCTTTTGATCTATTAACTCAATTAGTAGCTAGCTACATGAAGCAAGTTGCATGGCAACTAATGGTGTACATACTACTAATTAACAATACTGAGGTTTAGCCAGTGAAGCACGAACACTTCTCTTGGGACATGTAGCATGTGTCTGATACTCATCGGACACATCTGGATACGTATCCGATACGTTAAAAACAGTTTCCGTTGATTTTTCAAAAGTCAATAGAGGGGACACGTGGAGGATACGGCAAGGACATGCAAAGGATACGATGGAACACGCGAAGGATATAATGGGGCAGTTTTGCAATTATTTAAACAAATGAGGTCAAATTATGAATTTAAAAAAATATAGGGGTCAAAATCAAATTATTCAAACATTATAGGTTAGGGTCAAATTACATATAGTATCATCTGATATCTGCCGTTGATGGACAATCTAAGATGTTGACAATGATGATTGATGATCACGATTACAATCTTGAAGCTCACTATGATGATCAGCATACATTTCCCATATCCATTTCACATTTTCCAATGGAAGAAATTTGGAGATTGCTTCTTAAAATTTCCGTTACTGTCCCAATTTTATTTATTTCAACTTCACCTATATATTCATTCTTCACACAAATTAAATTCTTTAAAAAATTTAACCAAACTCAATTAATTTATTTAACTTTTTATTCATAAATCATATTACTACAAAAAATTATATCATTAGAAATATTTAATTTGTTGAGATCTTTCAACCAAGTATAATATTGACTATATTTTAATTATTTTTATTTTTTTACACATTTTATTAATCAATGAACAAATAAGTATTTTAATTCAATACAAATGTTTTCAAATCATCCATTTGTATATGTAATGAACATTTAATATAATAATTACTTCTAAATAATCCAGTAAAACAAAATACTAACATTAACATCTTCAAATTAAAATATTACAACCCCAAACTAATACACGAAAGTATAAACTGAATTCCGTAATTTCCTGAATTAATCTACTGCCTTTCTTTACTAATTCTAATATTTTCTGTCATCTCAGCTAACTAACAACATAATACTAATTAAACTATCATCTGAGATCTGCCGTTGATGGACAATCTAAGATGATCATGATTACAATCTTGAAGCTTACTATGATGAGCATACATCAGGTTAGCTGGCTTGGCAGTTGGCAATTGAGACTTCTTAACTAATCTTAAAATGCATCAACTTCATACTATTGTTCTTTTGTCAACAATAGTATGGCTGAGACTTTAGAGACGCAAAAGTTATTGTCAACAATACTTTTGTCAACAATAGTATCCTTCACAATAGTTATTAGGCAACTCTATCTTTGTAATTTGATTTATTTCCTCCATCCTTTTCTTGGCAGCTTTTGACAAATTCTGGTTTAATTATTTATACCTATACCTCATTGCCTAAAGAATCCCACACTAGAAACTAGTTTCTCGATCTCATGGCGAAAAACAATCCTCTCATTGTTATTATCACAGCTTTCTTAGTTCAAAGTTTGATATTTTCCTTAGTTAACGCAGCAGCAACCAACATCACCACAGACCAACATGCTCTTCTTGCTTTGAAAGATCATATAACGTATGATCCTGCCAATTTATTGGCCAAAAACTGGTCCACAAATACCTCTATCTGTTCTTGGATTGGTGTCACTTGTGGTGTCCGTCATCATAGAGTCACAATCTTGAATATTTCTTACTTAGGTCTTGCAGGCACCATCCCTCCTCAACTAGGGAATCTGTCTTTTCTTCAAGTACTTGCCATAAAAAACAACAGTTTTTCTGGCTCTCTACCTGATGAGTTGGCTCAGTTACGCCGATTGAAACTCATTAATTTCATGTTCAATAGCTTTCACGTAGAGATTCCTTCATGGTTTGGTACTTTATCTAAACTTCAATACTTGTTTTTGAATAATAACAACTTGGTAGGGACTATTCCACTATTGGGAAATTTATCTTCATTGCGAGACCTTGATCTTAGCGTTAATCAGCTTTCAGGTACCATACCCTCCTCCATCTTCCAAATATCATCACTGGAAAGTCTTAATCTCAGCTATAACCAGCTCTCTGATTCTTTCCCTTCCATCATCTTTAACATGCCTTCATTACAATTTATTGATTTGGGTTCTAATAGTCTTTCTGGTGGACTTCCATCTGATATTTTCAATTACCTTCCCAAATTGAAAACGCTTGAGTTGTCTAGCAACATGTTTGATGGCCAAATACCATCAACCATATCAAAGTGCCAAAAGTTGCAAATTTTATCCTTGTCTATTAATAATTTCACCGGATATATACCCAAGGAAATTGGAAACATGACTATGCTGAAGGAATTATATCTTGGCATCAACAAACTCCAAGGTATGATGTAGCTTAGAGTTGGCAGTGAGGTTTTCCCTTGCTTGCTTTTTCAATAAAATTTGCTGTTAAGAAAAAAAACAACTTGACAGGTACTGTATAAGCCTTTCCCTCCATTATTTATTTGCATTTTTTATTTCCTAATTTTTTATGGTGTACATGTTGTGTCTATTCAAATTTTAGGATAATTATCTAGGTGGCCACTCATTTGGTTAGGCACAATCAAAATGACCATTAGAAGGGAAATTCGGTTCAAAATGGCCATTATAGACAAACAATGTGACATAAATGATCATTCTTTGGGAAAATTACCTTAGTGGTCACCCATTTGGTCAGGTGTTATTCAGTGCTACATATTTTAATTTTGTAAATAGACTTTTCAGTGGCTACCTATTTTTTAGGGATGGTAATGGGGTGGGTTCGGGGTGAGGTGGCTCTCCCCACACACCACCCCATTTATTTTTTGAAATCCATCCCCTCATAAAACCCCTTAATAGATAGAGCGGGGCAGGGCGGGGCGGGGCGAGGTATGCTTTTCCCATCCCCACCCAATTTACCCCATTTCCTCTTAACTCATTTACCGAAATTATTTATTAAAATCTTGTAAAAAAAAAAAAATTATTAAAATAATAAATATATACCCCAATGAATATGATATAATATATAAAGTAATTCCAAAAAAACTATTAAAAATCATCTCATAAATATAAATCTCAAAACTAAATAAATAAATTATATCATTTAAAATATAAACATTGAACTAAATAATAAAATAAATAAATATTATATTTCAAGAGGGCGGGGCGGGATTATAAAACTCATCCCTGCCCCATACCCATTGCGGATTTTATTATCTATCCCCATCCCTACCAAATTGAAACCCATCCCCATCCCATAAGTGTGGGTCCCTGTGGGGACAGCACCATGGGTTATTTTGCCATCCCAACTATTTTTTCTATGATTACATATTAAACAATTTTTTGTTCAAAAAAGAACTTTTGATAGAAAAAATAAAGAAATTTAAAAAAATATATGGTGGAGATCCTTGCAAATTTAAGACAGAAAAAGCCAGCCAACTCTTCCTTCGGTGTGTGTATATGATCTTCATGATTTTGTTGTGAGAATTTAAAAACCTGAATCGGATGATTGAATGTGAATCGTTTAATATCACACTCACAATCTACCACCAACAATCCAATCGAGTACAGAAAAAATAAAAATCGCATCTAATAAAGATGGTTTTACCATGAAATAAGAAGAAAAAACAAGTCATGAGAATAGATGTGAGAAAACTATATATAAAGATTAGAGATGAAGTGTATTTATATTTATATTTTTTTTTTTAAAAAGATATGGGGTGTATTAAGTTTGAAAAATAAGTAAAAGGGTAGTCCTGGAAATAAATAAAAAATTATAAAACCATTTAATTTTATATAATTAAATCAAAATTTTAAAAAGTGGGACATAAATAGTTCGGTAGTGGGGGGGTGGGGGTGTTTACCTTGGGGGCGGGGTGCCAATAGCACCACTCTTTTAAAATGGATGTCCACTGATGTAATTATCCCTTAAATTTTATAAGATTTTCTCATACATTAATTTACTTTTCTGTAAATATTAAATGCATTATTTAGTCATTTTTGTAAAGAATACATAATTTAATAAGTGACCCCAAATTGGTGGTAGATCCCACAACCTATTTTCAGTCAAGTGTCATCTGATACACACAATTTTTTCAGGTACGGTGCCATCTGAAGTCGGAAATCTCCGCAATCTAAAAATATTGAATCTTATAAGCAACAACCTAGCTGGCATTGTCCCAAATACAATCTTCAACATCTCAACAATGGAAGCACTCGTACTTAGCTATAATCAACTCTTAGGCCATCTTCCATCAAGCATAGACTTTGGGCTTCCAAATCTTGAGAGGCTTTTCTTGACCGGTAATAATTTCAGAGGGACAATACCAAAATCCATCTCCAATGTTTCCAAGCTCTCTATTCTAAGTTTGGGAAATAATTCAATCTCAGGTTATATTCCTAACACGATTGGCTTATTTAATTAATTATTTCATTCAATTATTGGTTCATCTTTCTTACTTTCTTTATTATGACAGGTTCAATACCATATAATATCGGTGATCTTTCAAATCTTAGGGAACTTTACCTATGGGGTAATGGACTCGATGGTGTAATCCCTAACACTATCTCCAATGCTTCTCAACTCATCATCCTAGAGCTTTCCGAAAACTCATTCTCTGGACCTGTTCCAACAACACTTGGTGAACTAAGAAATCTTCAAATTCTCAGCATTGGATCAAATCAATTGACGAGAGAACCCTCAACTCAAGAATTGACCTTCCTCTCATCTTTGACAAACTGCCAACATTTGAAATTACTTGTTTTGAGTTATAACCCACTGAATGGTACCCTTCCAACTTCCATAGGAAATCTTTCTGGTATTCAAACTATTTTTGCACACGAATGCAAAATTAAGGGTAACATTCCCCAAGGTATTGCCAACTTAAGCAACCTGACAGCCTTATATCTCAGTAACAATCAATTGACCGGATTTATTCCGATTGAAATCGGAAAAATGAGACAGCTCCAAATTTTGAAGCTCCAGGGCAATAGATTGCAAGGCTCCATTCCAAGTGAAATTTGTAACTTAAGGAACTTAGGTGATCTATACTTAAGTGACAACAAGTTCTTTGGATCTATACCGGCATGCTTGGGTGATATTACATCACTAAGAGTCCTACACCTGAATTCCAACAATTTGACTTCTACAATACCATCATCCTTGTGGAACCTCAAAGATATTGTGGATCTAAACTTGTCCAACAATTCACTCATCGGGCACCTACCAATGGATATCGGAAATCTAAAGGTAGTTACTCATATAGGCCTGGCATGGAATGAATTATCAGGGGAGATCCCAAGCAGCATCGGAAACCTTCAAACTCTGAGTAATTTTTCCATAGCACACAACAAGCTAAAAGGCCGTATCCCAGAGTCATTTGGAAACTTAATTAGCTTGGAATTACTAGAATTATCTAGTAATAACATCTCAGGAGCAATTCCCAAATCTCTAGAGAAACTACGGTACCTCAAATATTTCAATGTGTCTTTCAATAGATTAGATGGAGAAATTCCAACAGGAGGAGCTTTTGCAATCTTCTCAGCTGAATCATTTATGGGCAATGGTCAACTTTGTGGTGCTCCACGACTGCAAGTCCCCCCATGTAAAACAGGTACCATCCGAAAATCCAAGAGGACCAAATTGATGATATTGATATGCATATTATTAGCAATCGCATCGGCCATGGTCATATTACCTCTCACAATTCTATGGTTTAGAAGCCAAAAGAGGAAAGGAAATTCTTTAGAAAGGGAAAATGCTTCAATTCTTGCAACATGGAGGAGAATTCCCTATGAAGAACTCTATCGCGCAACAAATGGATTTGACGAAAGCAATTTACTTGGCATGGGAGGTTTTGGCTCGGTATACAAAGGAAAACTTTTAGATGGGATGGATATAGCTGCAAAGGTTTTCAATTTGCAAGTAGAGAGGGCATTAAAGAGTTTTGATGATGAATGTGAAGTAATGAGTAAAATCTGTCATCGAAATCTTGTCAAAATCATCAGTTGTTGCTCTAACCTCGACTTCAAAGCGTTAGTACTGGAATACATGCCCAATGGGAGCTTGGAACAGTGGTTGTATTCCCACAATTATTGTCTAGATATCCTCCAAAGAGTTAACACAATGATCGATGTCGCATCAGCACTGGAATATCTCCATCATGGTTATGGAACACCCATTGTACATTGTGATTTGAAGCCTAGCAATGTCTTGCTAGATGAAGATATGGTTGCTCATGTGGGTGATTTCGGCATGGCCAAACTCTTAAGCGAAGACAATTCTTTGACACAAACCCACACTTTGGCCACAATCGGATATATGGCACCAGGTAACATTATAAATTATGGTTTTATTGTTTTGTAAATACATACATATAATCCCTATAGTAATGCATATTTACAGCTACAAAATGTACTTATAGAGTTAGGTTTTATGATATGTATCAGGTTTTGTTTCTCTCTTCTGACTATGAATAACATTGAACTTAATTGTAGAATACGGATTTGAAGGAATTGTTTCTGTAAGAGGGGATGTGTACAGCTTTGGCATTTTGATGATGGAAACATTTACAAGAAAGAAGCCCACAGACAACATGTTTGAGAGAGGAATGAGTTTGAAATGCTGGGTAAAAGAGTCATTGCCAAATTCAATAACTGAAGTAGCAGATACTAATTTACTCGGAGGAGAGAATTTCACTGCTACAAAGGATTGTATTTCATCCATTCTGGAACTGGCTGTGGATTGCTCGGCAGATTCATCCGAAAGGAGGCTTGATATAACTAATGTCCTCACAACACTTGCAAATATCAGAACTAGATTTCAACGGACTGTGGCAAGAACCTGAATCCCAACCAATGTTGTCTCTCCATTGTTCTACATTTCAAGCTCTTGAGCATCGAAAGGGCAGGATGTATACGAGTGAATAAAGTTTTATTCATTTTTATTTTATTGTATTTTGTTTATCAGCCAACTTTATAAACTGATTTATCATAGAGCTTTTGTATGTAATCACATTTGATAAGATGATGCAGCGAAATAATCACGAAACAACAATTGATAAAAGAAAGGATAAACGATTCGGATCCGTTGATTCGCGCACGAATACTGGAAGCGAACCCTACTATTAATCTGTTGATCCGCGCACAGATACCAGAATAATAGGCTTCAAAATCGTTGATCCATGCAGGATACCGAATTTGGGAGATAAATAGAGAACACTCTAAAATTTTTATTAATTCAACAACTAATTCTCCAAACCCTAATACAATCTATTTAAAGGAAACAAATTCGAAATCTCCTGGACTCCTAAAGATCCTAAACGAAATCGGGAAAGAATCCCGAATAAAAAACTAAAAACAAATTCTAATCAAAAAAGGAAAAAACACCTAATTAAAATATATAATAAATGGAAATAAAATAATATGTATTAATTACAATAATATTTTTAAAATAAAAAATCTTCAACAATATCTTTGATAATCTCTCCTGCATCATTCTCTTCAGGTTGGAGAAAATTCGTCCTCGAATTTTGATTGCCTTCATCCCACAAACCTGCATAAAATTTTTGAGTGCTAACAGCCGAGATCGTATACGACGAACTCTAAACCCTTCAATTCTTGTCATGATGAACTGAATTCGTTTTGGTTGACGTCTCTTCGGTGGCATGTCAATGTCATCCCGAGCAAACACGGCTTCTTTTTTTTTTTTTTTTTTGCTTTTTTTTTTTTTTTTTGGGAAATATGGATGGTGAATTTTTTGGCGTTGAGGAAGATAGTTGGTTGTGGTCGTGGATGCTGAGCCTAGCACAATGGTAGACTCGATGGCTCTGATACCAAACTGATGCAGCAGAATAATCACGAAACAACAATTGATAAAAGAAAGGATAAATGATTCGGATCTGTTGATTCACGCACGAATACCGGAAGCAAACCCTACTATTAATCTGTTGATCTGCGCACAGATACCAGAATAATAGGCCTCAAATACCAACTGAGATAGCGGGAATTTCAACACAAACAACAATCGATAAAAGAAAGGATAAACGATTCGGATCCGTTGATTCGCGCACGAATACTGGAAGCGAACCCTACTATTAATCTGTTGATCCGCGCACAGATACCAGAATAATAGGCTTCAAAATCGTTGATCCATGCAGGATACCGAATTTGGGAGATAAATAGAGAACACTCTAAAATTTTTATTAATTCAACAACTAATTCTCCAAACCCTAATACAATCTATTTAAAGGAAACAAATTCGAAATCTCCTGGACTCCTAAAGATCCTAAACGAAATCGGGAAAGAATCCCGAATAAAAAACTAAAAACAAATTCTAATCAAAAAAGGAAAAAACACCTAATTAAAATATATAATAAATGGAAATAAAATAATATGTATTAATTACAATAATATTTTTAAAATAAAAAATCTGTTGGAAATTTTGTGATAAAATCATATTTTGAGAGCATTATTTGGGTATAGATAATTCCATGAAAATGAAAGATTAAATGATATTTGAATTCTCCTCCGTGAGAGCTTCAAAATGGTATACTCAAACTCACAAAATGATTAATGGGTGAATGAGAAATTGAGTCTCAATTTGAGCCCAAAATGTGGGGGAAAATTGCACATCCCACATTGACTAGGGAAAACACTTATATGTGGTATATAAGTGATTGTGTGATAGTAGCTTATCAACATGTGTGGCATAGAGGCTCTCTCTTGCGCACGCGTAGGGGGGGTGCAAATCATGGACCTCGAACCTTCGGTTGCACGACTCGTGTGTGGGCGCATCCTGCGTACATGAATGCCGCTCCATTTGGACCATGAGAGTACAACCGACTTTTTGCTACTTCCCTAAGTCAGACGTTTTTAATTAAGGAAAGTATTAATTGTTTTGGATTCTGATTTCGATCTTACTTGATCACTAAGAAAACAGAATCGTGTTTAATTAGGAATAGATCTCTTTGGAGATGATTCTCTAATTAATTTCCTTTACAATTTAAAAAACGTGATAAGAAAGTAATTTCCATATCAATCCATGAAACCCTACGATTAGGTTTTCTTTTTATAAACCCTAGTCCATTCTACATAAGATATATTCTGAATATTTTAGAGAAGGAGCAGCCGTTCTCTCTTCTTCTCCTTTCTCTGTTCTTGGTAAGTTTGAACTCGGTTTGAGTTCGCGGAGAGTGGTTTGTGCTTCACACTTCCACTGTTAAATCGTTGTATCCTGGGAGACAATCGCTATACACATACGGTGTTATATACGGCGAAATTGTCTTAAAGACACCGTGTGAAACACGGGCCTCGATTTCCCTAATGTGTTGTTTCTGTTTATTGTTTTTCTGTCTCTTGCAGATTCGAACCAGATTGTTTTTGAGCAATACAAACAACAATCTTAAGACAATTTCTTCTTCTTCTGTTTTTACTTCTAAACGGTTTAAATTTCTTTTATAAACCTTCTGGTTCGGTTTCTGATTTGCTTTGCAACAGATTTGGTACTTAAACAACACTGGTTTGGGTTAATAAAATATTAATCGGTGGAAGTTGGGTCTATTTCGAGACACTAATTTCAAATTAATTATTTGGTTTATGTTTGGCAAATCGGGTCTGTTAATAGACACTGATTTGGAAATCAATTGTGATTTCTACTGGCTAATCTGATCTGTAATACCAGAAACTGATTGTGATTTCAATTGTGAAATCTAGAATCAATTATTGATTCTACGGATTGATATCAACTAATTGATATTGGTACTGTCATATATTATATATATATGATATTTTCGTGATTTTAAGAATATATCGATTGTACACATGAGTTGTGTAAATAATTGATATTTCAGAGATATAGAATTATAGTCTATATCTGGAACAACCGGAATAAAAAAATTATATGTTTATATATAATCCGGTACAAACCAATCTGTTAAAAGAACTATATGTTTATATAATCTAGAACAAAACCAGTTTATATATACACGTATATATATATTAAGTTCAGATAAACATGAGTCTTGACACCGTTTTTCAAATCATTGTTTTGATGAACTTACAAGGTCGACTGTTTTATCAGTATGGTGTACTGATATGTGTGGAACTAAATAATACAAAGTTTGGTGAACCAAAAGACAGTATTATTGTTTAATATCAAAAGTGATATCATTGTTTAAATTGATTATATTGTTATATAATCCGACACCAAGTGCAGCACTTGTTTCCAGATACGGATATTATATTTGAAGTGCTAAAATAGTGTTTAATACATGATATAAATATCTGATATATTGGTGTATAGTATACCGATTGATATCATCGTTAGATATATCGATGTATACGGTGGATATATATTAACATTGGTTTTGCCTTATCAGTGTTTAATATAAGTGGACATACCAGTTTTGTTTTACCAGTGTTTACAGTATGGTATTATTTGATACCAGCTTTGATAAACAATATTATATCGGTGTGTGATATATCTCTGTAAGATATATTAGTTATAGTTACATAAATAGCAGTATACGTACTAGTTATTTATATTTCAAAAAAAAAATTGAATTTATATTGGTGTGTTTATATATTATAATTGATATATATTAACATACTAATTTGATATATCAGTGTTTGATATATCGTTATATATATATCTTTGTGATATATATTAGTATTTGATTTGGTTTGTGAAAGATAACTACCGAATCAACTGTGAACCCGAGCGTGGTTCAAGAGATTCCGGTGGTCAACCCAATTGTGGGTCAGTTGACCGACCGATGGTGAACACTTTTGTGGGTCAAATGAATACCCCAGCGATGAATTCGTTTGTGTCACCGGTTTCGGTTCTTATGAACCATATGGAGAAACCAGAGAAAATTCAGTGGTCTGAATTTCAAGAGATGGCAACAAAAGATGTTGCTCTACCTGACCACATTGAATCTTGTGAGATTCTTAACTGATGAGGGTCATCAGGCCAAAAGTGATAACAAGTTGGATGTGTATGTTTAAAACGGTGATTATTTTCAAAATCAATTCTTTTGAACTTCAAAATTGTAATTATCAATTTAAGATGATTTATCTCTATTAATTCCGGATTAATAGAAATATTAAATTTTGAATTCAAAACAAAACTGATTCGACTTTAATATTACCTATTTTAATGAGAATTAATTTCAAATTAATTCAGTTGATCTCCTCCTAATATTATGGCTGATAAATCAAACGTGAACACAAGTATTCCACTTGAGACTCTAGTGCTAATATGACCGTCAGACTAGACTTTTCAGCTGTTAATTCAGTGCTTGTGGGAGATGTGCCTATTTTGGGGCCAAGTGTGGCAACATCGACTCCGACCATCAACTCATTCGTGAGAAACATGGCAGAACCAGTGATGAGCTAATATGTGAGTCATGGGAACTTTTACTGGTGGCAGCAAAAGGTGTTGTTCTATTTGACCACACTTAATCTAGCTAGGTTCTTGACTGAAGATGCTCTTAAACCCAATGTTGGTGAAGAGAGAGATGTTCAGGTATGAAATGCTTTTGATGCATGGAACCATTCGGATTTATGTGTCATACTGAATGGGCTATCAGACTCGCTGTATAGCGAAAACAGCAAAAGAACCGTGGGAGTCGTTAAATTGGATATACAAGACTGAGGATGTTGTATCCAAAAAGTCTGAGGTGGTGAGTATGAAACACCGTTTGGTGAATTATGTGCACAACATGGAATCATACAACAAACCACTGTGTTGTATTTCCCTCAGCAAAATGGAGTTGCTGAATGGAAAAATCATTCCTTGAAAGAAATGATGAATACAATGTTAATATGTTATGGATTGTCTCAGAACATGTGGGGTGAAGCTATATTGTATAGCAATTACCTTTTAAATAAGGTACCCCGAAAGGAAAAAGACAAGACCCCATATGAGCTATGGAAAGGAAGGAAGTATTCCTATAAAGTCTTAGGAATGTGGGGGTGTCTTGTCAAAGTGGTCGTACCTACACCTAAGAAGGTGAAAATAGGTCCGAAAATCGTTTATTGCATTTTCATTGGATATGCATAGGATAGTAGTGCTCATCGATTTCATCGATTTTTGGTGTATAAATCTGACATCCCAGATATACACAAAACCAAGATAATGGAATTTAGAAATGCATCGTTCTTTGAACATGTATTTCTATGTAAATCCAATGATGAAGCGAGTTCGTTGAAACGAACACATGTTGAGGATGAACCTAGACGTAACAAAAGAGCAAGGACGGAAACGTCTTTTGGTACAGATTTTTTGACCTATTTGCTAGAAGGTGAACCTCGAACTTTCAAAGAAGTAGTAAGCTCTTCAGAAGGACTCTTGTGGAAAGAGGCAATTAAGAGCGAAATTGATTCTGTTTTGCAAAATCACACTTGGGAATTAGTGGACCTTCCTCTGGGATGTAAACCGCTAGGATCCAAATGGATTTTAAGAGAAAAATGAAAGCGGATGGATCAATTGACAAGTGTAAGGCCAGACTTGTAATTAAAGGTTACAATTAACGAGAAGGCCTAGACTACTTTGATACATATTCTCCTGTGATGAGAATAACCTCCATTATTAGGATGATACTTGCTATCGCAGCTTTGCGAAATCTTGAAGTATATCAAATGGATATGAAAACACCTTTCTTAAATGGAGATCTAGATGAAGAGATTTACATGGAACAACCTGAGGGTTTCCGCTCCATGGCAAAGAAAGAAAGTTTGTAAATTGGTGAAGTCTTTATATGGTTTAAAGCAAACACCAAAACAATGGCATGAGAAATTTGACAATGCTATAATATCAAATGGATTCAAAATCAATGAATGTGACAAATGTGTTTATGTCAAGGACTCAGGAAATGGCTATGTCATTTTGTGCCTTTACGTTGATGACATGCTTATTGTAGGTAGTGATGATAAAATGATCAAATCTACTAAGGATATGTTGAAATCAAGATTTGAAATATATGGGACCAGCTGATGTAATGTTGGGAATGAAAATCTCAAGAACATCAAATGGACTCATACTAAGTCAGTCACACTATGTTGACATGATTCTTGAGAAATTCAACAAGAATGATTCTGGAATTTCCAGAACACTAGTAGATACAAATCTACACCTATCAAAGAATAAAGGTGAGAGTGTCTCTCAACTAGAATATTCTCGAGTGATAGGAAGTCTGATATACTTAACAAGTTGTACAAGACTAGACATAGTTAATGCAATCAGCAAAGTAAGCAGATACACAAGTAATCCAGGAATCGATCATTGGAAATGAATAGTAAGAGTACTGAAGTACTTACGATTCACTCGTGATTATGGACTGCATTATACCAGATATCATGTTGTCCTAGAAGGATACACCAATGCAAACTGGATATCTGATATGAAAGATTCAAAATCCTCTAGTGGGTATGTGTTCACACTATGAGGTGCTACGGTATCTTGGAAATCCTCCAAACAAACGTGTATAGCTAGATCCACCATGGAATCTGAGTTTATAGCATTAGATAAATGTGGTGAGGAGGATGAATGGCTACGCCAATTCTTAGAGGATATTCCAAGATGGCCAAAGCTTGTGCCGGTGATTTGTATTCACTGTGATAGTCAATCAACAATAGGAAGAGCACAGAGCAACATGTATAATGGGAAGTCTAGACATATACGTCGAAGACATAATACCATTAGACAACTAATCTCAACTAGGGTTATCACTATTGACTATGTAAGGTCAAAAGATAACATTATGGATCCGCTAACCAAAGGGTTAAATAGAGAATTAGTTAAGACATCATCGAGAGGAATGGGACTAAAGCCCATGAAATAAAAAGTCGATAAAATGGAAACCCAACCTAGTTGACTGGAGATCCCAAGATCTAGGTTCAATGGGACAACCAAGTTCTAAGACTTAGTTAGGATCACTGTGGGGGTTACCCTCAAGTCCATTCCTATGATGAAACAGTGATGCCCGTACGGAAAAGGTTAAACTATGTTTTTAATGATTCTTATGCGTTGAAATTCCAAGCTATGGAAATCCGAGCAGAGTAATGCGGGTTACTCTTAATTAAGAAATCACCTATGTGAGAGAGAAGTGGGGCCGCTTATAAAAGAGAATAGTGAAGGGCTATATTCTCCAGAGACTTTCATAGAACCAGGCGCATGTTCATGGCCAAAACGAACATAACAATGAGAACCAAATCGGGTCTGGAAGATACCTGTGTGAGGTGTGTGATCGTTTACACAAAACGGCAGAACAGTTCAAGGATATCACATCTACTGATCAGCCAGTAAAGTAAGCATACCTTTACAAGGGAAGGTTCAAAGGGTAACTCCTACCTATCCTATGCAGGTTTCGATCGTTTGAACTTACCAAACATCATCTCTCATGTCTCCTAGGTCAATTTCATTCATGTGGGGGATTGTTGGAAATCTTGTGATAAAATCATATTTTGAGAGCATTATTTGGGTATAGATAATTCCATGAAAATGAAAGATTAAATGATATTTGAATTCTCCTCCGTGAGAGCTTCAAAATGGTATACTCAAACTCACAAAATGATTAATGGGTGAATGAGAAATTGAGTCTCAATTTGAGCCCAAAATGTGGGGGAAAATTGCACATCCCACATTGACTAGGGAAAACACTTATATGTGGTATATAAGTGATTGTGTGATAGTAGCTTATCAACATGTGTGGCATAGAGGCTCTCTCTTGCGCACGCGTAGGGGGGGTGCAAATCATGGACCTCGAACCTTCGGTTGCACGACTCGTGTGTGGGCGCGTCCTGCGTACATGAATGCCGCTCCATTTGAACCATGAGAGTAAAACCGACTTTTTGCTACTTCCCTAAGTCAGACGTTTTTAATTAAGGAAAGTATTAATTGTTTTGGATTCTGATTTCGATCTTACTTGATCACTAAGAAAACAGAATCGTGTTTAATTAGGAATAGATCTCTTTGGAGATGATTCTCTAATTAATTTCCTTTACAATTTAAAAAACGTGATAAGAAAGTAATTTCCATATCAATCCATGAAACCCTACGATTAGGTTTTCTTTTTATAAACCCTAGTCCATTCTACATAAGATATATTCTGAATATTTTAGAGAAGGAGCAGCCGTTCTCTCTTCTTCTCCTTTCTCTGTTCTTGGTAAGTTTGAACTCGGTTTGAGTTCGCGGAGAGTGGTTTGTGCTTCACACTTCCACTGTTAAATCGTTGTATCCTGGGAGACAATCGCTATACACATACGGTGTTATATACGGCGAAATTGTCTTAAAGACACCGTGTGAAACACGGGCCTCGATTTCCCTAATGTGTTGTTTCTGTTTATTGTTTTTCTGTCTCTTGCAGATTCGAACCAGATTGTTTTTGAGCAATACAAACAACAAAATCTTCAACAATATTTTTGATAATCTCTCCTGCATCATAAGAGAAAAAACTAAAGAGTAGTAAATAACCTCAGAGATCCTAACAGAACGAAAACAAAACCAATTTCTTACCAAACAATAAACTACTGATACTAATACACACTGAGATGGCTAGAATCATGGAACCTACTAAGATAATTAGCAAAATACTAAAGTAATAAAGAGAGAAGGAGCTAGCAGCATTTCTTTAAAAAAAAAAAAAAAAAAAAAAAACTAAATAAGTGAATGAATAAGATATAAATTCCAATTCCTTTATGGATAGGCTTGCAAAAAGGGGTTTGTCCATGGGTGGAGAGACATTTGATAAGGCTTAGTTTGGTCGTGGCAGGCTTTTGTTGTGGCTGTTATGTTAGTGTAGTTGTCGTTGCTTTCTTAGTCTGATGTTGCCTCCGCTGTTTTCAGTGGTGTTTGGTTGCTCCTCTTTGTTTTAATAATATTTGCTGTTCAAACAAAAATAAATACATTTTTCATGAGGAGACAAACTTGACCTGACTAAATCGGGAATCTGTATATTATTGCACTAAAAAATTGCCAAGTTGCTTGTAGGGGCGAAGCCAGGATTTTGGCTTTGGGGGGGCCAGGACAGAAACTAATATTAAATATCACGTAAGAAAAATATATTAATGTATCCAAATGTAATACTGTTTAATCTTTAAGTTAATGATACAAATTATGTAGAGTAAACCATAAGAACCACATGGACACCTGATCCACCTCAAAACAAGATAAATATTGTATAATAAAATAGTAAATAATTAAAGTCTTCTTTTCTTTTCTTTTTTGAAATATTACATAAATTCGGGTTTTTTTTTTTTTTCTTGGAGGACTCGAACCTACAACCTCATAATGTAAATATGAGGGGTTTACCACTTAACCAATCTCATATTGTCTAAAGAAAGTCTTAATTTGTTCTAGTGAATACCTAATAAAAAATAAAAATTACATACATATATAGTATATAGATGGGTTTAGCTACTATATAGTTCATGTATAGTTGCGAGTGTAATTACGAGATGAGGTTATTTCCTTTTAGTTTTAATTTCTTTTAAAATTTTAAATCTTTGATTTTTGTAGACTTTTTGATTGAAATCCTTGAAAATTAACCATGTAACTATCCAGTAACCGTGTAGTCGTTGAACCCATATATAAACTATATTAGGAAATAATGTATGAAATCATAAAGAATTAAAATACTAAAATGGATTGATTTTGTGTTGGCAAAACATAAATATGGAAGAAATTTATATTATGTATAACATGGGGGACCAGGTTACAATTATTATATACATATATAATTATATACTATAATATTATAATATGCAAGTAAAATTTCTTAAATCGTGATTGGCTGGGGGGCCATGGGCCCCCCCTTTATTCGCCCCTGGTACTTGCTTGTGTCTGTGCCTGAACCATTTTTTTTTTTTTTTTTTTTTTTTTGAAACAGCATTTTATTCAAAATCGACCAGCTCCAACAAGAACAACCAGACAGGGGAGCAAAACAGCAGCCCAGAAAAAACAGCAAACAGACCGAAACAAAGGGGCAATAGCTGCCCAGAAAACAGCAAGCAAAACAAGAAAAACAGGGGAACAGCCGGAGCCCCACAGCCAAACAGAAAAACAACCCAAGTAAAACCTTAAAAAACACTCCACACCACACTCTCCCCATCCAACTGCAGCCCCCTCTTTGCAAGGCCATCAGCCACTGAATTGGCCTCTCTAGGAGCAAAACACACAGTAGAACTGCATAATTTATTCAACATGGTTCTGATATCAAAAATCACCTCAACCATTGGTAAATTGCCAAACTCCTCATCATTCACTCAAGAGACAACCTCTTTGGAATCACTCTTGAAACAGATAAAACAACTTCGAATTGAGGTATTAGACACACATAAGAGGCAAGCTTTGTGGATAGCCAACAACTCCGCTGTGGCAGCCTCCACTGACCCAACGAATGCCAAAAACGAACACAAGACCTCACCCTTAGAATTGCGCAAAACACCACCAATGCCGGCCCTTCCTATCTCCACAATACACAACCCATCAATATTGAATTTCAGATTATCACCTGACGGAGGGATCCACGCTTTAGGCTTTAGAGCCTTCACTGGTTTACTCTCGAGACAGTAGAATTCCAAATTTTGAACCAAAACAGTGATAGGCTCGGTGGAACCCCTCCCATGGTGTTTGAACCACCAAGCCACCTGAAATCTAACCAAGTCAATATACACATTCGAATCAGCAGCTGTACCTTTGAAAACCACAAGGTAGCGGGCCTCCCAAACCGACCAAACTATAGCATAAAAAAGAGTCATCCACGCCCTTTTCATCTTCGAGTTTGGGCACAAACCTTGCCATCCACGGAACCAATCTTTAACAGTCTTGTTCGCACAGCTAAACGCAGACCACCAGCCCATGCAAGCTGTCCAAATAACCCACGCCCAAGAACACTACAAGAACAGATGGTCCACCGTCTCCTCCTTCAAACCACACAACGAGCAGAACACGTCATCAGCCAAAGTGATGCCAAAATGAATCAAAAGCTCGCAAACCATAATCCTCCCTCTAAGAAGTTGCCAGACAAAAATCTCTACTTTCGGGGGGGAGTAACCACACCAAATAGGGTCAATATCCGGACCAGCCACTACACTAAGATCCTCCACACACCTGCAGAAAGGACACACAGAAAACTGACCTTTCGGACAGAAGGACCACGCAACCGAGTCCGACATGGCTCTATGAATCTTAACCCCCTCAAGGCTTGACAAAAAGGCAGCCCAGATATCCACTTCCCAGTCAAACACTCTTCTCCTAAGATGAACCTCCCATCTCCAATCCTCCCCTACCCAATTACCAAACTCAACGATATTACCCCTTTTGTTGATGGACAAAGCGTAAATCCTCGGAAACGCAGCTTTAAGTGACATACCACCCCTCCACACATCGTTCCAAAAACTCAACTTTAAACCGTTACCCACCACAAAAAAGGCCACTCAACACTTTAACAAAAGGAGAGGCATTACTACCCGAATTCCAATTCCACAAAAGGCTATCGATCTTGACCCCGTACTTAGCACAAATCACCCTTTTCCATAACGGCCTCTCCTATTTTCTGAATCTCCAAACCCACTTGATCAACAAACCCCTATTTTTAACTAACACTCACCCCACCCCAAGACCACCATTTCTCTTACTATTACAAATAGTCCCCCAATCTATAGCATGAAGTTTCCTCTTCTCAACCCCATCCCCCCAAAAAAAACTTCTCTGAGACTTTTCAATAGCATTAGCCACACACACTGGAACTTTAAAGACCACCATATAGTAAGTAGGAATGCTAGAAAGGACGGCTTTGATCAACACCAACCTACCCCCTTTGCTCAAGAACTTTCTCTTACATGGAGCCAGGCGCTTCTGAATGCGGTTCAACACCGGATTCCAGAACGCCTTGGGCTTAGGCTTTGCACCTAATGGCAACCCAAGATAGGAAATGGGGAGAGTTGCTTTGTTGCACTTGAAGATTGATGCCTAATCACCCACCCCAGAGCACTTTCTCCCAATCCTAACCAGTAACCATGCAGGATTTGTGGAAATTTATCCTTAGACTTGACACCATCTCGAAGCACCTCAGAATTCTTTTAGCATTAACTAAGAACTCCACCTTTGGTTTAAGAAAAAGAATCATGTCGTCCGCATACTGAAGATGGGACACTTGAACCTACCCCCCCCCCCCCCCCCCCCCCCCCCCGACCAAAGCTAATACCTCTAATCAAATCCAAATCCATCGCTTTATTCAAGCAACCACTCAAACACTCAATCGCCAAATTAAAAAGGAACGGGGATAAAGGATCCCCTTGACGCAAACCTTTCTCCAACTCGAACTCGGTAGTGGGACTACCATTAACAAGCACCGAAATCGAAGGCGTCGATATGCACCATTTCATCCTATTTCTCCACCTCATCCCAAAGCCCATTTCTTCCATCACACAATCTAGAAAAGAATGATCAACCAAATCATACGCTTTTCAAAATCAAGCTTGACCCAAAGCCCCCCCTCCTTGTCTCTCCTCCAACTATGAATAATCTCCTTGGCAATCACAAAACTATCCATAATTTGCCGGTTCTTGACAAAAGCCATTTGACTCTCTCCAATCACCGAATCCATGACATTCTTCAAACGATTTGCTAAGACCTTAGCTAGAATCTTGTACATGGAGCTCACTAGACTAATAGGTCTAAAATCTCTCATAGTCTCCGGATGAGCACATTTAGGGATAAGCGCTAAAAAGGTCTTGTTAAGATCCTTTACTATCCCCCCATTCTTATGGAATTCCTTGATGAAAAGCATAAAGTCTGGTTGGATGGTTCCCTAATTAGCTTTAACAAAGTTCAAATTAAAACCATCCGGTCTAGGAGCCTTATTCCCATCACAATTGCGAACTGCAGCCCACACTTCCTCAATGGAAAAATCGAACTCCAGAGACTCTCTTTCAGAGACTAAAATTTGTCTGAACGGAATGCCATTGATCTTAGACCTAGACCATCTGACATTAGAAAAGTGATCCTTGAAATACTCCACAATTCCTTCCTTAACTAGAATCGGATCTAAGACCTTCCCATGTTAGGATTATTCTCAATAGCAAGAGTGTAATATTGTAATTGACAATCTTTTTCATATTAATAAAGTGATTTCTGGTTTAACAAATCTTATAGCATTTATAGTTTAATATTATAATTGTCAAAGTAAATAATCATAAGGTCTAAATACTAAGAGAAAAGAAGAATTGTTCGTACATCTAGATATGTATGAGGTAGACACAATTCTTTAGTTAGTTTTGAATAATGTTCACAACTTAAGTTAAAGGTTGGGCACCTTTATCTTGTTAAAGTTGTAGAATTCTTTTGCTAGCATTTGAGTGGGATCAAATGAGATATGATGAGTCTAAAATCATCGAAGTGTCTTCGAGTAAAAGAATCTAGTGCACTAGGTGCATTGAACTGGATCACAATGAAAAGCTTTATCTAGAATCGTCAATAGATAATAGTCTTTTCATTATCAGGACAATCGGAGAGTCTATCTTAATCCTGAGAAAAATGATGGACTTATGGTTGCAAGTGATATCATTTGAGTTATCAATGAGTACGATTATATAGCATAGTCTATCCTCGATAGTTTGGTGATATTCATTTGTTAATCGATAGAGGCCGAACTTCATTTATAAATATGGATATCGTGGCTCCATTTATTAAATGAGAGTATAATATCATCATATGGATGTTTTGAGGTAATTGGATATTAAATCTCAACGTTGAGTTTTCGATAGTGACTATTGAAAACATGGCTTTTGGACAAGTCAAAATATCCAAGTTCAAAACGTGGTCATATGAGTAAATATGGTAACTTGGAGAGTTATAGGCGGTCTATGAACTATAGGCGGTCTATGAACTCTTGGCGATTACTGATATTAATCACGAGCATACACTATCTCCAACATAATTGTCTAGGGTATGAATGAGGAACATCTTCTTATTCTATCTTTATTTAAGAGTTCAATTTTAGCTCTTTAGTGGAATGAGTTAAAATTAATGGATCGGACCTAAGTGAATCATTTGTTGATTGTGATTAGGTTATGTCTATTGAAGCTTAAATTTAGATAGCCCGCCAAGATCCCTAATCCACACGGACTTGCATGGATCACTTGATATATTATATCGGACCGATTTATGGGTCCATCTAGAATTGCATTTAATATATTAAGAATATAATTTGCACATTATTTGATTAATGGGCTAATCAATTATATTAATATATTAATAAAGGGCATGTGGGCTTGTTTCTTTTAGTAAGAATGGGTCTGGTTCACATGTGGGTTTTTTATTTAAAGTCCAATGGATTAAATAAAATAAGAAAATAATATTTGGCCCATATATATAATGTGGGGCGGCAAGGCTAAATAATTAGTCAAAAATATCATTTTATTTTATTGTTTGATTAAATGAGAATTAATTAATTATTTAATTAAGAAACAAAATCTTTTTCTGATCAGGAAATATATTTCCTAGAGTTATACTATTGGAAGTAGTATACTAAAAGTAAAAGACTTATTTGGTAAGAAAATAAATAATAAGGTTTATTTATTTAATCAAATAGGAAAGTCTTTTATTAAGTCAATAAAAGAATAAAAACACTTATGAGTTGAATTAGGGTTAGGAGTCTCAAGTTGATGGGAATTAGGGTAAAACACAAATCCTTTTTTGTAGAGGATTTTCGGCCAACCCTAATAGCATCACAAGGAGATTTTGGCAACCCTAATTAAAAGAGAAGTAAAATTCGGCCACCCTATATAATACACCATATAGGGTTCGGCCACCTCCTCCTTTTTTGACTGGATCAATTTCTTCTTCTTCTCATACTCATAGAAAAGTGTTTGATTATTCAGCCAAGACAAAAAGAGAGAAGAGATTATTCTTTTGATAGTACACTAATTGCTTATTCATCAATAGGCTTGTGTGTACAACATTGAATTAGGTTCACGCGAGTTTCGATCATTATATTGAGAACTCAAAAGTGACTGGAATAATCTTTGTAGTCTTTTGGTTGTTTTGTGACTAACAATAAGAAAAAGAAAGTTTGTTTGTACATTCTCAGGTAAGCAATTCAAAGAAAAGGGAGACCACGCTCCTAGGTGATTCACGTTCGTGCTAGGATTAAAGATCTTGCGGATTACCATCGACGTAAGTCAATCGGATCACGCGATAAAAGGTATTCTTCTTTTGTTAGTATGTATGTTTAATTAATTTAAAGGGTTAAGGTTCATCAAAGGAAAAATTTTAAAACTATACCAAACCTATTTTTTAGTCTCACTTCCGCTGCGATGACCGTATTTTTCCCTACATCCCATTACCAAAAGAAATTTCAATCAAGCAATTTCTATTCCTCCTCCCACTTGCCATGCTATGGAAGAATTTGGAGTTTCTATCCCCCTCTTTTAGCCAACTCACCCTAGAGCTTTGCCTCCACAATTGTTCCTCTTTTCTAAGCTCCTTCCAAAAATTCGAAAGAAGAAACAAACGCTCTTGCCTAAGACTATCAATCCACCCCTCCAAATCTGCCCTTGATTCCACATCTGCCAACTTTTCTTCAAGAATTTTACTGCCAGCCAAATCCTTCTTATAAGCAGCTAGCCACCTTTTCATTCCACTTTTAGCACCTTTTAAACTTGCAGCCAGAGCACAGCCTCTCAAGTCCTTCGGCTTACCAACTTTCCCCCCTTTCAAAGCTTCCTTCATCAAACCTTTTTCCTCAAGCCAACCATTAAGGAACCTAAAAGGTTTTGGACCCCAATCCTCAACCTTCTCCCCCATAATAATAGCATTATGGTCCGACAAGGATCGAGGGAGAGCCCGTTGCAAAAGATTCGGAAACCATAACAAAAGCTCCGGGGAAACAAGAAACCGGTCCAACCTTGCCCATGAAGCCTCAAGTCTATTATTTGACCACGTAAAAGGTGAACCTCTCAAAGGAATATCCAACACCTTTGCCCTAAGCACAAAATCATTGAAATTTTGAATGGATCCCATATCAATCCGTTTACCTTTCCTCTCTGAAGGGTCAAGAACGGAGTTAAAATCTCCACCTATACACCAAGGTAAAGGGAAGGTGTTTTGCAAATCTACAACATAATCCCACAGTTGCTTTCTCTCCACTTCCACATTTGCCG
Source organism: Acer saccharum (assembly GCA_030490815.1). NCBI lineage: Eukaryota > Viridiplantae > Streptophyta > Magnoliopsida > Sapindales > Sapindaceae > Acer > Acer saccharum. The sequence goes on along the minus strand of CM059877.1, from coordinate 11,015,275 downwards.
CATAAATGTTACAAAACACCATATATTGCTTAACCCCGCGTAATTCCCCCATCACTATAATACATCTCTTCGAAGTGATGCAAGCCTTAACTAAAAATAGCTCCTCATTCTAGAGGGTAATTAGACCACCTGCTGCCCTAACAGCTCCCTCTCCAATCTTGCCACCGAGAGCTATAATCACTCCACTATCAAACAATTTCAATTTTGTCTCTTGGATAAAAACTATAATAGGTTTGTAATGGAACACCAAATTCCTCACTACCTTACATTTTTCCACTTTCCCCAAACCTCTAACATTCCATAAGAGTGCTAACATAAAGAAATAAGAGACCCAACAAGAAACAAAAACACAAAACTAACCATTCAAAGCTTCAAATCTCGTTGTCTCCTCCTCGTCTCTTCTCTCAATTTCGACCAGAACTTCTTCTTCCACTTCTGAGAAATCGATTCTTATCATTGAGCCAATATCAATGACATTAGTCACCTCATCCTTCGCTGAACCTATCATCATCGCTTGCTGCCCCACATTATCACCTTGACTAACCTCAATCCCCCTGTTCTTGGAATTCCTAGTCCTCATGCCATGAGAACTAGAAGCTTTTGGCTTGCTTCTACCACTCTATCTATGCCCTTAATTAGAAACCTCAACCCCTTTAGTGGATTGTTGAAGCTTCTCCTCTGCAACTAATGCCGCCTGAAAAAACTCCTCTTCACTGTCAGCCAAGACCATTGCAGCCCTCCTTCTTTCCTCTTCAACTATCTTCCTGACCATATTTTCCTTAAGAGTCGAATTGTCACTACTTGGAATCTCACCTTCCCCCAGCTCACTTGAATTCGGTCCAGCCTGTACCCTATCCTTCATTTTTGCTGCTATGGTCGCTTGGAATATCTCTTCCATAGTGGCTTCACTGTCACTTGACACCTCCTCAACAAGAAATGAGTCCTGACCTCTCGAAACCTCCCTTAAACCCTGAACTGAAATGGGCTCCTTAATTCTTGAAGTCTCGCTCATACCTCCTACTGCGATGGGTCTTCTACCAAAGTCTGTCCTCACTACTGGATTCACCATAATTGGGCCTAAATCCACACATATTGCCCTATTCCCTTTTGAGATACTATCTGGGCTTGTTGATAGATTCTAAGAGACTTTCTTGGGCCTATCATAAGGTTGCCCAATTGGATTCTTATCACAAATTTTGGAGCAACCACCCCTCTCTGTGGTTGACTCCAAAAACACACTTTTGCCCACACCAATATCTGACGAGGAGGTGTTGTCCGCAGAGCTATATCCCCCTAGTCTGACACCATTATTTGTCTTTTCTAAGTTCAAAGCTCCACTCTGAATCATAGGAGCAAAAAGCCTTCTTTTAGTCTTCTTGAAACATTTCCTTTTGCCTTTTTCAAGAAAACTTCTAACCACCACACCCCTGTTTTTCTTCTCTAACTTGCCTAAACCTGATCGCCTACACTTGACTGTCCTTTCAACCTTATCACTCTGACTACATGCCCCTTTGTTGCTCTGCTGTCTGCCCACTCGGGATGAGAGCTTAGTAGATGTTTCACTAACCTCCTTTGGCCAACAAATTTGAAAATTTTCCTTCTCCAGTATTGATTTCCGGCCACCTAAGGACTGACCTTTGTTCAAAGCCAGGAAGGCAATTCCAATGTGGTTAAGGGTGGGTTGGGAGACAGTCTTAGCTGTGCTCCTCTTAACTCTAGTAAGAGCATTAAGGACAAGGGAAGTGCTAGTGGGGACAACTCAAAGCTAATGAAAGCTAATGGGGGTGTTGGTAAAGTAATACAGAGTATTGATTGATGTGTAATTCTCACACACTTTCCATTGAATATTGAGTAAATATATACAGCACTACTTTGATTCCTACTTAACCAAGTAATCGATAATAAAGGCTATTTCCTAAACAGATTTGTACAAGAGAAGCAAGAGACTTAAACTGATAAGGAATGTAAGTTAGAATATTTACACAGTTATAACCCAATACGACCTCAATATGTCCAATATGCCCCCTCAAGATGGATCTCGGTTGGAGATGCCAATCTTGCATTTCAATGTCTGAAAATTGGCGCGCGGAAGTGGCTTCGTAAGAGCATCAGCCAGCTGATCCTTAGAAGATACATGAGTTACTCTGAGCGAACCGGACTGAACTTGGTCTCTTATAAAGTGAAAGTCTATAGCCACATGTTTCATTCTGGAGTGAAATATTGGGTTCGAGCACAGCTGAGTTGCCCCAACATTATCGCAATAAATGATCGGAACTGAGGGCAGTGTGAGACCAAGGTCTGTCAAGAGAAAACAGACCCAATTTAATTCAGCAGCAGTGGAGGCGACAGTTCGGTACTCAGCTTCAGTGGAGGAGCGCGCGATTGTTTGTTGTTTCTTCGAGCTCCAGGATATTGGCGTTCTCCCAAGGTAAACGACGTAAGCACCTGTAGAGGAGTAGTCATCCTTGTTACCCGCCCAATCCGCATCGGAGAAGGCATGAAGGGAGATTGGGGAGTCCCGGTGAATCAGGATTCCGTCATTTAAGGTGCCTCCTAGATATCGCAGGACACGTTTGACAAGTTCCCAATGATCAGAGGATGGTTGGTGCATGAATTGCGACAACCTGTTGACCGCAAACGAAATGTCGGGTCGAGTTAGGGACAAATATTGGAGGCTGCCCACCACCGTTCGATAAGCTGTAGGATCACTGAGGGGTGTGCCAGAGTGTAGACTGAGAGGTGGACTGGTAGGAAGGGGGGTTTGGACCGGTTTTGCCCCTGCCATTTTTGTCCGAGTAAGAAGATCCATGATGTAGCGACGTTGTGACAATAATATGCCGTGCTGGTGAGGAACAACTTCAACACCTAAGAAATAGGAAAGGGGCCCAAGATCCTTCAGGGAGAATTTTCGAGCAAGCGCGTCAACAAAGTGTCCCACCTGTGTCGCGCTATTACCTGTAAGAATAATGTCATCAACATAGATAAGAAGGTATAAGAGGGTGTCACCGGATTGGAGAATAAAAAGTGATGTGTCCGCGTAAGAGTTCTTGAAACCGGAACCAATGAGAAACTGACGTAACTCATGGTACCACGCACGCGGTGCCTGTTTGAGACCATAGATGGCTTTGTTGAGCTTACAGACATGTGTGGGATGATCGGAGTCAATGAAGCCCGGAGGTTGAGCCATATATACCTCTTCAGTGAGTCGGCCCTGTAGGAAGGCGTTGTTGACATCCAGTTGCCGTAAAGGCCATCCATGACTAGTGGCAATACTGAGAACAAGTCTGACAGTGGTGGGTTTGATAACCGGGCTAAATGTCTCGAAATAATCGACTCCAGGACGTTGATTGAATCCTTTTGCAACCAAACGGGCTTTGTACCTGTCAACTGTACCATCGGATTTTCGCTTGATACGAAAGATCCATTTGCAGCCAATGATGTTGGTGGAAGATGACGGCTGTACCAGTTCCCAGGTGCCATTACTTACCAATGCATTACACTCCTCGGACATGGCTTGACGCCATTGCGGGTCCTTCAGTGCCTGAGCTGCTGTAGTGGGTTCAACCTCGGCTGATTGGTGCAGTTGGGTGTGTAAATTAAACTTCTGAAGTGGTTTGTGCACATTATTCTTGGACCTAGTGATCATTGGATGATCGTTTGGGGCAGGCTGCTGCTGCAAAGAACCCGACAGCAAGGGGAGGATTGCTGGAGGTGACGAGCTGACAGGAGGAGGTGTGACAGTGGCCGGGAGGACTGGTGCAGCGGAAGTAGGAGCTGCTGCTGCAGACGTCGACACCACAGGCTGGGGAGCAGCCGCTGCAGAGGAGGACGGTGGAGAAGCCTCAAGTTCCGATGCAGAGGAGTCAAGGTATGGAGGCAATTCCGGTGGAGGCACAGCTGGGGAAGAGGCCGACCGACCAAGACCTGGTTGCATGATAGTGATAGACGATGAAGTCCATGATCCTATATCGGAAGAGGGCGAACTGTCGGAAACAGTGGCGGACACTTTGTAGGGGAAAACAGACTCGACAAACTGAACATGACGGGAGACAAACAACCTATTGGTGGACGTGTCTAGACATAAGTAGGCACTCTGAGACAGTGAGTATTTAAGAAAGACACACGCAGTAGAGCGAGGATTGAGCTTGTGGCCTGAATATGGCCGAAGCCACGGATAACACAAACAACCAAAAATTCTAAGCTTAGAATAATTCGGCGTGTGACCAAAAATCTTTTCGAATGGTGACTGAAGGGAGAGAGTTCTGGTGGGCATCCTATTGATTAAGTAAACAGCCGTAGCAAAAGCATGAGGCCAAAATTCTAAGGGAAGAGAGGCATGAGTCATTAATGTAAGCCCAGTTTCGACAATGTGTCGATGGCGTCTCTCAGAGTACCCATTGTGTTCAGGCGTGTGGGGTGGTGTGGTGTGGTGAGATGGGAGATGCCATTATCCGCTAGAAAATCTCTAAGAGATATGTATTCCCCACCATTGTCTGAGTAAAGAGTTATTATTTTGGCTTTGAAGTAATTTTCTACAATGGCTCTGAAGCGAATGAAAGTCTGCTTAACTTCTGATTTCTTTCGTAGAGGATAAAACCAAATATATTTGGTGAAGTGATCAACAAATATAATATAATACTTAAAGCCATCAGGAGAGAGGATCGGTGAAGTCCATACATCAGAAAATAAAATTTCTAAAGGCTGAGACGAGACAAGAGATGAAGTTGAAAAAGAAATTTTATGACTTTTATTGCATTGACACGCATGACACGAAATATCCTTGGACAAAGGCGACGACAGATCTAAGCTAAACTTGGAAACAATATTATTTAAAATTGGAAAAGCTGGGTGACCTAATCTATGATGCCAATTTATTGATGACGCTTTGACACCGGAGAATGCTAGGATTGGGGAAGACTTGGACTCGAGAGTTGGCCATTCATAGACCCCATCCTTGGTTATGCCCTTCAGAAGAATTTCCCCCGTACGAAGATCCTTCACATGAAAACAAGAAGATAAGAATTCAACAGAGACATTATTAGTGCTACAAAACTGTGATATGGAGATTAGATTCTTTTGCATGCCAGGAACACAAAGTACATCATTTAAATTAAATGTTTTGCGATGAGTGTGAAGAGTTGTGGAACCAGTGTGAGCTATCGAGAGATTTGTACCGTCACCAATCATAACATCATCAGTGCCAGTATAGGGTGCATGAAGTGAGAGATTGCTTAAGTCAGTCGTCATATGATGCGATGCCCCACTGTCAAGGAGCCAGGCGGAATTATTTGAGGTAGTGTTGGCGGCAAAATTAGCACGGGGCTGCCATGGTGGTGGTGCGGATTGACGAAATTGCGAAGATCCCTGGCTATGATGTGAAGTAGGAACCATCTGAAAAGAGGTACATCGTTTGGCTGAGTGACCCTGAGTGCCACACAGTTGGCAACGACCCAGATATGGCCGTGGAGATGATTGGCTGCTACGAAACTGATTGCCGGTATGTTGAGGGGACTGAAACCGGTTGTTGGCAGCAGAAGAAGGACGCCAACTGTTGGAGGCATGAGGCGGGCGACCCTGAGTGGTGGTTCTGGCAGTCACGTTAGCCACAGCCGGAAAGGAAGGAGTGTCCTTCTTGTTGCCTCGAAGTGTTGCTTCAAACGACAGCAATTTGTCATGAAGTTCTTCAAAAGTGATAGGAGAATCCCGGGCTTGAACGGCACGAACCAACTCCTTGTACTCATCATCAAGGTCATTAAGAATTCTCTCAGTGAGATCCTCATCGTCCACCGGGGAACCAAGCAAGGCTAACTCATCTGCACGGGCTTTAACAGAGTGAAGAAAATCAGTGATATTTTGATTACCTTTCGTGGTGTGTTTGAGGAGAGATTTGAGTTGTTGGATGCGGCCACGGGATGGTTTGGCATAAGTATTAGAAAGAATAGTCCAGGCCTCCAGCGATGTTTTCACTCGGGCAACAGAAGCAATAATGGTTGGCGACAGAGAGCCAACGATCGCGTTCAGGATGAGTTGATCTTGTCGAATCCACAAAGTGTAAGCAGGATTCGGAGAAGAGACACCATTGATCGGTACGGTGGTCGGGGGACATGGTTTGGTGCCATCAATATATCCAAGAAGATCAAACCCAATGAAGAGAGTGTGAAATTGGATCTTCCAGGACATGTAGTTGTTGGCAGTGAGCTTGAGAGGAGCCTGAGCAGCTATGTTAATGGTGATGAGTTGGAAATCAGTCGAGCGGAGGGCAGCAGAGGTAGAGGACATGACATTAAAGATAGGAGGCGGTGGAGTGGAGGAATTATTTTCGGTGGTGGAGTCAGTGACGATCGGCGTCATAGGAAGGGAGGTGCTGCCTGCGGGAGTAGGATCTGGAGTTGTGTTCGTCATTGAACAGAGAGGATTAAGGGAAGATTTGTGAGAAGAAAAAAAAACTAGGGTAGGATCGGTTGCTCTGATACCATAAAGTAATACAGAGTATTGATTGATGTGTAATTCTCACACACTTTCCATTGAATATTGAGTAAATATATACAGCACTACTTTGATTCCTACTTAACCAAGTAATCGATAATAAAGGCTATTTCCTAAACAGATTTGTACAAGAGAAGCAAGAGACTTAAACTGATAAGGAATGTAAGTTAGAATATTTACACAGTTATAACCCAATACGACCTCAATACGTCCAATAGTTGGTACCAATGTTGGCAACCGTGGGGAAACCGAAAAGAGGAAGGTTTGTGGTGAGAATGTTGAGGTTTGTGGCGAGAATGTTGGATCAATTTGTTCTTATGTTGGGAAAGGTGGCAATTGTATTGTTAAAGGGAAGTTGTAAGGATTCTCATTCTTTGATTGGCTTATTTCGTAGACAAACCACAATTGAGGTTTTTGTAAGGGTAGATTAGGCTTTCAAGACCTCAAGAGAAGAAGCACCAAATGTATATTTATTGTGCTTGCCTTGCTTTGAAGAGATGTAGTTGCACACGCTCACAACTCTTGTCTAATTCTTACTTGAATGTTGTGTGTGTATTTTGTGTGCATTATTGAATATTTATTCTCTCTTCTTGCATGTGTTTTATTGTTTGCATCTTGTGTTTTTATTGTCATATCATGTTAGGCTTAGGATGCATTGGTTTTTGTCTTTTGACCCATGTTTTTCTTGTTTGATTATTGCATGGCATGCACTCACTTCACACTTGCTCTATTGCATTTATTCTACGTGTGACCTGGTGATTTGAAAAGAGAAAATCTCTTTTATCGCTGCATGTACCGCCCCTTGTGCAAGTGCATGGGGAGCGGTTGATGCGCCACGGGATAGTTCTATAAACTATCGTAAATAATGTGGCGTGGTCGTGTTTATACGCAAGTGCACGGATCGTTAAGATCGCATAGCAGCAAGTACGGTTCGTTCCACAGGGAAGGTATGGTACACGTAAGGTCGGTTCTACACCTTATGTTATAGTCACACTATTTACACTATATACAAGCAAGAAAATAAAAGCATGGGTGGCAAGCAATTATCTAAACTAAGATGGCAAGGATGGAAAATTAAAGCTATGCGTATCCTATGGTCACGGATACGTAATCTCTATACTATAACTACAACTAAGAGAAGTGAACACAAGACAACTAATTAATCTAAACTAACTAGATTATCAACTAAGTAAGCAAGTAAGTAAATTAACACTAAGTCACTATAATTAAATTACACTAATGTCTCAATTAATCAACTACAACTAAATTATACTAACTTAACTACAACTAACTAAACTAACTAATTCTTGCAAGGTTATGCAAGAGCATGGATAAATGAAAAGGGATTTTATTAATTGATCACAATTAAGCTCACTAGTTCTATGGCATAGGTAATTTAACAACTACCACTCTAAATATTATCAACTATGATTATAGAATGACAATGATAGAGATAATACAACCTAGAACCTAAGAATTAGTCAACAAGTGTTGATCATGTACTTACTAACCAAGACTTCTCCAATATAGCTAATCAAATGTTATTAAACAAGATTACAAGTTACTAATTTGTCCATCAACAACATGCATCCATTCAATTTAACTCAATTCAACATTTAATAGCTAAATATGGATATAATAGATATAGAGATCAATTAATTACAATATATAGTCTTATGAAAACCAATCCCTCAACATAAAGAGTATATTACACATACATGTTACATGAATCACAATTAATGGAAAGAAGTAATAGATAGAAGTAACCACAAGATGGTAATCTTCTTGTCTTCAATGAAGCTCCAAATCTACTCCTTCCAAGCTATGAAGCTCACATGCAACCATGTAGTGTTTGTCTAGGTTATCTAAGCTATTCTAGGTTAATTTTATGAGTAGTTTATGTAATACTTTGGATGTTAGAGAGAGTGTTTTAGGTTAGGAAAGAGGGATATATATATTAGGGAAGATTTAGGCAAGGTTTGGCCAGAGATATGCCAAAATATCTCCAAGGTCGGTCACTCCGGCGGGTTCAGCACGCCAAGCTCGCGGGTTTATTCCCACCGTCGGAACTCGCAGTGGAAAAATGGAAGTTGGCCGCGAGTTCTAACCTTCTGGACTGCGGGCTTGTTCCCGCTGTATGAAACCGCTGATATTCCGCGAGTTTGGATAAGTTTGGGAGGCCAAGAATCCACTGGAAGTGTGCTTGAAACTTGCACCATCAATGGAGTTTGGTGGACTTGGATGGGAGGCAAAACTTGTGCATGGGATGCCCAAAATGGGCCCATTGTGACTGGGAGGAAGTGGGCTTCTGATCTGGGCTGAAATCGGTCGGAAAAACCATCAAAAAATGGCCAGAAAAAGTAAGGCAAGTTGTCGGGTCACAACGGGGTCAATCGGGTCTACACCGGGTCGAATCCGAGTTGGGCTGACCCGGCTGAAGCTTGAAGATGATGATGTGATCGCTGATGTCACGTTGACACGTGCAGAGGCCAAAACGACACCGTTTTTCTTGTTGAAGTGGTGCTGATGCCTGCCCTGGCTGGCAAATTACAATTAGCCCCCCTGATCTTTGGCCTATTCATAGAATCTTCAATATTTCTCCGAATATTTCACTTTTGCCCCTGATTTCTCCACAATTACACAATTGCCCCTGAACTTCCCAAATTCCCTGAAACACTTATTTACACCCTATTAAATACACAAAAATGCTCGGAAACTAATACAAAAGATAGGAAAATGGAGCGCTAAATGTGAACATTTAGAGCGCGATCAGCGGTCCGCAAAGCGACCCAGTTCAGTGTCTTCACGCTTGATGTACTGCTGCCCAGGTAGGTTGCCTCTTGAGCGGTACACGCAGCGAGCGATTCCAAAAGCCTTCACACTGGTGTACCGCGGCCTAGGCACCTTGCATAGGCAGCGGTACGCTTAGCGGTAGACCGTGAGAAGCTGAAACGTTTTTGTCAAAACTACTCCACTTTGTTTGGATCTCATATATATATATGTTCATCTTCTCTAGGTTGTGTAGTGAGAGAGTTCAAAAGCCATTTTTCATCTAGTATCTTTCTTCAAGAGAAACTTCACCAAGAACTCACCTTTATTCACTCAAACATTATTCCATGAGCATCAAACTTCATCTAGCATCTTTGTTGAGCATCTAGATAGCATTTTCCATGGATTCATCAACATACCTTGCTTGGTAAGGTTTTTCACTTGTATCTTACATATTTTGTGTCTTTCTTTCCAAGCTATCTCTTTTATCACTTGTATGTCATTGATTTATATTTTAAATACAAGTTTGAGATTAGTATGTTGAATGTTTGAGAGTTGTATTGTGATAGCACTCTAGGTTTGCATAATCTATGATTTGCTAAGCTATTTGACATGTCATTTAGTTCTTAATATCTAGGATTGCTTTTATTGCAAAATCATCATCTTAGATAAGCATATAGGGTTCCCTTGCTCTATGTTGTATTTTGGATATTCACATATTCACTTAGGGTGTTAATCTCTTCATTGAGAAGTAAGACTTGTGTAGCTTCCGGGATTAGATTGTGTAAATCACAAGCAAATTGGATTAGGTTCACTTATACCGGGATTAGGTAGGTGTGTGATTACTTACCGGGATTAGGTTGTAATCAGTTTACACATTTAGTGGATTCGAGGTTCGAGTGTGGCTTACTTACTAGCCCGTAGTTTTTCCCGTGAGGGTTTCCACATAAATATCAAGTGTTATTTTATTTCCACATATATTCACTTGTTATATCTTTGTGACTAGTTTGGGGTATTTTTGTAATCTTGACATTGCACGAAAATTGGGTAAATTTAATTAAAATCTATTCACCCCCCCTCTAGATAATATCATTACACACCGTTAATTTGTTTCAGAAGGTTAATGATAGTTTGGCTTCTTTGGAAGATGTTAAGAGTAAGAAGTCCTATGGTAAGAGTATTAGGGTCTTTGGTTCTAATGATGGGCCTAGCGGGGGAGTGGCGGTTTCCGGTGACCAAGTGGTTTTTATTAATTTTGATAAGGGTAATGGTTTGGTAGGGTTCGGTTTGAGTCCAATGGAGGATGATTTGGAAGGTCCAGCTATTGATCTATATGTTGACCTTGGGGATTTGGAACCTCTTTTTCGGAAGGGGAAGGTGGGGGAAATTGTTGCTTCTCCGGGTCCTTCTGATAGAAAGTGGGGAAAAAAAGAATTTTTTCCTTTAAGAATCGATAGGATGAAGACTCGGGGTGGGGCTCGTGGTTGCAATTTCAGTGGTGTTGAAGAAGAGTTAGCGGACCGAATTGCCAGAGGGAAAGGGGATGACAAAGGCTAGGCTCAAGGTTGTTGGAAGAGGAGCTACTCTCATGGTTGTTGGGAGTTGGTGGGTTTTGTGGAGAGACATGATTTTGGTTCTGCAGTAGCTGCTTTAGCTGCTTTTGTTTCTTTTGTTGGTGTGTTGAGCATGCTTGGGAGCTAGTCTTTTTGTGTCTGTGTACTACTTTGGTGTTGCTCTGTTTTTTTGTGGATAGGTTTTGTATGTTTTTCAGCTGTGTTCTAGTGAGGTGGTTGTGATCTGGTGCTCTTGGTTGTCTTTGCTGGTTGTTCTGGTGTGGGTGTTTGCTTCCCCTGTTTTGTTTTGGTTTGGTTTGTGCTTGGGGTTGTTTCCCTGTCTTTTCTAATAAAGATCGTTGTTAAAAAAAAAAAAGAACTTTCTACATGAACTACTATACTTCTAGGATATACATAAGCATTTGTGAGCATATCAGAAAAGCAAACTTATATTATAGTTGGATAAAAGCAAATTAACCATAGAAGATACAACAATTTATCTAGTTTCAAATAAAATTCTGCTCAAAGTAGAGGTTTCACTATAAAATCAACGATGTATAAGGAGAGAACATTTTTAAAGAAGGTCCTATCTTTATTTTTAAAGAAGGGTTTGTCTTGTACAGTTGACATATATACTAATCATGTGTATTTGTGTCATACACTTAAAGTTCCAAATGTATATCAACTAATCATTGAACAAATAACAAACCTAGAGAGTGATTCATTTTGTTTTGGTTTTTCTCTTTATCATGACAGGTTCAATATTGAAACAAATTAATGCACGGTGTGTTCCAATTATCTAGAGGGGGGGTGAATAGATTTTAAGCGTTATTACCCAATTTTCGCATGTATGTCAATATTACAAAAATGCCCCTAACTAGTCAAAAAGACAATCAAGTGTAATATGGTGCGGAATGTAAATAACACTTGATATTTACGTGGAAACCCTCACGGGAAAAACCACGGGCTGTTATATGCGCCACACATGAACCTTAAATCCACTAATGGTAAGAGTATTATAACCTAATCCCGGTATCTAACTCACTACCACTGCCTAATCCCGGTATAAGTGGACCTAGTCCAATTGCTTATGTGAATACCTAATCCCGGTACTCACACAAGACTTAATTCTCAATGAAGAGATAAACAAGCCTATGTGAACATATGAAATATTCAAAATGCACAAAGAGCTAGGGAACCCTATATGCTTATCTAGGATGACAAGTTATCAATAAAAGCAATCCTAGATATCAATGGCTAAATGACATGTCATAAAATTTAGCTAAACATAGATTATGCAAACCTATAAAGCTATCACAATACAACACTCAATCAATGCATCACATACAATCTCTACCTTGTAACTAGAATGATATTCTAAGAACATACAAGTAATAAAAGAGATGGCTTGAGAAGAAAGACACTAAACTTATATGAAGAAAGTGAAAAACTTACCAAGCAAAATGTGATGATGCAAAACCCATGTAATGAAGCATTCTAGATATGCTAGAGGATACTAGATGAAGTTTAGATGCACATGAGTTTAGGTTTGAGTGTTTGGAGAAATCAAAGATGATGAAAGGTGGTTTCTTTGATAAAGCTCTCTATCTCTAAATGCTCTCAATGATAAAAATGGGTTTTTGAGAGTTAGAAACGACCTAGAGAGCATAGAGTATGTATATATAGAGAGCCAAAGTGAAGTGACATCGTTTTGAAAAGTTTACCTGAAAAACACTCATAAGCGGTTTCAATCAGCGGTCAGGCCGCCAAATGAGACTACAGAATACCAAACGTTCCGACACAAAAACTAGATCGACGGTTTGATTCGGCGGTCAGGCCGTTGATCATAACCGCTGAATAAGAGTGATGAACACTGGAATGATTCAGTGGTCGAATTATGGCCGCCGATGCAAACCGCAGAATAGAGGCAGTGAACACCAGCTTAGATCAGCGGTTTCATTTGGCAGTCAGGCCGCCGTTTGAAACCGTAGATTTCCAGACAACTTTCTTAAATCATTCGACGGTCGAATTATGGCCGCCGATCCAACCGCAGAATTGGAATAGTGGATCTAACTCATTCGGCGGTTTCATTTGGTGGTCAGGCCGTCGAAATCAACCGCTGATTCACCTAAAAAGGTTAAATCAAAGGAGAAGCCAAGGAAATCTCCAAAAGCGGTCCTCGCGCTAAACCAAACACACCATCGTGCATGTGCGGACGTTTCCGAACCAACTCGGAAGCGAATTACAAGACACAAACAACACAAACAAGATACATCAACAAGTGCAAGTGTGAAATGTGACATGTGAAGAGTAAACATACAAATGCAAAGCACACAAGAGATCATGAAAAGTGTGTGTGTGCTACTAAATCTCTTCAATGAAAACTAAGCACAGGAAGTATACCTTTGGAGTGCTTAACACCTTGAGGACATGAGAGCCTTAAGCATGACCACCATCCACCTAAGCTACCCTTACAAAGCAATATTGTCACAGAAATAAGCTAATCAAACTTGAGGAACTTACAATCTCCCCCTTTGGCTATTTCATGACAAAACCACCACTCACATTGATCCTTACAACAAAATAGAAACTACCGAGTAAGATATTCTACATTACAAAGAGATATAATGAAAATAAAACTTCAAGATCCTCAATCTCTTGTAGAATAACCAAACCTACAAAACAAAGTTTCTATACTTTGTAATATCTGATAATTATGTGGGAGATTCTATCAATAATTAGTCCTAAGTTTTAGGGATTGTTTTTCTAATAAAGAGATCTGGTCAACTGTACCATACCTCACTCTTTATTATTCTTAGTTTTTTGGGATCTGATTGTCTATATTAGGTAGACAATTATAGTCCTTGATTATTGGCAGATTTAGTGCCAATGTATCCTGTATATATGTTGCTTACTTGTTCATTATGAATTATGGAGTAAAATTATTCCTCCTTCAAATCTCTTCAGTTCTGGTGGTAATATGGAATCTGCCTATGTTTATATTGTTGGGTACTCAAGAATTCATGGGGCACGGATTGGGGTGGGCGTGACTACATGAGGATTATCAGAGAATCTGGTCAGACTAGTTTTCCTAAAGGTCCTTGTGGTCAGACATTAGAAGTTTTCTGCTGCACCTGGGGGGTCTATCCGTTTGCTTTAAGTCGAGAGGTTTGAATTCGTTTGCTTACAGTCTAGCGAAAGGTGGTTCTGGTAAGAGTGGGATAGGCTTGAATGGAGTGAATTTTGACTTGGTGATGGTTTCTGGTCTTGCGTAGGGTGTTCCTTTGCAGTCTGTATTGGTTTTGTTTTGTTGTTGTGTTTTGTTTTCTTTGGTGGGTCTGTGCTTGTATTTCAGTTTGGTTTGTCGGTCTGCTGTCTTTCTGGTTTGTATGGTCTCCTTGTTTTGGACTCCTTGCTTGTACCCTTTGGGGCATTTCTCTTTTTAATAAAACATGCTGTTTCAAAAAAAAAAAAACCATACCTCCATTTCCAGATGCACAATAACTTGTATTGAAGAGTGGATGACTCTTCAATTCTTCAATTACTTATAAGTTATAATCAGAAAATCTTTTGCTTTGCTATAATTTTATACTCGCTTAATTTAACTGTGAAACTATACAGCAACTCACAATTATTATAACCCAGTAACATAATACAATCACATGAGAAAAATGTCAACAAGCACACGGTTAATAATATTGAATGAAGGAACAGTAGGAGTTCCGGTTTGAAAGGTATAGTATAACAAATGTATATTGAGGTTAATTCAATAATTTTTAGTTACATCAATAAGAAAAAAAAGAACAAAATAAAGTCACAATAAAATCTCAAATTAATTGAATATCAAATTCTGGGATTATAAACCACAAGGTAACTTTGAAATTGCAACTACAACTGCCAATACATGGCATATAATTGTCAGACTTAAATCTATACTTGGTAACCATATATACAGTCCCGATCTAGTCAGTGCAACATGATATAACTTTGTCAGGATATTGAATATGAGCCACTAGTTTTGACAAATGCATACACATTTGAGTCAAAGTATGTAAAACGAGTGGCTCACATTCAATATCCTCACGAAGTGATATCAGGATGCACTGACTTGAAAATTTCTGACCATATATAAAAGAACAATTTAACAGTTAACTATAAAGACAGCTAACACAAAATTCACTATCAAGGTTAATAGAGATGAGAACTGATTTTTATATCAAGGCTTGATCTTGATCAGAAATACAGTACAAGTGTAAATTCGCCACAAAGATAGCTAGCACAAACAATAAGAACAGCATAAGACAATCAATACAAAAATGTATTCCAAATTGTGAACAAAAGGATTTCCATAATGAAAACCTGAATAGGAGGCATCTGACCAACTTCCAGAATCCAGCTTATCGCCCAATGTTCATCTTCAGATATTGAATTCGCAAGTCGTAGGTTAACACTTAACAGCATGGGGAAGAGGCAAAATTGGTTACATATTTCCCATCTTTCATGTAAAGCTCCTTGCAACAATAACAGAAGAAAACAAGAATACTAGAAGATGATAATAACAAAGAGAACTTCAATAAACAAAAAAATTGCTCAAACAAAACATCAAAAGATGCATCCGTTCAAGTTCAGATACACCATCTAGTGAATAACATTATTACAATTTACGCTTCCCGCTATTGGAGTTGGACTTTGGGCAAAGTGTAATACCCCAATCTCACAAAATTGACTTAAGCCCAACCAAGCCCAATTCCAATTCCAATTCAATCCTAAGCAAGCCCAAACCCTAAAAGATCCAAGTATCCAATATTTTGTTACCTGGTAAGTTGGGATGATCTTTTTAATAATAAAATAAGTTGAAGAGGCAAAGGTGGGCAGCTGGCAGCATTTCATTATATGGTGGCTAAGGGGAATGATTTCATCCCCAAATTGAAATGGGGATGGGGATCGGGGGACCCCTCCCCACCCCCATTTCTCCATTTTCCCCACAATTATATTGAAATGGAGATGGGGATAGAGATGGGGGGAGGTCCCCCATCCCCATTTCCCCATTTCCCCCAAATATATATAAATATAATTATAATATATATACCCCCATTTCTCCATTTTCCCCACAATTATATTGAAATGGTGATGGGGATGGGGAGAGGTCCCACATCCCTATTTCCCCATTTCCCCCAAACATATATAAATATAATTATAATATATATATTTTTTAATTTTTTTTTATTCTTTGAAAACCCTAATTATATATACCCATTTACTCTTTTTAAAGACAAAACCTAATTCCTAAATATAAAATCTCCTCTCAAGATTTGTAATGGAATGTTTTTGTTTTTAGTTTAATTTGTAATTTTCAGTCAAATGGGGAAATGGGAGAAAGGAGAAACAGGGAAAAACGAGGAAAATGGGAAACTAGGGTTGGGGATGGATATACCTCCCCCCAAAATTCCCCATCCCCATTTTTCCCAAATGGGGGGAGGATCTGGGAAGTGGGGATAGGGATAGGGGGACCTATATCATCTTCATTCCCTAAATGTGCATCTCCAATCACATGACAAGAGGTGGACGTGGATCCGATAAGAAGAAGAATAAAAAAAGTAAAATAGAAAATAATAGAAAATTAGGTAAATGGAGATTGGAGAGAGAATGGCATTTTCAGACAAAAACAGAGAACAGAGAGGTGAGAATTGAGAAAGAAAATAAAGAAAAGAAAAGAAGAAAATGAAGAAGAGAAATAGAAAGGAAAAATAGAAGAAGAAATAGATGCGTGAAACTATGAAAGGTGGATAAGAATTGACGAATAAAATAAGAGAAATTGAGAAGAGATATAGACAGAAATGAAATGCTCGACTAAGGCTAAGAAGAACAGAGAATCAGAGAACAGAAAGAAAGATGAGAGGCAAGAGATTGAGAGATTGAGAGATTGAGAGTGAGAAATAGGAGAAGGATCAGAAAATATAAAGAGGCAAATATGAGAATCAGAGAAAGAAGAAGAAGAAGTTGGGCGAGAGTGAGATAGAGAGAGATGGTAGGTCAATAAAAGAAAAGAAATCAGCTTTAGAAAATATATGGTTGCAACCAAGGGATCATGGAGAGAAGTATAGAAGAAGAAGAATTAAATAGAAAGGAAAGTTGAGATATTTAAGGTGGAGAAACACGGTTCAGTATACTTGGTGGGATGAGATACTCAGATAAGTGATTATTTTAGTATAATAATTGAGATACAGATTATTAGATTTCCCATGATTCCTAAATTGAGTTTATGTGAAATTATGATGGATCCAAAGATAGATGAGTCCAGATGGAATCTGGTCCCAGAAGCATATTTGAGCACAGGAATTCTGTGAGTGGATACTTTTATTAAAAGTTATTTATTTAGAATTATATGTTAGATTAAGTTATTTAGAGAAATATTAGAAATAAATGATTTATTCATTTATTTAGAAAATAGATTCTCAAATTATGTATTTATTTAGAAAACAGATTTCCAGATGAATTGAGGTGTTTTAAGAAACGTTTAGATTTCTAGAATTCAGAAATAGGCTTATTAGAGAATTAGATATATTGAGCAAGATTTTATAAGAAGATTACTAAAAGCATTTTTAGATTGATTTTCAAAATGAATTCCAGATTTCTAGATTTTCAGATTTTCAGATAGATTTCCAGATTTTCATATCGAAGTTATTTATGAGAATTTTTAGAAAAGAAAGAAAAAGAATATTTATGCATATTTTAAAGAAAAGTATTTATAAAGAATTATATGTATGTTCAGAAAGAGATTTTAAACACCATATGTGTACTCGTCCCTAGCAATATCAGATTCAGATTGTTGGCCTTTGGGGCTTATGCACATGTGTACGTCAGAGTCAGAGTCACTCTACACGTGTATGACAGATGTTCAGTCAGAGTCAGAGTCGCTCTGCACGTTTAGGACAGATGTTTATGCCCAGCTCTACGTAAGCCCAGAGAGATCAGGGACACGTATGACAGATTTCCCTGGGTACTAGTTTGGTAAAGAGTTTTCAAATTAAATATTACTGATTATGTTCAGTAAAGAAAAGATTTCAGATTGTTAGAAAGATTTCAAATTATCTGATATTTTATATTTTATAAAATCAGAAAGTGTTTTAATATATTATATAGTATTTACAGAAATATGTTTTATTTACAAAAGATTTTTAATTAGTTCTCAGCTTGTTTTATAGAACAATTTCGTATTAAATCCTGATTAGTTTCAGGGATGAGATACACAATTCAGAAATAGCCATAGAAAAAGAGATACATGATTTATAAAGAGAATAGATATGTGTTCTACAGATTAAGTTTAGCCTAAGAAATGCAGAATTCAGAAAGAAATTGAGAAAAGTTTTCTACAACTAATAATTTTTAGATTGTATTTTTGTTGGCTAGTATAAGTTAAATGAACTACGAGGGCTTTGATTTTTATTGAGTATAGGGTACGTGGACGTTTAGGTTATAAATCCCAAACTCAAGCCCACTGCCCACCAGAGAAAGAAAAAGATAAGATTCTTACAGGATTCCCTCGTATTCGAGATAGGAGTCGAGGCGGGTCCTGTCACAAAGTACCCACCATCCCTTGGCTCGTCGATGCTTCAACAGTGCTCTTCTAGAAGTGGTTCTCATCTGTCAACGGGAGCCAGGGACTTGAATTACTCATCATCATAGTAAGAAAATCAAAATTGCAGTAAATGGTGCAGTTTCAGAGTATCTTCTTCACTATCCAAATTGAAAATCATATGATTCTACTTCCTAAATGCAAGAATTACCTCCAAAGTGACCTAGAAAACCAATACAAGCACCAAAATTTCAACCACGAAACCCCAATTTTATTAGAGATGTTAATACAACAGCTCATTCAGCTGAAAAAGAGAAGAGCTTCACAGTAAAGATTAAAGAGGCTGCAATCAGTTCAAACTATGCAAAAGCAACGGAGATGATCAGCTGTGTAAAAGTACACCTGACTTGCAATGTGCGAAAGGCAAACACAGTTGCAAGTACAGCTGATGCAAAACATAATCAAGGATTTGATCGTGGGAAAGGCAAACATAGTTGGCTCAAAAAAGAAGAAATTAGAAAAGAGCTAAGCTAAGAGCATCTCCAATGCAGCTGTAAATTGTTAAAAAATTAGATGTCATATAGGACAAACAGAGATTGAGTACAATTATACTTCTCCAATGCAGTCATCACTTCTCAACGTAAAGTTGAGGTGGCCAAAAAAAAAAGGAAAAAAAAGTGGACACTGTCAACATAATTATCCACTTTAACACAGTCTGTTGCATAGCCATCTTGCTGCTGACTCAACATATATTTAAAATACCAAAAAAAATCATATGCACATTTTATTGAATTATTAAAAAACAATTAATAAGCAGGTGTCTTAACAGTGAAGCATTGGAGACCAATTTTTTAATTGGCTGCCTGTCAAGTATATTTTTATGACATATAAAAAGCAATTATCTTGACATTGTTGTCATGTCAACAATTTTTATATCCACACTTGCATCGGAGATGCTCTAATTGTTCTAATTAGTCAATTAGGAAGCTGCTGATGTGGCAGCCTCACGTGTATTTACACTTCTGATTATCAGGAAGTTGGTAGAGACGGTGAATTCTTTGTGTAATATAAGTAGTCAAGTGTAGCAATTCGTTTATTAATTAAGAGACAAAAATAATAAAATACCTGAAAGAGCTTCAATGCCTCTAATGACGATTCTTCTCATCTCTGTTTTTCTCCAAGTAATTTTGTCAAACACCTTGAGTGCTTCTCTACTCGTACCACCTACTTACACTTTTCTTACCGTTTTTATTGTTTTTTTTTTTTTTTTTTTTCTCTCAATCAAACAAGTGTTACACCATTAAATCAAATTCAATAACAAAAAAAGAAGAACAAAATAACAAGAAAAGATTAAAAACCCAAAATTGATTTCGTCCCATCAAAATTAAACCTACAAAATGTCAAAATTTAGGGAATTGGTTTCAATTTGTGTCACCACTATCAAAATAGTGATTAGATGGTGAAAAGATTAAAAACCCAATATTGATTTCGTCCCATCAAAATTAAACCTACAAAATGTCAAAATTTAGGGAATTGGTTTCAATTTGTGTCACCACTATCAAAATAGTGATTAGATGGTGAATTGGTTTCAAAATGGCCATTTTTTACGAACACTGTTACACTAATGACTATTCAGTCAAACTCCATTAACTTTACCGTTAAATAGATGGGCATTTTGGTAACTTTTTCTAAAATTACAAAAATGGTCCGAGTCAGGCAGAGGTACCTGTTAAGCTGCAGTTTGGGTTGTTTTCTGGTTCTTCACTGATGCCATCTCCTCTCCCAGCCATACACATTGGTTCTGTACAGATGCCTCTTTTGCATCCCCACATCGGCCCATCACTCGTGCATCTGCACCCATCACAATCTCCTATACATCTCCCATTTCCCAGCGTGTACTCCCGTTGGGCACTCAATCAGTGCCTTTTGTTCAAGTTAATAACCCAGCCAAGTTTTCAACGAATCAGAATGTAGGTTTCTCTCAGCCTAATCAACCCAAACAAGAAACTTCAGCTCGTAATATGATGAAAAGTGATGCTTTATCTCGTTAGGTCTGATTTCTGCACCGGTGAGTGGGAAAGCTGCGAACAGCTTTCGCTCTGATTTTGTTGAAACTGAGGAACGGAATTTGCCAAACACTGAAGTGTCAACCACAAAAGTGTCTCAGGTTACCTGTGAATTAATTGTTGGCATGTCTATGTGTTTCTGTTAAAACTTTTTTTTTTTTTCCTTGGTTCTTGATTTTACTTCAGAACCTCACTCTAATAAGATTTTTAACTTACGGTCTCAGCATGTGTTAAATGTTGCACCCATGTATATCCCCAGATCATGTTAGCATTTATTATTATTATTATTATTATTATTATTATTATATTTCTTGGTTCTTGATTTTACTTCAGAACCTCACTCTAATAAGATTTTTAACTTACGGTCTCAGCATGTGTTAGAAGTTGCACCCATGCATGTCCCCAGATCATGTTAGCTTAGTTTGGGTTTGATTTGTTTTATTTAGGATCAGGGATTGCTCAACTTGACGTGTGTTAGAATGTAGGCATGTGGGGTATTTTAGGATTTGGGCAGTTTGTTTCTTGTTTAAAGTTTATATGTTTTACCATGATGTCTAACCTGCCACCTGATTGTTATACATGAAATTTGCAATCTATAGTACATAATACGTTTTTCTTTAAGCGACAAACTTGACCAGACCCAATTGAGAAATCTGCATATTATCACTGTTGAATTAAAATTTGTCTAAAGAGACTCCAAAGCTACTGCTGTTTTTCTAAAATTGAAGATGTTCAATATTACTGTTTTGGTTAGATGCAAGCTCCTGCTGGAAAGCTTGCTACTGTCTATGTTTTTGTTTTGTATATTTATTTTTTTTGTTTTGTTATGGTCTATGTGTAATGTTTGGTTATGATTGAAGTGTATTTAGTTACTTTTCAATGGTAACCCAGTTGCTTGAGTGTGACTGTTCAAGGATCAACACAACCAGTTCCCACTGTTCATACTGACATGTTTCAAAGATTTGTTATATTTGTTAAATAATATAAACACAAAAAACAACCCAGCTTCTCATAGTTATATAACCGTGTAAAATGAAGCATCGATATGTAAAACTTGGGATAGAGAAGGTGTAGGAAATGAAAAAGCATGTGATATTTTCATGTTCAAATTAATTATAAGTTTTCATACTGCAGGAAATATAACAATTTCATGTTCCTGTATTCTTTGATGTTCTCATGACATATCACACAGTCTTCTTCGATTATCCAAATAGGAACATTCAATTATTGTATGGAGCTCAAGCGATGTGTTTTTCAATTAAAAAAAAGACTTTCTTCATCTAATGGTGAATTACCCAGTGAATTGGCAAATTTAGGACTGGAAGTCTGGAATCAATCTGTGAAGAATGTAACCTTAGTAGCTACTCCTACAAGGTTAAATGAGCCAAGCATCATCAATAACAGAGATGAGGCATCAGCTCAGGAGTATAACAGATCAACCTCACTTCTGCTCAATTACTAAAGTAAAAAGTCGACTTCAAGAAACAATCTGAAACGTCCAACCAAGCTCAATCAAGCATCATCAAATGGCTAGAAATGTTCTGGTATGTAACTGTATTTGGGCGCCAAAAAACAGAGTTGTAACTGCCTAGTGTGACCTGGCAGAACGATATGCTGAGAGTGATTATAGGAATTCTGTTAGAAAGATTCTAGAAGACTCATTGTAAGATATCCATATTTATATATTCTGTTATCTCACACGATTTGTGTGTGGTGAAATTAATAGAAGTCAGTTTTCACAGATTCCAATATAGAGAAAATACAGAGTTTCATTGAAGCATTTTTACGAACACCTTTTGTTTTGTGGACTGGCTACCATACGCAGGAAATTGTATAGGTATCATACCATGCATTTCAACAATCAGTTACAACCATTGGATGATGAAAAAGGTTCATCCAACGACTCAAAAATAGGGATACTTTGAAAAATCAATAGAATGGGCAACCTGCTGAACCGGTTTTGACCAAACCCACTAAATTTCCTCTCTCTTCTCTCACTGAAAGCTCTTCTCTGTTCTCTTCTATTCGATCTAAGATTCAATTTTTGTAGGGTTCTTTCTACTGCCTAAATTCAAGTTTAATGTAATGGAGGTAATCTCCATCACAGTTCTGGGTTCACCTCTATCAGAGAAAAGCTTCATCTTCAATCTGTGCACAACTGGTAATCTGGTATGCATACAGGCTTCAATCTCTCTCCTTCGCCTACCACGGCTTCGCTGTCTCTCAATCCCTCTCAAGCCGAATCTCTCCGCCGATCTGGCACCGTCCTCTGTGTCTACGAAGACACTCAACACACTACTCGGTCTCTCGAGTTTCAGGGTCACAACTCTCAATACTTCTGACCTTGGCTTCTTGGATTTTTCATTTTTCATTTTTATTTTCTTTTTCTATTGTTGTTTTGTTGATATTATTGGATGATGATGAGTATCCTTGTGAGATTTGTATACTGGGTTTTTCATTTTTCATTTTGATTTTTATTTGCTTTGGGTGTATTGTTGATTTTCTTGGATGATGATGAATTTCTTAGAAAGATTTTCTTGCTGGGTTATTCATGTTTTTTTTTTTTTTTTTTTTGCTTCTTCTTCCTTTTTCTCTGTTGCAGTCCTTTCTTCTTTCTTGGTTTTTGGCAAATCAATAGTAGTAGTTGTTGTTGTATCTTCTTTTTCTCCTTCCACACTCACTGTCTATCAGAAGCTGTGAAAAATGAAGATGCCAGTACATGCGTTTTTTTTTTTAATCTTTGATTTTAGTTTGGTTTCTTTTTCATGCTCACAATTGAATGCCGTTATATTGGGTGAAGCTCTTGCCTCTGAAGAGAATGATCTCGTCTGCCCAAGCAAAGATTTCTCTAATCAGGCTCTCATTCCTTCTCCACAAAAGGTTGATTCTTTTTTTTCTTTTTCTTTTTTGTGCATTTTTAGTCTGCGATCAAAGTCTTATATTTTGTTTTTGTTTTTTGTGTTCGATTTGAACAGTATTTGGAAATGTATAAGAGATCGATCGAGGATCCATCTGGTTTCTGGTCCTGTATCGCCTCAGAATTTTATTAGAAGAAGAAATGGGACGAACCAGTCTGCTCTGAGAATCTTGATGTCAGCAAAAGCAATATCGATAATTCGATATTAAGGTGCTGCTTTCACTTGTTTAACAATGGAGTTTATGTTTTGATTAGAAAACTTTTCTCCAACTGCATTTTCTCAGTGGTTCAAGGGTGGTATCACCAATATTTCGTACAATTGTTTGGACTGAAACATTGAAGCTGGATTGGGTGATAAAATCACGATTTACTGAGAAGGTAATGAGCTTGGTGTTGATGCCACTCATAACATATTCTCTACTGCTTCAACAAGTTTGCCAGGTCTGACACATATACTCATTTTTGTCATTTCAAATATTGATTAATAAATTAAGTGATGGAATCTAAATGGATTTTAGGAACCAATGCAAATGTTGATTTTATGTTTTCTTCTCTACAGCTTGCAAATTATTTGAAAGATATTGGTGTTAAAAATGGTGATGCTATTGTAGTTTACTTGCCCATGCTAATGGAACTCCCTATCACTATGCTTGGTTGTGCTCGCATTGGTGCAGTTCACTCGGTAATTGATGGTTTTGTCCTTCACCCTGCCAATGTTTTCTTCCCTTGTGTAGGAATTTAATTAGCTATTATCTTTTCCATGTCTTTTGGTTGTGTTTGCCGGATTCTCTGCAGAAACTCTTGCTCAGAGAATCTTGGACTGCAAACCGAAATCTGTAATTACCTGTAATGCTGTTAAGAGAGGTCCTAAGGTCCTCAACCTCAAAGAAATAGTTGATGTTGGCCTCACTGAATGTGCAAAGAATGGAATCTCTGTTGGTGGGTATATTGAAGTAATTGCTTTCTTATTTAAACTTGACTTAACATCTACTGTCATTCCACTTACTTGCATTTATGAACTTAACTTGCTGGCTTCTTTTGGTCTCCAATTCATCTGACTTGCCTGAGTAAATAACCATATCGGCTAATCTGTATACTAATTACAGTAACCTATCAGGCTATCATTACACATTAATTTGTTGTTATAATTTTCACTCTCCCAATAAGTGCTCATCTTCTTTTCATTCTGCGCAGATGTGTGCTTAACATATGAAAACCAATTGGCCACGAATAGGGAAAGCACTAAATGGCAGGAAGGAAGAGACATATGGTGGCAGGTTGGTATATAGGCATATAGCATGTCACTCCCTATGAGTGTGTTGAATGCTTTCATCTGTGATGTACAATATTGAATATTAAGAATGATGTGATTTTGCATTAAGAATGATGTGATATACAATATACAATCTGGAGTTTCAATTGAAAAATTTGTGATTTTGCATACATTGTTTGCTGGAATAGAGGAACTATTCTTGATGCTAGTGATCCGGAATTGGAAAGTCTTTATGCTGAGGAGCAGATGGAACTGGTTCTGAAACTAGGCTTGTTTTGTTCACACCCTAATCCCGCAGCAAGACCTAGCATGAGGGAGGTTATGCAGTATCTGGATGGTGATGTCAAGTTGCCAGATATGCCCACTGATAGCACTGTGAAGGCTGTGTTCTCATCAAGTAAAGGTTTCTGATACCGTGATGCCATTTCCCTCATTGTTTGAATGTAGTTCTGCTGGCACTATCTCTACTGCTTCAATAATCACAATTGGCTGTTGAATCAACTTCATGTGACTAGTGCATTCCTGAGTAAGAATTCAGATTGTCAATTTCATTAGAGTAATC
Source organism: Acer saccharum (assembly GCA_030490815.1). NCBI lineage: Eukaryota > Viridiplantae > Streptophyta > Magnoliopsida > Sapindales > Sapindaceae > Acer > Acer saccharum. The sequence goes on along the minus strand of CM059877.1, from coordinate 10,990,073 downwards.
ATAAATGTAGCATTTTCGGCTTTAGAGTTCTTAGAATAGAAGTTTATAATTTTATATATTTTCGGCTTTTTGTTATATATTTTTTTTATTTACACTTTAATAACTAATTTATATAGACCTCTTTTTGCTCTGTTTTTCTTAAGTAATACAATATAGGAGATTTCTTTAAGGTATCTCATTATATATATATATATATATATATATAGTGGACAAGCTGCCAAAAATAATGGGGTCAAAAAAGAAAGGGGACCAGCTGAAGTGGGGAGATATTTGAGGCCTTTTAAAAATATATATATATTTTTTCTGTTACTTGGGTTCTGGTGCAGGTTCTGTTTGGTCTTGCTTCGGACTCTTGCTTCGGTCCTTTCTGTGATCAATTTGGTTGGGTTTTGTGTGTGGCGTTTCTTGCTTTGTCAGGTCTGATGCCTATCTTTTTCGGGTTGTTAGCTCTCGATCTGTGGTGTTGCGGGATGTTGTGGTGCCAGTGTCTGTTGTTTGGCCTGTTTGTGGATGTTCTGGTTTGGTGTGTAGGTCTGTGTGTGGCACCAGGTCCAGTGGTTGTGGTGTTGGGTTTCTGGTTGTTGGTTTGGGGTTTTTGCAGTGTTTGGGGCTGACAGTCCTTTTGTTTTGGCCAGATGGATGTTGTTCTGGTGTGTATCTTGGGTCTATTGGGCTGGTGGTTGCCTATGTTGGGAGTGTGGGCTGTCTTGTTTTTGTTGAGAGGCCTGGCATTGCCTTTAGGTGGCCCTGCTTTGTTTCCTTTACTGTGTTTTCTCTTGTAAATTTTCTGTTTGAACATCCATTTTGTAATACCATCCAAAAAAAAAAAAAAAAAATTGAAACAACTTAATGCCGATATTATTTAAAAAAAATTTATATACCCTGCCCCTATTACTAATTAATAAGAACATTAATACAATCGGTTTAAAAAATAAAAATTATTAAAACTAGTGTAACAACCCTGCAATGCACGGTCTTTATTAATATATATATATATACAATAAATATTTTCTTTGATAATATCTACAACTTTTGTCTAATGTTCTTCATCCTGCAGTAATATAGTGGATAACTGCACTGACTAATTTAATGTTGATTTATTCTTTATAATTAATTTATTTATTTTGAACTTACCATAAATAAATAAATAAAGGCATTTATGATTAGTATGTGACGGCTCCTGATGTATGAATGTATGATTGTTATATTATTATTATATATGAAAATTAAATATTTAATTCTAACATTAAATAATGCCACATGCCACATGTCACTTCCACATGAAAAGTAAAACATATTCATCTTGATTTGTTATTATATATATTTAATATAAAAGCTCTCTCACGGCGACATGTAGCGTCGTGAAACTCTATTATTATATATACTAGTTTGTAGCCCGTACGATGTGCGGGTATTGTAAAATCTGTTGGGAGATTATGGTTGCAATATTACTTGGTGGATTGGGTAAGGGGAGCTATTTAAAAATGAAGGTTGTTAAAGAGTGGGCGATATGAATTGGGAACAATGGTGGAAATGAATTGATACACAATCGTCATTGTTTTTTTGTTTTAAAATTGCTTCGTATTTTTCAATTTTGACCTTTAAAACTTTATTCTCTTCAAGTGCATCGTCAAATCCTCCATTGATTCTATGATAACACCACTTGTATTATTGGAAGTTAGAGAAGTTGACATCACAAACTTCAAATTTATATTTCACTTGCAGATAATCAATTGTTTCTTTAGTGGCATCTTGCTCAGACTCAATTTTATGTTTTGAAGGGACACTCCAAAACACTCGGGTTTTGAATGTGGAGTCAATATTAAGTTCGATCTCAACGTATGCTTTAAACAATTCTGGACCCTCAACTTCGTATCCGTAGCCGTATTTTCTTATTTTTAATTTGTCCACCACATTATTAAGTAGGCTTTTATAACATATATCAACACACAAAGGTTCTATATCGACTAATCTGCACATGCATAGAGAAAAGATAATCATATTACAATTCATTTAATTAATTGGAAATTTCACAGTGTCTACATGTGGAAATGTTATATTAGGATATGTAATTTAACTTTTTTTATTTTTTTTTTCAAGTTCTATTGTGTTTTTTTTTTTTTTTTTTTTTTTTTTTTATTTTTAAATCCATATTACCAATATATATATATATATATATATATATATATATATATATATATATAATTACTATAACAAATATAAAAGAGAAGAACATTATCATGTCACATTAAGGGTAACAAACTACATCACACATTAGTCAAACTATTCGTGGTATATATACAAAATGCTCATTTAATATTCAATAAACTGTCAATATTCAATAACAAAATTTGAATGGAAATATAAGTTCAGCTTATTGTTAAATATTGTTATCTTTATCTACATTTTTTTTTTTTTTTTTTGTGCGATTTCTTTAGTTGTTTCTTTTGTAATTTTAATGTTTTATAGATTCCAATTAATATTAAGAAAATGTTATACAATATTAGTAAATATTTTTTTAAAAAACATAGACATTGATCTCTAATTTTTTATTTTTTATTTTTTATTTTTTATTTATTTTCTATTTATATTATTCTTTTTTTTTTTATAGTAGAAATTTATTATATAATTATAATAAGGCTGCATGCAACACTACATAATATTTGTACTTATTGAAAAAAAAAAAATCTAAAAACAATTATATAAAAGAAAATATAATAACAGAAGTACAAATGTTGTTCATAAAATCCAAAATATAAGACAAATAGAAATCAGTAACTAAAACTTTTTTTTTTAATTTCTTATCTTTATGTAGAATTTTTTTTTCTTTCCGATTTCTATATTTTTAGTTTTTATCTTTACCAAATCTAATCGAACCTTCTTAAAAAAAATAATAAATAAATAAAATCTAATCAGGGCAGCCTTTGCTAATATACTTTTAAAATACTATATACATGATAAGGAGACATCTAAAATTATCATTATCATCCTCCATGAAATGTAATATTTAATATTCAATATACAGTGAATATTCAATCACAAAATTTGAATGGAAATAAACAATAAAAGACTAGTTTAGACTAAATTAACCTAGTTTAGACTTCAAAAAACTAATCAATTAACGTCAATCAACAATAATAAATCTCCTCCTATTTCACACCTACTAATCAATCAAAATTAAATGTCAAAGCAAATTTATTCTATACTTATAACTAAGGCTACATGCAACACTACATAATATTTGTACTTATTCAAAAAAATCTAAAAACAATTATATAAAAGAAAATATAATAAAAGAAGTACAAATGTTGTTCATAAAATCCAAAATATAAGACAAATAGAAATCAGCAACTGAAACTTTTTTTTTTTTTTTAATTTCTTATCTTTATGTACAATTTTTTTTTTTTTTTTTTTCCGATTTCTGTATTTTTAGTTTTTATCTTTACCAAATCTAATCGGACATTCTTAAAAAAATTTAAAAAAATTAAAATCTAATCAGGGCAGCCTTTGCTAATATACTTTTTAAAATACTATAAACATGATTAGGATATATCTAAAATTATCAATTATCATCAATCACAAAATTTGAATGAAAATAAAAGTTAAGCTAATTGTTAAATAGCGTTATCTTTTTCTACATTTTTTTTTTATTTCTTTAGTTGTTTCGTTTGTAATTTCTATGTTTTATCAAATCCAATTAATACTAAGAAATATAATACGATATTAGTAAATATTTAAAAAAAAAAAAACAGCAAACACTAATCCATAATTTTTTATTTTTTATATTATTTAAAAAAAAAAACAGAAATCTATTATATATATACTTATAATAAAGTCGCATGCAACACTACATAATATTAGTTCATATTCAAATTTTTTTTTATAAACAATTATATAAAATAAGAAAGAAAGAAATAAGTCCATATCCGAATTGATGCATGCACACACCCACGAAATTGATGCATGCACACACCCAGAAACAACTATAACGTTGGTTAGAACGTAAAAATGGTTTCCGTCAACATTGAAGTTGTTCCTAACGATTAGTTGTTCCCAAGAACAACTTTTACGTTCATTGCAACGTTAAAGTAGTTTCTTTAACGTAAAAGTTGTTCCCTTTGTTAAAGTCAAATGGTTCCCGGAAACAACTACGACGTTAGTTAGAACGTTAAAGTTGTTTCCGTCTACGTTGAAGTTGTTCCCAACGAATAGTTGTTTCCGGGAACAACTTTGACGTTCATTGCAACGTTAAAGTGGTTTCCACAACGTAAAAGTTGTTCCTTTTGTGAAAGTTGAGTGGTTCCCAGAAACAACAATAACGTTGGTTAGAACGTAAAAATGGTTTCCGTCAACATTGAAGTTGTTCCCAACGATTAGTTGTTCCCGGGAACAACTTTTACGTTCATTGCAACGTTAAAGTAGTTTCTATAACGGTAAAGTTGTTCCCAACGAATAGTTGTTCCCGGGAACAACTTTGACGTTCATTGCAACGTTAAAGTGGTTTCCACAACGTAAAAGTTGTTCCTTTTGTGAAATTGAGTGGTTCCCAGAAACAACAATAACGTTGGTTAGAACGTAAAAATGGTTTCCGTCAACATTGAAGTTGTTCCCAACGATTAGTTGTTCCCGGGAACAACTTTTACGTTCATTGTAACGTTAAAGTAGTTTCTATAACGGTAAAGTTGTTCCCAACGAATAGTTGTTCCCGGGAACAACTTTGACGTTCATTGCAACGTTAAAGTGGTTTCCACAACGTAAAAGTTGTTCCTTTTGTGAAAGTTGAGTGGTTCCCAGAAACAACTATAACGTTGGTTAGAACGTAAAAATGGTTTCCATCAACATTGAAGTTGTTCCCAACGATTAGTTGTTCCCGGGAACAACTTTTACGTTCATTGCAACGTTAAAGTAGTTTCTATAACGGTAAAGTTGTTCCCAACGAATAGTTGTTCTCGGGAACAACTTTGACGTTCATTGCAACGTTAAAGTGGTTTCCACAACGTAAAAGTTGTTCCTTTTGTGAAAGTTGAGTGGTTCCAGAAACAACTATAACGTTGGTTAGAACGTAAAAATGGTTTCTGTCAACATTGAAGTTGTTCCCAACGATTAGTTGTTCCCGGGAACAATTTTTACGTTTATTACAACGTTAAAGTAGTTCTACAACGGTAAAGTAGTTCCCAACGAATAGTTGTTCCCGGGAACAACTTTGACGTTCATTACAACGTTAAAGTGGTTTCCACAACGTAAAAGTTGTTCCTTTTGTGAAAGTTGAGTGGTTCCCAGAAACAACAATAACGTTGGTTAGAACGTAAAAATGGTTTCCGTCAACATTGAAGTTGTTCCAACGATTAGTTGTTCCCAAGAACAACTTTTACGTTCATTGCAACGTTAAAGTAGTTTCTATAACGTAAAAGTTGTTCCCTTTGTTAAAGTCGAATGGTTCCTGGAAACAACAATAACGTTAGTTAGAACGTTAAAGTTGTTTCCGTCTACGTTGAAGTTGTTCCCAACGAATAGTTGTTCCCGGGAACAATTTTGACGTTCATTGCAACGTAAAAGTAGTTTCCACAACGTAAAAGTTGTTCCCTTTGTTAAAGTTGATTGGTTCCCAGAAACAACTAAAGCGTTGATTAAAACGTTAAAGTGGTTTCCGTCAACGTTGAAGTTGTTCCCAATGAGTAGTAGTTCCCAGGAACAACTTTGACGTCCATGGCAACGTAAAAATAGTTTCCATAACGTAAAAGTTGTTCCCTTTAATATTTAACTTTTCCATTTACTTTAAATTATTATTTTCTTTAATTATATAATTTCATGAATTGTTTTTATCTAATATATTTTTATATTGTATTCATTTTTTTTTCCAAATTATTATGATGGTAATAATACTTTCAAAATTGTCTTTGTTAGCAAAATAATTATGTCAATTACTAATATTAATTATATTAATTAATAATAATTTCAATTTTTTTTATAATATTTAATATTTTCCATCATAATTTTAATTACAATAACTATAAAATTACATTAACTGTTAATGTAATGTTAATAATTTTTAATGTTTATTACTACTTTATTTATTTATTTATAAATGTGATTATATTATTTATCAACAATATTATATTAATGCTATGAGTTTTTCAAATCTTTATGTATTTTTTATATATAAATAGATATTAATAAACTTTATTGTATAAAACAATTTTTTTTTTTTTTTTTTTTTTTTTTTTTTTTTTTTTATGCTGCAACCAGCAGCAGGTAAAGCATACTAACTAAAGTGACCGGTTGAGGCCTTGAGGGCATCAACTGGGTCCCAGTTGGCAGCCAAATTCCATTGCCATCATACCTGCCCATTTCTATATGGGTATACTAGCCAACTCCTTTGTGGGCCTTTTTTTACTTTTGCGTGTAGCTTTTGACAATCAATCAATCAATCTTGGTGGGGAAAAGTTGGAGACTCGTATGGTTTCTTTATCATCAATCACGTTAATTTATTTCCATTAATTATCTCTCACATGATTCACGTTTGCATCTCTTTTCTTCTTTTTCTAACTTTTTTTTTTGCACCCAATAATTTCTTGGCAATTGGTTCTTTGCTTTAATTTGCTTTTAAGACATCAACAGTACTGAGTCCATAGTCGTGAATTTTAAGTCATGATATATGTGAAATGAATTTTAAGTCAAAATGTCAAATCAACTCCTTCATTCACACCCAAATATCCATTCATTAATAAAAAGATTTCTTTGTTTTTTTTTTCCTTAAGTATTTCTTTCAATAAAGGAAATTGTGTTACTGACGATAACAATACATATATACATGATAGATACTAATTTTTTAAAATTATTTTTGCATCAATAATCAAACAATCTTAGACTTTTATCACTCTTAATCTCATTTCAAGTAAAACGTCATCTTTAATAGTCGAAAAGAAAATTTAGAAGATCACATAGGTGTTACAATTTATAAACACATAATTAATTAAATATGCCCGCGTCCTTTAATCATGGCTTGGAATACATCTACTTATTTAACATGACCAATATATCCTGATGAAGGATAATATAATTGTTCCGCATGTGGAAATTAACACAGAAACAAGTAAGGAAAATAGAAGTTATTAACTAAAAAAAAAAAAAAAAGATTTGACTGCACATGCTAGTGATTTTGGTATTTCAAAACTTTTTGGTGAAGTGGATTCGGTGACACAAAAGATGACATTTTCCACCATCTGATACATTGCATGGCACTAGTTAATTATTCTAGCTCATTATTCAATTTTATATTTCCACGTGAACAATTGAGCTGAATATCTGAATGATTAATTGGAATTTAAAATCAAGAGTTTGGATCATAAGGAATTGCACGTTTCCAAAAAAACATGCAAAATAAATATTTAAATGAAAGAGAAGACAGATGAAATGTTTTGCGGGAAGAGGAAATTGAGGCCATTTTTGTTAAGCCCAATAACACTGGGAAAATAAACCGAACAGTATAAATTAATATTGTATTTATAGTTCTTTTAAATAGAATACAATGAGAATAATGTTCCCAAAATAATAATAAAAAAATCAAATTCAATTTTTTATTTTTATTTTACTCGCTTTCTCAAAATGGAAAACAAAAGCAGAAACTGTGTCCATGAGTCAATTCAAGTATTCAATTCGATTACCCAAATAGGAACCTTCAATTATTGTATGGAGCTCTCAGGCACTGTGTTTTTCATTTAAAGAAAGGCTTTCTTTTAACGGTGAATTACCCAGTGAATTGGCTAATTTAGGACTGGAATCAATCAATCAATCTTGGTGGGGAAAAGTTGGAGACTCGTATGATTTCTTTATCATCAATCATGGTAATTTATTTCCATTAATTATCTCTCACATGATTCACATTTGCTTCTCTTTTCTTCTTTTTCTAACTTTTTTTTCACTCAATAATTTCTTGTCAATTGTTTTTTTTTTTTTTTTTCTGTAATTAATATTGTATTTGTCCCATCATCTGTAAAGATATTGTCTGAATAATTCATAAAGCTTCTATGCCTTAGTGTTCATGATTCACGTTCACTGTTGAATAAAGACATCAACAGTGAGTCCGCCATTGTCGTGTATCTGGAAATTCATGATATGTGTGAAATGAATTTTAAGTCAAGTCGTCTCCTTCATTAACCATCCAAATATCCAAATTTTCTAAGCAGCTTCTAAATTATGGTTCAATTATTTATACCTATAACTCATTGCCCAAAAAATCTCACACTTCAACCTACAATCCCTAATGGCGAAAAATAATTCTCTCATTGTTATTATCACTGCTTTCTTAGTTCAAAGTTTAATATTTTCCTTTGTTATGGCAGCAGCAACCAACATCACCACAGACCAACATGCTCTTCTTGCTTTGAAAGATCATATAACGTATGATCCTGCCAATTTATTGGCCAAAAACTGGTCCACAAATACCTCTATCTGTTCTTGGATTGGTGTCACTTGTGGTGTCCGTCATCATAGAGTCACTGTCTTGAATATTTCTTACTTTGGTCTCTCAGGCACCCTCCCTCCATCCCTGGGAAACATGTCTTCATTGCAAGTCCTTGATCTTAGATTTAACCAGCTTTCAGGTACCATGCCCTCCTCCATCTTCCAAATATCATCGTTGGAAAGGCTTAATCTCAGCTCTAATCAGCTTTCTGGAGGGCTTCCATCTGATATTTGCAATTATCTTCCTAATTTGAAAATGCTTTCGTTGTCTAGAAACATGTTTGATGGCCAAATACCATCGACTATATCAAAGTGCACACGGTTGCAAATTTTATCCTTGTCTTATAATAATTTCATTGGATATATACCCAAGGAAATTGGAAACATGACTATGTTGAAGAGATTATATCTTGGTACCAATGAACTCCGAGGTATGATATCTGTAGCTTAGACATTATGAAATATATTCATCCATTTTACCAAAAGATATTTCAATTTTACTACCGTTTAATTTTACGTTGCGACGTTTTCAGGAGAAATTCCACATGAGCTGGGCAATCTTGCAAAACTAGAAGTACTATCACTAACAGACAATGCCCTGACGGGGACAATTCCTTCAAGAATCTTCAACCTTTCATCTCTAAGAATGATGGGCTTTACAAATAATAGTTTGAATGGTAACCTGCCGCCTGAAAACATGTGTCAACATCTTCCTGTTCTACAAGAATTATACATGTATGGTAATAAGATCACCGGTCGAATCCCAAACAATTTGTGGCAATGTTCAAAACTTCAAATTGTTTCGTTGTCATATAATCAATTCGAAGGAAGTATACCAAGAGATATTGGGAACTTGACATTGATCAATCAACTATTTCTTGGCTCTAACAACTTGATAGGTACTATACAAGCCTTTCTCTTCGATATTTATTTTGCACTTTTTATTGCCTATATTTTTATGGTGTACGGAAAGAAAAATGTTATACATGATGCCATATAAATTTTATAACATTTGCAGTTTTGCACGTGCATTAATTGCCCTACTACCTATTTACGGTTTGAATTGATTATTTACTATTTCAGTAAATAATGGGTTAATTGCACAAAAATACCTTCTATTTATCTAATTAAGTAAATTTTCAAACAAATGTCTTATTCAAACATAAACATCCCAATTGGAATGTGCTTAGAGTATGGAAAGTCAATAGTGCCCTTAGGTAAATGGGAGAGGTTATTTTAGTTGGTAAATTTCACAAACAACCCTGAATTTAGGTGTAATTGTATAAATATTCATTGTTTTCTAATAATTACATAAATATACCCTATCATCAATTGACTTTTGTTAAGTTTAATCTCTAACCACATTTGTATCCCAAAATGACTAAAATACCCTTGAAAACTTATTTATCTTTTCTTTTATTATTTAAATATATTAAAAAATATTTACTTAAAAAATTGAAAAAATCGGTACAATTTTTTTGTTGTTTTCTTTCTATCATTTTTTTAACACAATCAGAACCTACAAAACTAGATAAATGGATATGTTTAGTGGGTTTTGATTGTGTTTAGTAAGTTTTGTGGGTTTTGATTCTATTGATTAAATGTAATTGTTTATGGGTTTTGATTGTGTTGATGAAATAAAATTGTTTGTGGATTGATGAGTATGAAATTGAATGCTTTGGTGATAAAGTTGGTTTTTGAAATCTAAAAATTTGGTGTTTAGGGACATGGAAAATGTTCAAAAAAAAAAAAAAAAAAAGGTTAATTGCACAAACATACCCAACTAGAATGTGTTTGGGGTATGGAAAGTCAATAGTGCCCTTGGGTAAAAGGAAGAGGTTATTTTGGTGGGTAAATTTCACAAACAACCCTAAATTTAGGTATAATTGTATAAATATTCATTTTTTTCTAATAATTACATAAATATACCCTACCGTATTGACTTTTGTTAACTTTAACTTTTAACCACATTTGTATCCCGAAATGAGTAAACTACCTTTGAAAACTTATTCTCTTTTCTTTTATTATTTAAAAATATTAAAAAAATATTTACTTAAAAAATTAAAAAAATCAGTACAGATTTTTTTGTTACTTTTATTTTCTTTTACTTTTTATCATTTATTATTTTATTTTTACATTTTCCATGTCCCTAAACACCAAATTTTCAGATTTCAAAAACCAACTTTATCACCAAAACATTCAATTTCATACTCATAAACCCACAAACAATTTCATTTTATCAACATAATAAAAACCCACAACAATTACATTTAATCAACATAATCAAAACCCACAAAACTCACTAAACACAATCAAAACCCATTAAACACAGTCATTTTTCCAGTTTTGTGGTTTATGATTGTGTTAAAAAAATGATAGAAAGAAAGCAACAAAAAAATTGTATCGATTTTTTCAATTTAATTTTTTAAGTAAATATTTTTTTAATATATTTAAATAATAAAAGAAAAGATAAATAAGTTCTCAAGGGTATTTTAGTCATTTCGGGATACAAATGTGGTTATAGGTTAAAGTTAACAGAAATCAACTGACGATATGGTATATTTATGTAATTATTAGAAAAAAAAATGAATATTTATACAATTACACCTAAATTCAGGGTTGTTTGTGAAATTTACCCACCAAAATAACATCTCCGTTTTACCCAAGGGCACTATTGACTTTCCATATCCCAAGCACATTTCAATTGGGATGTTTGTGTTTGAATAGGGCATTTGTTTGAAAATTTGCTTTATTAGATAAATAAAGGGTATGTTTGTGCAATTAACCCGTAAATAGTAAATAATAAATAATAAATACATAATTTAATCATTTGACCCCAAATTGGTGGTAGGTACATTTCAAGTTTGTTTCAACATTTTATGTTGTGTTTGCAACATATCCAGTTTTTTTCTCTGAATTTCACGTTTTTTCTCCATATTTCAAGCTTTTCGCATCATTTCACTTTTTTTCTTTCTTTAGATTTAACGTTTTTTTCTCCATATTTCAAGTGCTTCGCAACATTTCACGTTTTTTTTTTTCCCTACATTTCAAGTTTTTTCTCCAGATTTCAAGTTCTTAGCAATTTTTTTAAAGCTAAGTTGCAAGGGTATTTTTACATATAATTTATAGATATACATAGATTTTTTTAAAAAAATATAGTTATTAACAATTAAACTTTCGTATATGGTTAAATACGAAATTCTCATGTTGTATGTGGTCAATTTTAACATTTTACACCTATTTCCGTCACACTGTTTGCCTATATGGCCATTTTGAATCAAATTTCTCATCTAATGGGTGGCAACCAATGTAATTATCCCATAAATTTTATAAGATTTTCTCATGCATTAATTTCCCTACGGCCTATTTTCAGTTTAATTTTATTATTTAATTTTATGTAAATAGTAAATACATACTTTAATCATTTTAAAAAATACATAATTTAATCATTTATTAAAAAAATACATAATTTAATAATTGACCTCAAATTAGTGGTAGATCCCACAACTATATTCAGTTGAAGTGTCAGAGAATGTAATCCTGACTTCACATCAGTTTTTAGCATAGCTTTTTTTTTTTTCTTCATAAGTTGAAATGTTGTTTACATACAATATGCATATATACACTTGAAAATTTGATCACTATAATCCATATCTGAAATGGACGGTGGTGATCAATCTATCTATTTAAAAAATATATATATACATTTTCACATAAATTATTTTTAAAAAATAAATAAATACTTTTTTCCTTTTGTATTATATAAATTTTTTCAACAAATTCTATTTTTTGGTGTTGACACGTGACATGTTCTTGGTTTAAAGACAACATTACCCTTAAAAACGTTAAAGTTGACTAACGGTTTACTAACTGTGGGACCAAATTGATGGTTTTTGCATAGGGTTGACCACGCCAGTTAAAAATGAAAATATAGTTAAAAAAGTCATAACACATGAAAATATAGGGACCAAAATGATAAATCTCCTTTTACCCAAAGTTATTTTAATTTTACTACGGTTTAATTTTATGTTGCGACATTTTCAGGAGAAATTCCACATGAGCTGGGCAATCTCACAAGACTAGAAGTACTATCACTAAGAAACAACATCCTGACAGGGACAATTCCTTCAAGAATCTTCAACCTTTCTTCTCTAAGAATGATGGACTTTACAAATAATAGTTTGACCGGTAACCTGCCATCTGAAAACATGTGTCAACATCTTCCTGTTCTACAAGAATTATACATGTCTGGTAATAAGCTCACAGGTCGAATCCCAAACAATCTGTGGCAATGTTCAAATCTTCAAATTGTTTCGTTGTCATATAATCAATTCGAAGGAAGTATACCAAGAGATATTGGGAACTTGACATTGATCAATCAACTATTTCTTGGCTATAACAACTTGATAGGTACTAAACAAGCCTTTCTCTTCAATATTTATTTGCATTTTTTATTGCCTATATTTTTTTGGTGTACGGAAAAAATGTTATACATGATGTGTCTATTTAAACTGGGTACGGATATGGACACCCATAAAACTTATTAGTACAGCCATTTTTATAAGTACACCCATGTCTAAAATTTAAAAATTAAATATTACTATAAACACCCTTCATAATGCCAACAGTACCCTCATTGAAATAAATATATTTATTTTAATACTTATTATTTATAAACACTCTTAAATTATTACCACACACAATTTATATTAAAAAAAAAAAAATCATATTATTTTTGGAATCAAATCCTTTTTTAATGAGGATCTAATTTACTTTTGGAAATATCTCGAATGTAGGAGTCTTATAAAAGGGAATATGTATATGGCGTCAAAAGATTTTCAATTTAGAATTCTCTTATTTATACAGCTATGTTAAAAAAAAATCTTATTGACATCTATGGCTATCTTAAAAAATAAATAAAAATAAAAATAAAAACTTGTTAATATTTACAACTATAGTTAAAAAAAAAAATGCTGTTTTTTATAGAGTTTATACCTATACATAAAAGAAAGACAAAAACAATATGATAATCATGTGATAATAATAAAATTTGATACTTGAAATAAAATTAGAGTTTAATTAGGGTTTATCATAAAAATTAGGGTTTATCATAAGTTTTTTTTTTTTTTTGGAAAGTTAAGTTTTTTTTTAATAAAGAAATATAGTTGAAGATATAGGTGTAATTAATGAGTGTATATAATATTTGATTTATTTTTAATTAAAGTAACTTGTCTTTATTGGTAAATTTCTATTGGGATATTTTTGTAATTAAAATTTTTAATAAAATATGGGTGTACTAATAAGTTTTATGGGTGTCAATATCGACTCCCATTTAAATTTTATAAATTTGCACATGCATTAATTGCCCTACAACCTATTTATAGTTTGAATTTATTATTTACTATTTCTGTAAATAGTAAATACATAATATAATAATTTGACCCCAATTTGGTGGTAGGTGCATTTCAAGTTCGTTTCAACATTTTAAGTTTTGTATGCGACATTTCAAGTTTTTTTTTTTCTCTAGATTTCATGTTTTTTTCTCTATATTTCATGTTTTTGCAACATTTCACGTTTTTTTTCCTCTAGATTTCATGTTTTTTCTTCATATTTCAAGTTTTTCACAACATTTCAAGTTTTTCCCCTAGATTTCAAGTTTTAATAATGGAAAAACAGTTTAAAAAGTCATAATTCACGAAAATATAGGAACCAAAATGATAAATCCCCTTTTACCAAAAGTTATTTTAATTTTACTACTAATCCCTATAATCGTTTTAATTGTATGTTGAGACATTTCCAGGAGAAATTCCACATGAGCTGGGCAATCTTGCAAAACTAGAAGTACTATCACTAAAAACCAATAATAGTTTACAAATAATAGTTTACAAATAATGAGCTGGGCCAATTCCTTCAAGAATCTTCAACCTTTCCTCTCTAAGAATGATGGACTTTACAAATAATAGTTTGACCGGTAACCTGCCACCTGAAAACATGTGTCAACATCTTCCTGTTCTACAAGAATTATACATGTCTGGTAATAAGCTCACAGGTCGAATCCCAAACAATTTGTGGCAATGTTCAAATCTTCAAATTGGTTCGTTGTCATATAATCAATTCGAAGGAAGTATACCAAGAGATATTGGGAACTTGACATTGATCAATCTACTATTTCTTGGCTATAACAACTTGATAGGTACTATATAAGCCTTTCTCTTCGATATTTATTTGCATTTTTTATTGCCTATATTTTTATGGTGTACGGAAAGAAAAATGTTATACATGATGTGTCTATTTAAATTTTATAAGATTTGCACATGCATTAATTGCCCTACAACCTATTTACAGTTTGAATTTATTATTTACTATTTCTGTAAATAGTAAATACATAATTTAATCATTTGACCCCAATTTGGTGGCAGGTGCATTTCAAGTTTGTTTCAACATTTTAAGTTTTGTTTGTGACATTTCAAGTTTTTTTTTTTTTTTCTGTAGATTTCATGTTTTTGCAACATTTCATGTTTTTCCTCTAGATTTCACGTTTTTTCTTCATATTTCAAGTTTTTTTTTTTCTTTTTTCAGATTTCAAGTTTTTAGCTATTTTTTTAAGCTAAGTTGAAGGAGTATTTTTATAATTTATGATTATACACTGCAAATTTTTTTTAAAATGTGGTTATTAACAATTAAACTTTCATATGTAATTAAAAACAAAATTTTCATGTTGTATGTGCTCATTTTTAACAATTTCCACCTATTTCCGCGACCAATGTAATTATCCCTTAAATTTTATAAGATTTTATCATGCATTAATTGCCCTAAAACATGTTTAGGGTTTGAATTTATTATTTACTTTTTCTGTAAATGGCAAATACGTACATAGTTTAATCATTTGACCCCAAATTCGTTGGTAGGTAGATCCCTCAACCTAATTTCAGTTGAAGTGTCAAACAATGTAATCTTGACTTCGCGTACCTCTTTATTTTTAAATTGTAGAAGAATTAAAAGTTTTTTTTTTTGGCATACTTTGAAAAGCTGTCCACATATAACCTATATGTATATAGACACTTGAAAATATTTTTAGGTACGGTGCCATCTGAAATCGGCAATCTTAGCAATCTAAAAAATTTGGGGCTTCAAAGTAGCAACCTATATGGCATTGTTCCAAATACAATCTTCAACATCTCAACAATGGAAGAACTTGCACTTAGCAATAATCAACTCTCAGGCCATCTTCCATCAAGTATAGACTCTGGGCTTCCAAATCTTGAGAAGCTTTTCTTGAATGGTAATAATTTTAGAGGGACAATACCAAAATCCTTCTCCAATGTTTCCAAGCTCTCTGTTCTAGATTTAGGAAGTAATTTAATCTCAGGTTATATTCCTAACACTATTGGCTTATTTAATTAATTATTTCATTCAATTATTGGTTCATCTTTCTTATTTTCTTTATTATGACAGGTTCAATACCATATGAGATTGGTGATCTTCCTAATCTTGTGTCCTTACATCTCCAGAATAACAGTTTGACAGGCTTCATACCATCCACAATCTTCAATATGTCAAAACTAGAAGTCATTTCACTACGGACGAACCGCCTCTCAGGCCATCTTCCACCAAGCATTGGCCTCAGGCTTCCAAATCTGAAGCAACTTATTCTATGGGGTAATGAACTCGATGGTGTAATCCCTAACTCTATCTCCAATGCTTCTCAACTCATCGTCCTAGATCTTTCAGAAAACTCATTCTCTGGACCTGTTCCAACAACACTTGGTGAACTAAGAAATCTACAACGGCTTAACATTGAATCAAATCAATTGACCGGAGAACCCTCAACTCAAGAATTGACCTTCCTCTCATCTTTGACAAACTGCCAACAATTGAAAAGACTTGTTTTGAGTAATAACCCGTTGGATGGTACTCTTCCAACTTCCATAGGAAATCTCTCTGGTATTCAAACTTTTTTTGCTCAAGATTGCAAAATTAAGGGTAACGTTCCCCAAGGTATTGGAAAATTAAGCAACCTGACGGCCTTAAAACTCGGAAACAATCAATTGACCAAATCTATTCCGATTGAAATCGGAAAACTGAGACAGCTCCAAGTTTTGTATCTTGACGGCAATAGATTGCAAGGCTCCATTCCAAGTGAAATTTGTAACTTAAGGAACTTAGGTGCTCTACAATTAAGTGACAACAAGTTCTTTGGATCTGTACCAGCATGCTTGGGTGATATTACTTCACTAAGATTCCTACACCTGAATTCCAACAATTTGACTTCTACAATACCATCATCCTTGTGGAACCTCAAAGATATTTTGGATCTAAATTTGTCCAACAATTCACTCATCGGAAAGCTACCATTGGATATTGGAAATCTAAGGGCAGTTACTTATATAGACCTAGCATGGAACGAATTATCAGGGGAGATCCCCAGCAGCTTCGGAAACCTTCAAACCCTGATTAATTTTTCCATAGCACACAACAAGCTAAAAGGCCACATCCCAGAATCATTTGGAAACTTAATTAGCTTGGAATTACTAGAATTATCTAGTAATAACCTCTCAGGAGCAATTCCCAAATCTATAAAGAAACTACAGTACCTCAAATATTTCAATGTGTCTTTCAATAGATTGGATGGAGAAATTCCAACAGGAGGAGCTTTTGCAAACTTCTCAGCTGTATCATTTATGGGCAATGGTCAACTTTGTGGTGCTCCGCGACTGCTAGTCCCCCCATGTAAAACAGGTACCATCCGAAAATCCAAGAAGACCAAATTAGTGATATTGATATGCATATTATTAGCAATCGCATCGGCCATGGTCGTATTACCTCTCACAATTCTATGGTTTAGAAGCAGAAAGAGGAAAGGAAATTCTTTAGATAGGGAAGATGTTTCAATTCTTGCAACATGGAGGAGAATTCCCTATGAAGAACTCTATCATGCAACAAATGGATTTGATGAAAGCAATTTACTCGGCACGGGAGGTTTTGGCTCGGTATACAAAGGAAAACTTTTAGATGGGATGGATATAGCTACAAAGGTTTTCAATTTGCAAGTAGAGAGGGCATTAAAGAGTTTTGATGACGAATGTGAAGTATTGAGTAAAATCTGTCATCGAAATCTTGTCAAAATCATCAGCTGTTGCTCTAACCTCGACTTCAAAGCGTTAGTACTGCAATACATGCCCAATGGGAGCTTGGAACAGTGGTTGTATTCCCACAATTATTGTCTAGATATCCTCCAAAGACTTAACATAATGATTGATGTCGCATCAGCATTGGAATATCTCCATCATGGTTATGGAACACCCATTGTACATTGTGATTTGAAGCCTAGCAATGTCTTGCTAGATGAAGGTATGGTTGCTCATGTGTGTGATTTCGGCATCACCAAACTCTTAAGTGAAGAAGATTCTATGATACAAACCCACACTTTGGCCACCATCGGATATATGGCACCAGGTAACATTATAAATTATGATTTTATTGTTTTTTAAATACATACATATGTTCCTATAGTAATGCATATCTACAACTGCAAAATGTACTTCCAGAGTTCAGATTTTATAAGATGTATTTGGTTTTGTTTTCTCTCTTCTGACTATAAATAACATTGAACTTAATTACAGAGTATGGATCAGAAGGAATTGTTTCCATAAGAGGGGATGTGTATAGCTTTGGAATTTTGATGATGGAAACATTTACAAGAAAGAAGCCCACGGATAACAAGTTTGTTGAACGATTGAGCTTGCAATGCTGGATAAAAAAGGCCTTACCTCATTCAGTAACCGAAGTAGCAGATGCTAATTTACTGGAAAAAGAAAATATCATTGCTGCCAAGGATTGTATTTCATCCATTCTGGAACTAGCTGTGGATTGCTCCGCAAATTCACCCGAAAACAGGCTTGACATAACCAATGTCCTCACAACACTTGCAAAAATAAGAACTAGGTTTCAAAAGAGTGAGGCAAGAACCTGAATCCTAACCAATGTTTGTCTTCAACCCTTGTGCTTCCAATTCCTTCGCTGATTCTCTAGCTAGAAGGGTTCTAGCTTCAGTGGGGATATCTTAAATTGGGGAGATACCTGATCCTTGTTTTTCCTTTTCTTAGTTGTTGGTTGTGATCTGTATCCAGTTTGTTGTGTGTGGTTTGTTTGGTCTTGTTTTCTGGGTGGGTTGCTTGGTCTTGTATCCAGCGGGTGGCTTTCCCGGTTTTTGCCTTTTGCTCTGTTTTCTGTTGTTTGTTGTTGCTGTTGTTGTTTTGCCTGCCCTTTGTGGCTTTAATACACTTGCCGTTCAAAAAAAAAATGTTGTCTCTCCATTGTTCTATCAGGACTGCATATGCTTATTGAAGCCGTGACTGATGAAGATAGCAGAATTTCTCAACTTCTTAAGGAAAAAAAAAAAAAAAACTAAACTAAAAAACTAATAAAAACTAAATAAATGAATGAATAAAATATAAATTTCAACTACTTCCTTGAAGCAACCGTATACCAAAATGAAAATTTTCAAGTCTCAATGTCTAGAGTGAAGCGTGGGACCAAGAGTGCAACAAGTTGCCTATAATTGCAATCTATACATACATTTTTCATGAGGTGACAAACTTGACCGGACCAAATCGGGAATCTACATATTATTGCACTAAAAAATTGCCCAGTTGCTCGAGTCAAGAAAGATCTGTACACAGGTCAGGTCAATAAAGCGAGTTCCCAGGCAGCTTTGGGAGTAGATTTCAACGGCAAAGAAAATCTCATTGGTGAAGAGGTGATAAGAAGAATGTCAGAGATCGAAGTTGTCGACACAGAAGGGGTAAGCAGAATATGGATGTTAGAAGATGAAATTACAAGGGTTATAGAGACGGGGGTGGCTTTGGGAATCGATTTTAATGGAAAGGAGAAAAACATTAGAGAAGAGGTGTTGAGAAGAGAGAAAGAGGAGACAGACAGGATGAGAAAATCAAATGGTTGTTAATTGTGGTGCTCAGGTTTTCGTCAAGGGGTGTCTGTTTGTTTTAATGATAGTGTTATCATGGAACGTTAGGGGTCTTGGGAAATTGGAAAAGTGCAAGGCGGTGAGAAATTTGGTGGATGCTCACAAACCCACAATTTTTTTTATTCAAGAAACCAAGTTGAAAACTTGTGATAACAGAATTGTTCGGGCTTTGGGAGGATCCATCCTCAATAAGAGTATTTGCGTGGATGCCATAGGATCCGCAGGTGGCTTGATCTCTCTATGGAATGACGATATGTTTAAAGTTTCAGCATGTATTTCAGACAGAAGGTGCATAATAATGGCTGGCGAACTGATTCCGTTGAGGAAGGCGGCAGTTTTTTGTAATGTCTACGCAGATAGGCTGGAGGGAGATAGGAAACAATTGTGGAAATTCATTTTGGATGCTCAGACTACTCTTCTCGGGCCTTGGTGCATAGGTGGCGACTTCAATTCAGTTCTCGATCCCTCTGAAAGAATAGGGGCAGGTTGTAATATGGGGGCAGTGCGGAATTTCAATTCGTTCATCTTTGAAGGATCATGAATCAAAGCTAATAGAATTAGAAAAGAGGGCAATCTCGGAGGGTTGGACAGATTTTTTGAGAAAAGAAAGATGGAAGACTTTAGAGGAAGCTTGGAAGGGCCTAAGGTTGGAAGAGCAAATGTGGAGGCAAAAGTCGAGAGTCAAGTGGCTAAAGGAGGGCGATAGGAATTCAAGATTTTTCCACATTGTGGCTAATGGGAGAAGAAGAAACAACTGTATCAGTTTTTTATCTTTTAATGGGGTCAGTTGCTCGGACCCGCAGTTGATTAGAAGGGGTGTTTTCGAGCACTTCAAGAATCACTTTCAGAAATAGTCTTGGCAAAGGCCGTCGATAAAAAGGTGGAAGACAAGAAGGCTGTCGATCTCAGAACGGGAGATGCTAGAGGAGAAGTTTAGTAAAGAGGAAATTTGGGAGGCTTTGTGCAGTTGTGATGGGGACAAAGCTCCGAGACCGGATGGTCTAAACTTGAATTTTGTTAAGGAAAACTGGGAGGTGATTCAAAAAGATTTTATGGCTTTCGCTCAGGAATTCCACAAGTTCGGTTCCATTGTTAAAGAGATTAACCACACTTTCATTGCCCTAATTCCAAAAATTTCAAATCCAAAGGCAATGGGAGATTTCAGACCAATTAGTTTGATCAATTCCCTGTACAAGGTGCTTTCGAAAACTCTAGCTATTCGTATTAAGAAGGTGATGAACTCGGTTATTGGTGAATCCCAATCGGCTTTCGTCAAAGGACGCCAAATCATTGATAGTTTCATCATAGTGGAGAAATATCCAAAAATGGAAGAAGGAAAATGAAGGGGGGTTAGTGGTGAAATTGGATTTTGAGAAGGCTTATGATAGCGTGGATCACGTTTTTCTTGATTCTATGATGGAGCGAATGGGGTTTGGCTCTAGATGGAGGAGTTGGATGAAGGAATGCATTTCTTCCCCTATGATATCAGTTTTGGTGAATGGTAGCCCTACAAATCAATTCAAAATTGGCCGGGGTTTGTGTCAAGGCGATCCGCTCTCTCTTTTCCTCTTCAACATTGCAGTGGAAGGACTAAACTTCATGCTTTAAAGGGCTGCTGAGTTGAACATGGTGAAGGGTGAGGATTTCGGAGGCAGGGATACCCACATTACTCACCTACAATTCGCTGACAACACGGTCAGGTTCATCAAACCTGAGACGGATTATTTTTGCAACTCCAAGCGGATATTGCGTTGTTTTGAGCTGATATCTGGATTGCGTATTAATTATCACAAGTCTTGCGTTGCGAGAGTAAGTAAAACAGTGAAGTTGAACCAAAGTTGGGCGTCCTTTTTTAAATGCAGAGCTACCACCCTTTCCATTTCGTACTTAGGATTCACTCTTAGGGCAAGACCTTGCTTAGAGTCCTTTTGGCTTCCTTTGATTAATAAAATCAAACATCGTTTGGCTCCATGGAAAAAGAAGTTCCTCTCAAAAAGTGGTAGGGTGGTGCTAATCAAATCAGTGCTCTCAAGCCTCCCCATCTACTTTATGTCGGTGTTTAAGATCCCGGTTGGGATAGCTCATACGATTGAAAGAATTCAATGAAGTTTTCTATGGGATGATGGTTTAGTTAAAAAGAAACTTCATGCTGTGGACTGGGCATCGGTTTGCCGTAGCAAACAAAAAGGGGGCATAGGAATCGGAAGGGTGTTGGACAAAAACAAAAGTTTACTTGCAAAATGGATTTGGAGGTTTGGTAATGAAGAGAATGCTCTGTGGAGGAAGGTTTTGTGTGCCAATTATGGACTGGATAGTAACATTCTCAAATGGGATTGGCAATCCTCCTCTTCCCCTTCATATTTTGTGAAGGCTGTTGCAAAGCTTTTCAAGGTTGGTTCAAGCTCGGAGAGAGTTCTCAAGGAGGGCATACAGATGGTTATAGGCAATGGGGATAAAGCATTATTTTGGACAGACATTAAGGCTGGTTCGGTGGCCTTAAGGGATTCTTTTCCAAGAATTTTTGCTCTCTCGGTAAAAAAGAAAGGTCCTATAAAAGACTAGGGCAGCTGGAACGGTACTCAATGGTTGTGGAATGTGGTGATGAGAAGGCCACTTTTTGGGTGGGAAATGGATCAGTGGAATATGTTCACAACTTTCCTAATTTGTGTTCATGTCCGAAAATATTGCAAGGATGCCCTGGCTTGGTTGTTAACTCTGTCCGGTCTCTTTACAGCAGGTTCTTTTCGCCAAGCTATGGAAGATGACAGTATTGAAGATTCAAAGGACTCTAAGTTTATTTGGCAAGGTTTTTGCCCTCCAAAGGTGGAATTATTCATGGGGCAACTTCTAAAACAGAGAGTGATGGTTAAGGAGGTGTTATGTAAATTTGGCATGTCTCAGATTATCAATCAAGAGTGTCCCCTTTGCAGACAGGCGGAGGAATCGAGCGACCACCTTTTCCTTCATTGTCAAGGGTCGTGGAAGTTATGGACTGGTTGCATGAAATGGTGGGATGTTAGAAGCTGCGTCTCTAGTTCGATCACGGATTGGAAGAACGGGTGGGCTGGTTTGTGCCCCTCGCAGAAGAGCTTCAGAGCATGGAACTCGCTGTTCGTTGCTGTGGTTTGGTCCATTTGGGAAGTTCGCAATCAAGTTGTTTTCAAGAACGAAGTTGTTAGCTGGGTGAAAGTTGCT
The DNA here is from genome assembly GCA_030490815.1 of Acer saccharum. Lineage (NCBI taxonomy): Eukaryota > Viridiplantae > Streptophyta > Magnoliopsida > Sapindales > Sapindaceae > Acer > Acer saccharum. Next base: position 10,967,428 of record CM059877.1, on the reverse strand, counting down.
GATTTGGTAAGGTTTAGAGTGTTGGTGGTTCAAACATTATGCCAAAGGATCCATAGATACTATCACCTCTATCATCCTTAATATCAAGGATTTACGTGTGGAGTCAAAAACTGGAAAAGTTCCAAAGAACATGGTGTGGATTCCTCCCCCTAATGATCAATTAAAATTCAACGTAGATGGGTCTGCAAAAGGCAAACCTGGTCTAGCAGGGGTTGGCGGGGTGTTAAGAGATTTCACTGGCAAGGTCTTGTGTATGTTCTCTTTTCATGTGGGTGTCCAGGATTCAAATACAGCGGAGATAATGGCTATCAAAAAAGCTTGTCAACTTTTCTTTTCCAATTCTGCGCTGGAGGGTCGTTATCTTGATGTTGTTAGTGATTCTATGACGGCGGTCTCGTGGGTGAAAGGAGAAGGTTTCAGCAGCTACAAACTTGTCAATCATATCTACAACATCAGGTGCATCTTGAAGTGTTTACAGGGCTCAGAGATTTATTTCAATCCCAGGAGTTCCAATTCCTTTGCGGACATTTTAGCTAAGATGGGCTCGAGTATGGCCAGCGATTTCATAGTGTGGGGAGACATATGAGATCTTTGTCTTTGGTTGTTTCTGCTTGTTTTGGTTGTGTTGGGTTGGTTGTTGTTGCTTTGGCCTTGTGTGCCTAGCGTTTTTTTCTTGTTTTGCTGTCAGCTGTGCGTTCTTTTGCTCTGTTTTGGCCTCTGGCCTTCTTGTTCAATAATATTCTATTTGCTGTTCAAAAAAAAAATAAAGCGAGTTCCCATTATCCAAACTTGAAAGAACTATCAATTCTACCTACTCATCACATTTTTTTCCATGAATGAAGTCTTTTACAATATAATAAACCAAATTGCTTATGCATTTGACTAATTAAGCCTGTCACAAAGCTCTCATAACGGGAACTGTAGTAAAATTATATAAACACATAAAACAATCCAGCTTCTCAGTTATATTAACGTGTGAAATGAAGCATCAATAGGTCAGCTTGGGAGAAAGAACTTAGAGGAAATGAAACAGCATGTGATTTTTTCATGTTTAAATACAATATTCAACAGTGTCTTTCTCTTCTTTTTCTTGGCAAGTCAATGAAACTGTCATCATTATTTATGCATCACTCGTCCTCCCTCGTTCGATGATTATGCATTCATGGAGACAACTTTGTTGTAAGAAAAATTGCACACACAAATCTAAACACACAGATAATATGAAAGAAATAAGAAGAAAAAGACGACACCAAAGATTTTACGTGGTTCAGCAATTTGCCTACGTCCACGGAGCGCACCGCACTCAATCCACTACTTTCAGAGTTGATTACAATCTCTCTGTCTCTCTCTCAGTCTCTCTACAATTTGCTCTCAATCTCTCTAGCAATTTTTCTCACTCACGGTGATTTTAACACACACATCAGAGTACACATAATGGTGGTATTTATATGGGAGCACTAGGGTTGGCCAAATCCTAATTGGGATCTATTTCCTTTACTGTGCAAAATACTGATTTCACGCGGATTTGTGTCAGACCGCTGCTTGTGCCACAGCGCTCCTCACAGCGTGACACACTGTGACAAAACTGCTGCCACACCGCTGCCAATAAATTAGCAGCGCAATACGCAGCGCAAAACACTGGTGAAACCGCTGCCTTACCGCTGCCACAACACGCAGCGCTATACGCAGCGGTGCTCAATAAATTGCAAACCGCTGCACTCACGCTGCCACACCGCTGCACAATATTGGACCGCTGCCACACACGCTGCCTATTGCAACACGATCCAATTACAATTTCAATTGCTTCCACTTTCATGTGACTTTGCTTTGCACGTTTACCAACCTTCAAAACAAGACAAAACTTGCCTTTATCAATTTAATACACAAAGTGACAAAACACAATTTAACTTGCTTCAATTCTTTTGGCCATTTGAAGTCTTCACCAATAATCCCAACAAACTTGTTTTTTTACTGGTGTTTCAATCATTCTTGTGTATTCTGCAATGGCTTTCTTAGCTATTGAAGCAACTAATATTATCACAGATCAATCTTCTCTTCTTGCATTGAAAGTTCATATCACTCATGACCCTAACAACTTCTTGGCAAACAACTGGACTGCTTCTGCCTCTGTTTGCAACTGGGTAGGCATTACATGTGATTCTCAAAACAACATAATCATAGTCTTGAATCTTACCTCAATGAGTCTCACGGGCACCATTCCACCACATTGGAAATCTTTCATTGCTTGTTCAACTGCATCTCAGAAATGACAGTTTCCATGGCTCTCTGCCTGTGGATATGGTTCATCTGCACAGATTGGAAATCTTCCACTTGGGATTAAATAGTTTTCAAGGAGAGATTTCATCTTGGCCCGGCTCCTTGCCTAAACTTCAAATCTTGTATCTCTTTCGTAACAATTTTACAGGTACTATCCCACCTTCTCTAGGAAATATCACAACATTAAAGAACCTAGCCTGTACTCAGGCTTTGATTAATAAATATTCCTTAGCAGTTAAAAAAAAAAAAAGAAAACATTAAAGAACCTAGAATTGTGGAATAATAATCTACAAAGAAGTATTCCGGAAGAGATAGGCAAATTAACTAACCTGAAGACATGAGTATTTGTTACTCTATAAGCAAATGCATATTTCTAAGCTTTCTTTTGACGCATATCAAACTTTGGACTTATAATTGATAAAAGAAAATAAAAGAAGAAATATATTTTGGTTAGATATTATAATCATAATTACATGTCTCAAAATAAATATATTAGGAGCATAGGCAAGCTCATATACAGCTTACTAAGAATTTGCACAATGAGTTGAATCTTGGTTACAATGGATTTGCAGGTGAATTACCAGAAGAATTAGGTTCTCTTCATGCTTTCGAATTCAACTTTCAATCCATTATTTTATTTCTAAAAGGATTTTAGATTAATCTTCTCAATAATAGTTCCTCTGAATTTTTACCGGATGAATACTAAGTAGATGAAATAAACAAATCTAACCTATTTTTTAAATCAAAGTTCACTTTACTTATAGCAATTCAACTAACTGGGCTCAATAAATATGCAGGACATATACCAAGAAGTCTTTCTAAACGTACCTCGTTATGGGAAATCAAACTGACTGGGAGCAGCTTGACTGGTATGTTTATATATGCATTTAATACAATTCATTGAAGTATTCTAGCTAGTCTAAAATATTACTGGTACCTAGTGGTCAAATAACAATGGCTATTCAAAGTTGACAAAGGAAGAAAAAAAATATACTAATAAATATATTTCTATTATGATTTCGCCATCAGCATCAATCACCATGACTAGACAAGTATTTTCTATATGAATTACTACAAATAATAAACATATTTCTGTTGAGCTTACACCATCAGCATGACTAGTGAAGAATTTTCTACATGAACTACTAAACTTACAAGATAGAAGCATTTGTGAGCATATCAGAAAATCAATCTTATACTATAATTGGATAAAAGCAAATTAACCATAGAAGATACAGTAATTTATCTGGTTTCCAATAAAATTACATTCAAAGCAAAGGTTTCACTATAAGATCAACAATGTATAAGAAGAGAACATTTTAAAAGAAGGTTCTGTCTCTATTTTCAATAAGGGTCTATCTTGTACACACGGAGTTGACATATATATTAATCATGTATATTTGTCTCACACACTTAGAGTTCCAAATGTATATCAACAAATAGCATTTAAGAAGAATTATTAAACGAATAGCAAAGATAGAGAGTGATTCATTTTGTTTTGGTTTTCTTTTTAACATTACAAGTTCAATACCACCAGAGATTGGTAATCTTCATAATCTAATGCTTTTGAGTCTCCATAATAACAGCTTAACAGGCCTCATCCCATCTACAATCTTCAATATTCCAAATCTTAAGGAGTTTAATTACCTATGGAGTAATGGACTCAATGGCATAATCCCTGACTCTATTCCAATGCTTCTGAACTCACCATCCTAGAGCTGTCCTCAAACTCATGCTATGGCCCTATTCCCACAACACTTGGTAATCTAAGGAATCTACAGCGACTCAACCTAGCCTCAAATCAGTTCACAAGAGAATCTCCAACTCAAGAACTAACATTTCTCCTTCATTGACAAACTGCAAACTTTTGACAAGATTAGTTTTAAGCAATAATCCATTGAATGGCACACTCCCAGTTTCCATAGGAAATCTCTCTGCTCTCGAAAGCTTTCTAGTAGACAATTGCAGAATTCCCTATGAAGTTGGGAGCTTAAGCAACTTGACAACTCTACGCATCAGAAATAATGACTTGACTGGATCTATTCCAACTGCAGTTGGAAAAATGAGAAAGCTCCAAGTTTTGTCTTTTGAATGCAATAGATTGCAAGGCTCCATTCCAAATGAAGTTTGTCATTTAAGAAACTTAGGTGAACTATACTTGGGTGGTAACAAGCTCTCTGGACCTATACCGGCATGCTTGGGTGATATTACTTCACTCAGGGTCCTATATCTGAATTCCAACAATTTAACTTCAACAACACCCTCATCCCTGTGGAGCCTCAAGAACTTCAATATGCAACAAACGGATTCGAAGAAAGCAATCTACTTGGTACAGGAGGTTTTGGGTCAGTGTACAGAGGACAAATTTCTGATGGGATGATCATAGCAGTGAAGGTTTTCAATTTGCAACTAACATCATTAAGTAGTATTATCACACTAATTTTTCTTTTTATATATATATATTTTTCTAAATTATGGAAATTGATCAGGATACTTTTGATCAGAAAACAGAAAGAAAATGATTCTGATCCGAGATTTACCTCTGTTTTGGGTGATGGACTGATTGCCGGAGATGGTGTCTTGTTTTAGGTGAACTTGACAGAGACGGTTTCTGTTTTGGGACCGACAAGTCTCGTCGTCGTTGAGACGATAGTTGATGACGGAGTCCCGGCGGGAGGTCGAAAAATGTTGGTGGGGCGGCGGCGGTTAGGGGTTGTTTCTTGTTGGAGAGAGAACGAAGAGTTAAATAACGAGGGTGTGAAAATTTGGATAAAAAGTGGATATTAAGTACCCGGACCGCATTCGTGCGAGCATGGGCCGGGTTCGTTGGACCCGGCCCATTGGGCTATCCCTATCTATATTTGAGGTTAGGTAATGTTTGTTTTTCACTCCTTAACATTGTTCTTCAAGTAATGATATATTGAAAATAAAAAACAATAATAATGAGATATCTAATTACAGTAGTAGCAAATTTTGTTTATTTTTAATTAGCAAGAATCATTGGGTTTTCTTTTATTTTCTTTTTACTTGGGATAGGGGGATTTGAACTTGTGACTTGATCTTCGATGAAATGTATAGTTATCACTGGACTCGACACCCGCAGTTTCTCAAGGTTCGGACCCACCTGGTGCACCAACTAGTCCATTCCCGTCCCTTCTCTTCGAGCAAAAACGACAACGAAGAAGAAGAATCCGAGGGAGAGAGCTCAAACGGAGAGGAGATTGACAATGGTAATATGGTAATGGATATTTGTTTTAGTTGGCATTGAATGTAAAAGTATGATTTTTTTTTTTCTTACATTTTTTTGTTGTTGATCTTTTTGGTAGGTTGGGTCGCACCAGAAATTCCAAGTCCTGTGAAATGAATAACAAGGTGGGTTGGCTTCGTTTTCACTTATTTTATGTACAATGCACATTTACTTTTCTATTGTAGTTTTATTATTCAAATAGCAATAGATTATTTAAGGTGCTTAAATTGATTTGAAGTTATAGTAGTTTACATTTTGATTTAGGGCCAGTTTGGTATTGTTTTTAAAAAGTTAAAATCAGATTATTTTATAATTTTGACATAAAATGATGTTTGGTAAAACTTCCAAAAGTGATTAATTGATAATTTGGTAAGTTTTGACAGTGATTTTAAGAAGTAGGTGGGGGTTACTTTTTGAAAGTGATTATTGTAACTAATCTTAACACTTTTGCAATAAAATTACCAAACATATGTATATTGCTTTTAAGCTATACAGTAGTTTTAAAAATACAATTATCCAAATATCTGCTGATTATTCCTTCAGCACAACTAACAGTGATTATTATAAAAATTACAGCAATACCAAACTGGCCCTTATACTATTGTGGCTTGTTTACGTTCTCCTTAAAATTGGAATAGATATTCTATCTTTTAATTGTCAATGGTTTATTGTTACCAATGATTTAGGGTGCGATTCATTTTGACGCTTTAGGATGTTAATATAGGTTGATAGCATAATTCAACAATGCTTAGTATTAGATTTCCTGTTTAATAGTTAAGAGTCTATTGGCTAAACTATCCATTGTTAGTTGTCAAAAATTGTTCTCTATTATTGAAGTAGAGTTTATTATATTAGTACGCTTTTGATGTTGAGACATTGTTACACTGAAATGTTGACCACGGTTTATTGTTGTAAAATCTTTTGGTCATGACGGGCACCTTTGTGTTCCTGAGATTCGGTTTCTTTTGTTTTCCTTGAAGAAGCTATTAATAGGAATGTGGAACTGAATTTTCTGGAGAGTGGTTCTTAGTACAAGGGTGGCTTTATTATGTCAGGAATGTTTCTTATACGCTTAAAGACTTAAGAGTTTGATCAGCCAATTCGGAATTTAATTTCGTTGTTGATAAAGGCTCTCTGTCTGATTTCTATGCTAAATTACTTCCTTTGTTTTTCGTTTTTTTATTTTTTTTTTATTTACGCTTCTATCATGTTTTTATATTATCCTTTCTCTCTGTCTTATATGGTTGTGGTGGGCAATTTGAATTCTGATGGGCCTGAAATGTGCAATCAGACTGGAGTGGGCTTGGAGAGCCCAAATACGGACTGGCGGGTGGTATTATTGGTTCTCCTTACAACGTGCAGTCTGGACAACTAATTGGACCTGTTGGTTCTAGCTTTATAAGAGCTCTGAAGGACGTGAATTAGGTGATGAAGAAGGGCAATTACCCATCTTATCTGAAGGAGATCTGGGGGACAAGGTGAATAGTAGAATATCTGGAAACTCAAGTATGGAATCTGATCATTTATCAGGTATTGTCCCAATTTCTGTTGAGGGATTTCCAACAGAAAAGAAGAGGTGGTGTGGATTTGGCTCATAAATCTGGTTCTATGGATAGAGGATTATGTGTGGTTTCTCCAGGTATCTTGAAAAGAAGAGGGAGGAAAAGCATGGTTTCGTTGAAAGGTCACAACATGAAATCCAATTTTCGAATTGAAATCCAACCCCAAAAATAAACCTGCAAATGGTTCATACAATTCAGAACAAGCTCCAAAGCTTAACTCGATTAGTTTATTTTATATTTTATTTTTTTCATTTCAAGATTTTTCTCAAACACTTAATTGCCGATAAGCTTTGGGAAGGGCAACAACCAACAGGTAATCAATCAATGGAGTACAATTCAGTTCAAAATTATTCAATCAAGATCCATATACATATTTCAACAAGAAGAAGGGAAAAAAAAAAGAAAAAAAAAGAACTAGATGTGATTCATCATAATTTTATATATTCAGGTACCTAACACAAGAAAAACGGAAAATGAATCATAACATAATAACATTACGAATCGAGACTGAAGTGCTAATGCAAGAACTCATATTTAAATTTTCTCATAATTTCCAAACAAACACAAGGCTCTGTTTGCTTTTATGGAAAGAGCAAACAATGTCAGTAGTCAATACATTGCCATTACAACAATGACGAGGTCCTCAAAGTTCAAATTTCAAAAACTTTTCCAAGTACCAATTTATCAAAAATACTTATTCTAGCACCAATTTACACAAACACTATGGCACAGTTTGATTAGCTTGTTTGAAGTACAGTTACCAAAATCAACATTTGCCCTAAAATATTTGGCTCATTATCATAGTAAGAAAATCAAAATTACAGTAAATGGTGCAGTTTCAGAGTATCTTCTTCACTCTCCAAATTGAAAATCGCATTGATTCTACTTCCTAAATGCAAGAATTACCTCCAAAGTGACATAGAAAACCAATACAAGCACCAAAATTTCAACCGCGAAACCCCAATTTCATTAGAGATGTTAATACAACAGCTCATTCAGCTGAAAAAGAGAAGAGCTTCACAGTAAAGACAAAAGAGGCTGCAATCAGTTCAAGCTAGCAATGGAGATGATCAGCTGTGCAAAAGTGCAATGTGCACAGCTGATACAAAACATAATCAAGGATTTGATCGTGGGAAAGGCAAACACAGTTGGCTCAGAAAAGAAGAAATTAGAAAAGCTGCTGATGTGGCAGCCTCACGTGTATTTATCAGGAAGTTGTTAGAGATGGTTGGTGAATTCTTTGTGTAATATAAGTAGTCAATTGTAGCAATTCATTTATTAATTAAGAGACAAAAATAATAAAATACCTGAAAGAACTTCAATGCCTCTAACGGCGATTCTTCTCATCTCTGTTTTTCTCTAAATATTTTTGTCAAACACCTTGAGTGCTTCTCTGCACATACCACCTACTTACACTTTTCTTACAGTTTTTATTGTTTTTTTTTTTTTCTCAATCAAACAAGTGTTACACCATTAAATCAAATGCAATAACAAAATTAAAAAAAAAAAAAAAATTAACAAATTAACAAGAAAAGATTAAAAACCCAAAATTGATTTCGTCCCACCAAATTTAAACCTACAAAATGTCAACATTTGGGGAGAAAAATACTCGAGAACGAAAAAAGCGAAAAATATGAAATTTTTTAGTTTACCTGAAAAGGAAGAAGCGAAAGACAGAGAAGAGGAAGAAAGAAAGGAGCAATGAAGCAGGCCAGGACGAGTTGTGGTGCTGACGGTGGCCACATTGTCGGAGACAGTGCTTCTTCCGGTGCGGAGAGTGAGAGAAACTGAAGGAATCATCCGTAGATGATGACTGGTTTTAATGGTGATGTTATTAACGAAATTGAAGCCATTTTCCAACTCCTGTCGCTTCTGCTTCCTTCTTCTTCTTCTAGTCTGAAGCCAAGCCTGTGACAAGAACTGCAACCAAGCAGAAACAAAAACAAACTTTGGCGCTCTGCCATTACAAATTTTGTAACTGCAACCAAGCCCGTGACTGTAAATGTAATTCTTAAGGTTGCCTTATCGACTTTCTTTTCTAAATTTTCTGATTTTCTTAATGGGGAAATTGCACAAATGCCCCTGATTTTAGGCCTAATTAAACCTGGATGGACTTTTTACTCAACATTGCACAAATTCCCTTGATTTCGTGCCGGATCCTACACTTGATAATTTTCCATTATTTATATTTAATAAAATTAATATTATTTCTAAATTATGGATTCTTTTCTTTCTTAAAATTTTTCAATGATATTTTTAAATTTATTATTATTATTTATATTTAATAAAATTAATATTATTTCTAAATTATGGGTTTTCAGATGTTAATTTGAAAGATATGAATTTGTGATTTGATCAAATAAGTTTGAGATAGTGAAAATTCTGGGTTGATTATTATTTAGCACAGATTTGAGAGCTTTGGTATTGTTAATTGTGTCTTGCGCCTTCAAAAGGTAAAAGTTGTATGAAATACAAGGTAGAGACTTGTAAATAGCAAGGATGGACCTTGTGTTGTTTGAACTTTTGGTATTAAAGTGGTTTGGTGATTAACGGATATTAGAATGGACTGAGTTATTATTTAGATATATTCAATACTGATCTACAAGTGTAGGTGAAATTTAAGGTTTTTAAGTATTTTTTTTTTTCCCTGTAAAGGTTTTGAAGGTTAAATGTTTGTTTCTATATCAGATTTTTGTATGTTGGTTATTATTTTGGATTTGTGCATGATTACATTGTAATTCATGGGTTGATATGAGATTATGACCTTGGTGCGACTATTATAGGTTTCAATTAAATTAAGTCAGTTAGAAATGTCTTAGTTGAAGCATTTCTTGTTACCGAAAATTGTATACTATGATGGAGAAATTCATTTGTACTTGTGATAGTACAATTAGTTGTAATCCTTGATTATTCTTTGCCCCAGAACTTTTGTGGGTACTATATATTGTAAGAATCTTGAAGATTTTCGGTGAAAGATCTTATTCCAGTGTGGGGAATTATATCTGCAATTGATTGAGACTAATTGAGGCTAAGTACTTGAGGAAGGATGGCAATTAGACCCGCACCCACGGGCACCGCCCAAATCCGACCCTTCACAATCAGGTTTGGATGTGCAAAATCCAAACCCGTTGTGGGTTTGGGTGCAAAATACAACTCGAAGCAAGTTCGGGTTTGGTTATGGGTTTGAAAAAAATCCACACCCGAACCCGCTTAATATTAAATATATATATATAATATTAACAACTTGAAAAAAAAATGGAGATTAAAATAAAGAGTAATGTTAGGCATCCCAATTTTTTTTTTCAAATGATGTAGTATGTGAGGTGTCAATATCACATCACTCACCATCAGAGGTAGGGGGTAGGGATGGCAATGGGGCGGGGTTGCCTTCCCCGCACCCCACCCCATTTATTTTTTGAAAACCAATCCCCTCATAAAACCCCACTATAGATAGGGCGGGTTGGGGCGGGGCGGGGTACAACGGGGGTGCTTTCCCCATCCCCACCCATTTACCCCCTTTATAATTTTTTTATTTAAATAATAAATATATAACCATTGAATATTATATAATATATAAAGTAGTAAATAATTCCAAGAAACTATTAAAAAACATCGCATAAACATAATTCTCATAAGTAAATTCAATCATTTTCAAACATAAACGTAAAGTATGAAGTTAAAATGTTCAAAAATCGTAACGCTAATCATCTAATAGTTGCATTTATTTCTCTAATTCTCTCTTCTTTAGTTTGTTTCCACCCCATGTTGTTCTTGTATGTTTACACAATTTTCTCTTGATAACTCCAGTATTGGGTCTTCACTTTCTAGTGCATCTGTAGACGTATTTGTGACTACCTGAAGTAGTGATAAACAAATTAAATTTAATTCAAGAGTTGAGAATTATTAAAGTAATAAACTTAAAAGAAAATAAAAAATGTTGTTATTAAACTTTTAATTTTAAAAGTTATTTGAGAGAGAAACTTACTATATGTCCTATTGTGTTTGAGATTGAAGCTTGAACGGTGAACTTCGAGTTGTTTAAGGATTAAAGACTTAGAGTTAAAGTTAGCGACTAGGGTTTTTTTTAATAGTATTTTGTTTTGTCACTTTATGTTAAGTAACAGTGAAGAGATGTAAAGTTAGGGTTAATATATATATATATATATATATATATATATTTATTTATTTATTTATTTTGAAACTAGCTAGTTTAACTAAGTATTATTTTAAACGAGGCAGTGCGGGGTGGGGAGTATAAAACCCATCCTCGCCCCATACCCATTGCAAGTTAGACTATCTGTCCTCATCTCCGCCCATCCCCACCCCAAAAGTGTGGGTCCTTGTCCCCGCAGGGAATTTTGCCATCCCTAGGGGGGGTGGGGGCCACCCCCTACCCTAAAAAAAATGTTACCAAGTTTTAAGTCTTTTTCACTTTGGCCCTCCTAAAGTTTTTTTGTTCCCCTCGGTGCCATATCATTTGTGAAGAAATTTGAGACACCTAGGCGCCTAGCATTACTCAAAAATAAATATATCCAATAAGTCTCAAAAATTACTAAAAAAAACCCAATAAATCTAAAAAATTACAAAAATACCCAATAAGTCTCGGAAATATCCAAATAAGTCTTGAAAATAGCCAAATAAGTCTCAAATTTATTGAGTATTTCTGAGACTTTTTTGTAGGTTTCCGAGACTTTTTGGGTATTTTATAATTTTTGAGATTTATTGGGCAAAATGAAATTTTCCAATTTTTATTTTATTTTTTTCTTCTTCGTCGATTTCCATTGGAGGTCCAATGAAGAAAACGAAGAAGAACAAAAAATTAAAAAAAAATTTGGAAAACTGTAAAGTAAAAAAAGAAAAGAAAAAATCAAAACTGTGGGAGCATTTTTGTCAGTTCACCATAATATGTGCTCTTTAAACTCAAGTTATTAAAGTGGTGACAGTCTTGCAAACCCACAATAAAAAAGACCGTTAAACCCCTATTGCCACTAAAAAGGTAAGTGGTGTAACATCAAAATTATTATTAATTGTTAATGTAAAGATGAGTGATTAACTAATTAATTAAATAAGTATAGAGTCTTATCTTCTAGAGAGAATTTAAGGACTAATTTTGGATGTGGAGCGTCGAAGAATCAAACACCACTTAAGTTGGTCTGCCAACTGCCATTACTTAAGTTAGTCTTATCTTCGAAGAGATGTATTTGGATTTTTTTTTTCTTTTTTCTTTTTGATGGTATTGGTAGCCAATTTTGAGGGAGACTCATGAATTGCACTAATTTTGAGGTAGTGGAATTGACTCGTTTTTAATTTAGTTGATTTTTAAAACAAATGGTATGTCAAAAAGTTGTATTCCTTTGTTGAAGGTCCTAAATTACTTCTTCATCATTACATCATTGAAAAGTTGTTTTTATTGGCTTCTTAGAAATATCAGTATTCTATATTTCATATGTATATATATATACACGGTGGTTCTCTAGTAAGGATGTCCTGAAATTATAAGTTAAGGACGTTCAACCAAAGCAACACATTCATATTGGGTGTGGGTATTTGTTAATGTGGGACTGTGGGCCCAATGTGAATGTGTGACTATGGTTGAACGTCCTGAAATTATAAAATAAAGACCACCCTGATAGGAGAAGGATTATATATATAGTAATTTTCCAATGAAGACTTTTACAATGCACAATTTAAGCTCCTTTGATAAAATTGCATGGAATATACTGAATCTTGATTTGATTTTTTGTATGCATCCTAAGAAAATTAAACCACACATTTAGTAAAAATTTGGAAATTTTTTGGATTTACGAACTATTTTTTCTTATATTTCCCTATTTTTAAATGGTTTATCTTCAAAAAAATTGGAAAAAATTAGTTCTTGCACCCGATTTTTATTTTATTTATTTTTTTTCCATAAATGTATTTCAATGTTTTCACCATCCATATAAAAAATCAAATCAAGATTCAATATATTCCATGTAATTTCATCAAAGGTGCTTAAAATGTGCATTGTAAAAAGTCCTCAGTGGAAAATTACTCTATATATATATAATCCTTTTCCTATCAGAGTGGTCCTGAAATAAAAATTTAAGGACCACCTCCCACAGCCACATGTTTCAAATGGATCCATAGCCCCACATTAACAAATACCTGCACCCAATATGAATGTGTAACTATAGTTGGACGTCCCTAACTTATAATTTCAGGACGTCTTTACTAGAAAACCACCATATATATATATATATATATATATATATATATATATTGTTGTGTGTGAATTTTGATCCATGCACCGACACTTCATCTTATTAGGGATGCTCTTAGGTCCATTGATGCTACTTGTATCCCTTCCCCACCTTAATCATCTTTTTTTATTAAGTTTACATTAATTAACACTTTGTAAATTTATAAATCTTTCTTTTTAAGCCATTACAAGTTGTAGAAAGGCAAGGTTCAAAAATTTATTAGCACTAGTTTATGGGTGAATTTTAAGAATACCACTAATTTAATAACTTTTAAATAGCACCTATTATCATTAACGGATAAAAATGGCCCCACGGTTTTAATCTTCATCTTTTTCCTTCGACCTCCATTGGAGGTCGATGAACAAGAAGATGAAAAAAATACAAAATAAATAAATATTGGAAATTTTTATTTTTTTCCAATAAGTCTCGAAAATTACAAAAATACCTAATAAGTCTCAAAAATTATAAAAATATCCAATAAGTCTCGAAAATACCCAATATATCTCGAAAATATCCAAATAAGTCTCAGATTTATTGGGTATTTCACTATTTCCGAGACTCGTTTGTAGGTTTTCGAGACTTTTTGGGTATTTTGTAATTTTTGAGATTTATTGGATAAAAATGAAATTTTCCAATCTTTATTTTTATTTTTTTCATTTCTTCTTCATCAACCTCCATTGGAGGTCCAACGAAGAAAACAAAGAAGAACAAAAAAAAAAATTAAAAAAAAATTGGAAAATTGAAAAGTAAAAAAAGAAAAAAAAAAAAATCAAAACTGTGAGGGCATTTTTGTCTATTCACCATAATAGGTGTTATTTAAACTCAAGTTATTAAAAGAGTGCAAACCCCTGTTGACATTAAAAAGGTAAGTGGTGTAACATCAAAATTATTATTAATTGTTAATGTAAAGATGAGTAATTAACTAATTAATTAAATCAGTCTAGAGTCTTTTTTTTTTTTTTTTTTTTTTTTTTGACAATATCTATTAATCTGGATCTGGTATTTTTTTGAAAGCTTTCGTCATTGGTAGAATTCGAGCCGCTGGCCTAGGAGTTATTTGCCCAAGTCTCAGCCTCGTCCATCTACCAGCCGAGCTACGCCTCTATCGACGTCTAGAGTCTTATCTTCTAGAGAGAATTTAAGGACTAATTTTGGATGCAAAGCATCGAAGAATCAAACACAACTTAAGTTGGTATGCCATTACTTAAGTTATTTTATTTTATTATTAAAAGAGCCAGAAGCCACCCACAAAGCAGCCCTGACCCAAATTTATTAAAAGCCCTCACTTAAGGCGGAGGAATACTGAGAACCCAACAAACGGACAAAAAGGGGAGCCAGAAACAACACGAACCAAAAAAGAAAACAATCTAAACAAACCATAAACAGCACAAGAAAGAAGAAAAAACTGAACATGCCTAACATAAGCCGTACCCAATTTATCCAAATGAAGCAAACCTTTTATTACTCTAGGAAGCTGACTAGAACTTTAAAACACATTATCCCTACCACTTGCACCATAACACGCCAAAGCATCAGCCACTGTATTACCTTCCCTATACAAACCTGTAAGTTGGTCCCAAAAATCCCATAAATACCAAAGATTACATGTCTAGGCCCGGATCCAAGAGACCACAACATCATAATCACACTCAATGTCAATACCACCATGACCCAAATGCTTACAAATAGTAATTCCTTCCACCACCGCCCGCAACTCAGCTTCATTATTAGAACAAGAGTCAAAGAATTTGGAAAAACCAAAAATGAAATTACTTGCACTGTCACGAAGAATGCCACCTCCACCAACGGGACCCAGGTTCCCCAAACTGCTCCCATCCAGGTTGAGTTTTAATCTTCCTAGACCCGGTTTAAGCCATCTAAGATTACTTAAGTTAGTCTTCTCTTCGAGGAGTATTTGATTTTGATACTAATATAAGTTAGCCTCAAGGCTTTAATACTTGATTTTGATGATAATAAGCATTAATAAAGTTCTAATAAAGTTTGATTTGAATGTGATATATTAGGAAAGTTCCAATCATATTGAAATTAAAGCAAAAAAGCACCGTGCAAAGTTCTTATAATTTGAAGAATTCATTTTACATGCATAGTGAAGAAAATATGAAGCTTTTGAACATCAAAAAGATATTTTAATTGAAGGTTGAAGCGAATGAAACTAGTTTTAGAAATAATTGTTACTTTTTCTGTTTTAAACTAGTTTATGTTTTCCACGTTCCGGTGGCCTCCCATTTTTTTTTTTTCTTTTCATATTGTTTTTTTAATATATATATATATATATATATATATATATATATATATTATACTATTAAATATGGGTATTATGGACATTTTAAATGTTAAAAAAAAGTTGTTAACACCGAAATTTCGTCATCTACCAAATGGTAATTTTTAGTGAATAATAAGTAGAAGAACTACTCCTCCAGCCCCTATGAAGAACACCCCTGATCCCACAGGAGAAGAGGGAATCTACATCCCTCACACCTACATCTCCCTATCCGTAATCCTGAAATATTGTAAGAGTTAAAAAAAAAAAATCTTCGAAATTAGATTTTTCTACCAATTATGGCTTGCCGGCTTGGTCAGGTAAAAGGATTGTAGAAGTTTGCTTTGATAACCGTAAAACAAAGAGTAGTAATTGAAAAAAAAAAAGTTCATTTAATTATGGTCCGGGCAACTACAAGTCTACTAATCAATAAATTATTTTTGAGGAAAACTGGTAATCTATTTCATTTGGACCGACAGAATGGGTGTAAAACTTGCTGAAATGTTAGTGTTTGATAAACACACGAAGGTATTTGTTGAAGAACTCAGAGAAAAGAAACAATGGTGAATGAAAGAGAAATTGTATTTCATTTTCATTAAACAATTACAAGCTAAGCTGATCTATTTATACACCGAAGTCAAAACTGAATTCTGTAATTTCCGGAATTAATTTACCGCCTTTCTTAACTAATTCTAATATTTTCTATCACCTCAAATGCTTCATACTAATCCGATATCCGACTACATCCGCAACTAATTGGATAGATCTAATCCGATCTGTAACGTTTGATACCCTCTCTTTATCAACCTTGTTGACTTGATAGTTTCCTTTTCTTCTTTTTTTCATCATTGACTTGGAGTCTTATACAGTTTTACAACACCTTGGTAGGACTATAGCTATTAAATGTCTTTGGAATTTTGATGCAAAATAATTGTCAAGGAAATTTCGTGATGATGAGCAGTCCCTGCCATCATTAACAGCAACTTTAATTTGAACTAGTCAACTTTTGGATTATGGAATTTTGTAATAGTTAAAATTAAAAAAAAAAAAGATCAAAACTGATCTATTTATAAGCTAAGCTGATAAATTTATTGATCAAGCCATTTCAATAATAGATTTTGGCCCCCCTTTCCGTTGCTTTTGTTCGATTCTCAGGTGAAATCGAGTATCTAATGGCTTGATTGAGGTTCTTTGCAGGATATTATGGTAAGCAAGGGCATTTTGGTGGAAGAGAAGATTTGGAACATAAGTGCAAAATTTGGGTGTTTGGAGTGCATTTGAAGACAGTGCCGCGATTGGAGTGATGTTTTCTTCAACTGCATCACTCTAGCAGCAGTAATATACAAAAAGTGCCACGGTTTTGCTGCCATCTTGGACAACCGCGGCGATCAAGCAATAGAAATCCTCCAAGCAGCGTGCCGCCGCTGTGCCGTTGACCGCAACAGGGAACCAAAGTGTTGTCGCGGTTTTGCTGCCGTCTTGGACAACCGCGGCACCCTTGCGACAGCCATTTCCGCGGTCCGCCTGCCATCTTCTCCAACCGCGGCAATCAGCGACCGCGGCAGTCCGTCAGCTGTCTTCTAGAAGGAATCTTAACCTATTTTGGAACCCATATATAAGCCTCTCTTTCTCTCCTTTAGATCTATCCATCATCAACCACACGAATTTGACCCAAGCTGCTACCTTTACACACCATTTTCATCATCTCTTCACATATTTCCTTCCCCACTACCATTTCCATCCATCCTTGGAAGTTTTGCAAGCAAGAAGGAGCTCTCAAGACAATGGGTTTTCTCTACTCTTTTGTTTTCTTCTGCATTTATCCATTGATGTGTAACTAATTCATTAGCTAGGGGATTGATGTAACCGGATTGGACTACTCTATGAATTAATTAGTCTATTTTCTTAATTCAATTCGATTTTAGTCTCTCTTACTTGATTATGTTGCGTTTGCCTATTACTCATATTATTTTGAGACCTCAATTGATGTGGGTGTGTAGTGTAGACTATCTATAAATTGGATTTTGGTGTGAAAGACCTTTCCACCTTAATACCACTACTAGAAAAACCTTAATAGATGACAGTTTTAAGATGACAGTTTTTTTGTTGACAGTTGTTTTTTTTTTTTTTTTCTTGACAGTTTTTTTTATTGACAGTTAAAAACTGTCATAAATTATAAGTTTTTTTATTCTTGACAGTTAAAAACTGTCAAGAAATGTTAATAATTTTTTTTTAAAAAAATCATTATTTAATATTTAATAATAATATTTAATTAAATAATATTTTTTATATTTATAATAACCACCTCCCTCACCGCCGGACCACCGCCCGCGGCCACTGCCGACCGCCGCCGGCCACCCACCGCCGACGTCCGTCCATTCCAAAAATACCCTCCTTTCCAAAAATAATATATTATTATTATATATTAAATAATATATATTATATATTTATATTATATATTTATATTATATATTAATATATTAAATAATATATATTATATAAATATATTATTATATATATTGTATAATATAATATATATATTATAAATTATATTTACATTATTATATAATATAATTTAATTTATATATTATTATAATATATATAACGATATATAAACATACATAATATAATATATTTATATATTATATTATTATATAAATTATATATTATACTATTATACTATTATAATATTATATTATTATATAAATTATATATATTATACTATTATATATATTATATTATTATATATATTATATATTATTACATATATTATTTAATGTATTATATAATATATATGTAATAATATATAATATATATAATAATAATATATATATATTATATAATATGTATATTATATATATTAATATTATATAAATATATTATTATATATATTGTATAATATAATATATATATATATTATAAATTATATATACATTATAAATTATATATACATTATTATATAATATGTTGACGGTGAAATTTGGATTACCACGCATTCAACAATTATATCAATTTAATATAAAACAAGAAAATTAAGAACACATGCAAAAGACAAGTTTTACGTGGAAAACCCTTGAATGGGAAAAAAAACCACGGCGCCCCTGAGGGCAGAAGAATAATACTAGGTTTTCGTTGCTTTGTTACACGCTCAGATCTCTCACAATTGCTCTCTTTTCTCTCTCTAGATTTCTAAACCCCTTCCTCATGGGATAGGTGGTTCTATTTATACATGTTTACTTAGGGTTTCCCCTTGTTTTCAGCCATGTGAATCAAAGATTTCCCCCTTTGATTCGTACTAGGATCCTGACTTGTCACGGATCAGATCTACTTTCCTTTTTATGATTCCTTGTTGTTCTGGGTCTTCTAAAAGTTTGGGATTTATTTCTGTGTTTCTGCCGAGTCGGTTCATGCCCAGTGTGCGGGTCCAGCGAGTACCTTTATTTTCTGGGTATTGCATATTTGGCGAGTACACTTCTATATTCGACGAGTAGGTATTTAGCTTCGGCGACCATATCTTTGACTTCCTTCTGGTTTAAGCTATTCTATCATTCTGACTTGTCAAACTTCCTCATTTAACCCGGTCAATGAGTGACGTGGCAGTCTTTTGTTAGCTCTTTTGATGACGTGTCAGTTTGGCGAATTTATACATACAACAATACCCCCATAAATACTTCGAGCTGGGCGAATGACTTGTTCTTCCCACTTCGTTTGCCTCTGCGAGTAGTATTTATATTTATGGTTATGAGATTTCAACACACTTTGCAATAACTCCTCCTTTCCTTTTAACCACGCGCTGTATTTATTAATTGATTCTTCCGGTGCACGCTTTCAATTTAAACCACACAACTTCTGGCACTTCCACTTGTTTGACAGGTGAAGGGACATTCTGACGGCTTGGTTATCCCCAAGATGCCACATGTCATTTATTTGGTGGTGACTGTTGCGGTTTGGTAATTGTGGCCGTCATTCTCATTAAATGCGTATCATTGTACTTGATTGCTTCTTTTTTGAATTTCGAAGTTCCCTCTTTTTAAGGCCCGATCGTTTCTCCTCTTTCACTTTGCTTTCTTCATCGTGTTTCATCAGAGCAGAAAAGAACAGTTTAATCTTTTGCTTCTGTCTTCTTTATTTTTTCGAGAACTAACTACAATCCTTTCCCTGTGCCTCTTATTGCCGGACGGTTCACCGGATTTGATTTTGCTTGCTTCCCTGCGTCTCCAATTCTTCTGCACATTTTCGCGAATCTAGGGCTTTCTGGTGAGTTCCCATGGACCCTTCCTTACGTTCTTATCTTTTTAATCGGATGATGCAAGCCATGGAGCTTGGTGATAAAAGTACTGCAGACAAGATTGACTCCTTGATTCGTAATTTTCGTCCGGATTCTTCGGTCCCGGTTTCTGTTTATGTTCCCTCTTCTGAAGATAACTTTATTCCTAACCTCTTTCCTCCATCTTCCAACAGTGGTTCTCCCAATATGCCGAGATCTTCCAATCCAGGCGGCAGTAAACGACGCGCCCCTAGGGCTTCTCGTGAATCCTTGCTAGATGCGCAGACGACGGTTGATTCTGACGTCGAAGATCATCAGAGGGATGTGCTGCATTTTTCACCAAGTCGCCCGTGTTCCTTTGACACGGAAGTTAATATGGTCGGCGAGGATGAGCTTCGCAAATACAAAAGTCATTTTGACCTTCCAGACTCGGTGACTCTTATGTTACCCGGTGACCAGGCTGTGTGGAATCCCCCCGAAAATGCGGTTGCCATTTACGAGGCTATGCTCAGTTGTGGGGTAACTCTCCCTCTTCAGCCTTTCATTGCCAGATTTTTGGCGGAGGCTCAAATTGCGCCGGCACAGCTCGCCCCAAATAGCTACAGAATACTGATGTGCCTGTGCCTCATGTGGAAGTTGAAGGGTTACGGGCCCCCTACACCTCGCGAGATCCGCCACTTTTACACGCTAAGGCAAGCGGGAAATGGTGGCACTTACTTCCTTCTTTCTTCGCCCGTGGAGAACTGGATCCCTGAGGGCGTGGCGAACCCCGGCCAAGTAGAAATATCCGGCGATGAAAAGAAAAAGGGGTTCATCTGGGGCTTTCCCACTTCGAACAAGAGGTGGAAGAATAGCTGGTTTTTTATTGGCGGCGAGTGGGGCCGTGATGTACCTGCTAGCAGTCGTCACAATCTCTCGGCGAAGAAGGTTCCTAGGCACTTTACATCGCCTGAAGCCTGGTCGAAGGCGACCCTTGTTTTACTAGACAGAGAGGTCTCTCGCCTTGCAGCGGCAGCTGTCCTCCCTTTGAGTTCAAGGGATAGGTCCTTCCTCTTGGATGAGGAAAAAATGATTTCTAAGGGGATTTTCACACGCCTGCATGCCAGGCTCCCTCGCTGTAAGTCTTTGTCTATTCTTTGTTTTACTGTTTCGTTTGGTTCCGTTGACTGACACTTTGTTTATTTTTCTTGCAGTGTGTGACTTTGACACCGTTTGCGACTTGCAAGCCCGGGCGGTGAAGAATTTCGAGGCTGCCAGCAAAAGGCATGCTGCTGGTTTGGCCAACGAGGGAATTGCTGGCCCGGACGGTGATGAACCTTCTGATGGCGAGGATGCTGGTGACGTTACTGGGGGAGGGGTTGAATCAGGGCGACCCCCTATGCGTGCAGAGGCTGCTGCGTCTGTTCCTATTGCTGCTGCTGCTGCTGCTGCGACTACCCCGGCTGCGACCACTTCTAGTAGTAAGGGTAAGGAGAAGGTTGGGGTTTCAGGGGGGGTCAGTGACATCCCTATTTTTGACGCGGATGTTCCTGAGACTCCTCTCGATCCTACGAGTGACCTAGCCCCCAGAGCTAGGAATAAGCGTCCTGCCGAGAGTGCATCTGATCACTCAGCTCGACCTCCCAAGCGGGCTTCGCGGGTGGTGCAGTTCGTTGTTTCTTCCGATGAGGAGGACGTTGAGGAGCCAGCTGTCGCTGAGACCCCTTCTACCCAACCTGAGGGGCCTGCTGAAGCAGAGAATGTAGCGGCGCCTCCCTTTGAGGGGGTTAATGAACAGACTCTCCCCGCTTCTACTTCTCCTCGACCAGCTTCTCCTGCAGTGGTTATGGGCGAGCCGAGTGTCTCAGATCAACCTAGGCCATCTGGCCAATCTGAGTCGACTGATCGGCCAGGCCCGTCAAATCAGGCTGGGACCTCTGCTTCTGGTTCGGGCTTGGCCCATGAAGTTCCTCCTACTGGACCGGTTGAAGCCGATGAAGGGAACGTGTCCCTTTTCAATTTTTCGGCTACTGAGATATGCTCCCACTTGGCTAATAATGATATATACATCGGCGATGGCTGGGGGCATGTTAAAAACAAGTCTTGCAACAGGAAGATGGAGTTTTTCTTCAACTGCCACTCCTTGGTAAGTTCTTCGCCGCAAATCTCTATGTATTATTATTTTTCATATTTTTTCTAACTTTGGCTGTCTTTTTCCTCAGATGATGTCTGAGATGAGTGAGACTTATAAGTTTAGGATCAGAGCTTCTCGTGAGATTAAACGCTTGCGCGAGCAGGCTTCTGTTTTGGCTGCCGAGAAGCTCTCTGCTGAAGAATCCCATGCTCAACAGCTTGCTCAGTTCAGAGAATCCTCGGATGGTCATCTGTCCGCTCGGCTGGCCGCTGAAGAAAAACTTTCTGCTGCTGAAGAGGAAATTCGCTCGTTGAGGGAGCTTCTATCTTCGAGTCAAGAGTCCTTCGCAGCACGTTTGGAGGCTGAGCGGGTAGCTGAGGAGGCTAAGGAGAAGGCTGAGCAGGAGGCGACAGATTTACGTAACCAGCTATCTTCCCGCGACCTTATCTTTGAAAACTTGAAAGCCGTGTTGGAGGCTGAGTCAGTTGATCGCTTCAAGAGATCCCCTGCTTATGATGCGCTTTTGCTGCGCGAATTTGAGAAAGGCATGAGGCAGGCGAAGAAATTCTTTGCCATGAAGGATCATTCCAACGAGAAAGTTCTGAAGCGCTTCGATAGATCCCTCCAACAGCATATGGCCAACGGCGTGGACTCGATTAAAGATCAAATGAAACGATGGAAAGCCCACTGCCGTTATAACAGGACTGAGCCTCATCCCATGCATCTAGAGATCCCCAGCAAGCGTGCCTTTAATACTTACTACTCAGGTCAGAAGGGCAGCTTTTCTGGCTCTGGTGCTGAGCCCAACTTGGGTCCCGTTGCTGGGAGGGATTATGAACCTTTCATGCCAACGGAGGATGAGGCAGTCATTTGGCCTTTGGATGAGGAGATTGAAGACGAGGAAGATAGCGAGGGCCCTCCTGCAGCCGGTTGATTTTTTCTGTTGTTTTAAAGACTGTAAATTTATCTTTTGTCCATTCATTTGTAAATAATACAAAGTTATGAATATATACTTTTCTTTGTTCAGCTGCCTTTGCTGAGTTTTTGGCTTTTGCTTGGTTTTTCACCAAGTTATATTTTAGCATATTTTTTGCTTTTATTCAGCTGCCATTGCTGAGTTTTCGGCTCACTTGGTATTCGCCAGGACGTATCCGACCATATACCAAGTTTTTAGCGTATTTTATAGTTATATTCAGCTGCCATTGCTGTATTTTGGCGTACTTAGTATTTGTCAGGACGTATCCGACCATACACCAAGTTTTTAACATGTTTTTGTCTTTGCTCAGTTGGCTTTCTGGCTTCTGGGATTTATATTTTCCCGTAATGGCGATCGTCGCTTTTTGCAACTCGGGTTTTTGTTTCTCGCCGATTATCATTGCTGCGAGTACGAAACTCATCTTTATGTGGAGTTGATATACGATGGCGAATATCCTTTGTGACTGGCGAGTGTGATTGCGAATTCTTAGTAATAAATTACTCTTTTATTGAATATTTCCTGCAACTTTGTTAACATAGTCATAAAGAAAGAATGCTAAAATGAAAAAACTGCTCTAAGACATAAATAAAAAGGGTTAAAAAAACTCTTTAACTTTTCCCAAGAGTTTAAGGAAAATATATCTTCAAGTACTGTGCATTGCATGGGCGGGGTAGTTCGCCAAAGCCTTCTCGAGTGATACGATATGCCCCGTGGCCAGCTATTCCTGTAATTTGATAAGGCCCTTCCCATTTGTCTGCGAGTGATCCTGCAGCTTTGTCTCTTGTTCCTGGATTCACCCTCTTCAGTACTAAGTCACCAAGCGCGAACCTCCTTTCACGCACATGCGAGTTGTAATATCTAGCTACCCTCTGTTGATACGCAGTATTCCTTATTTGTGCGCGCTCTCTTCTTTTTTCTAACTCATCTAGGCCGCACTTTAGCATATCAATGTTGATTTCTGGCTGAAAGAGCTGTACCCTTGGTGAAGAGAATGATGTTTCCACGGGAATAACAGCTTCAGCTCCATAAGCCATGGAATATGGGGTTTCGCCTGTTGAACCCCTCTCTGTGGTTCGATATGCCCAGAGCACTTGTGGTAATTTATCTGCCCAGCTGCCCTTTTTGGTTGCCAATTTAGCTTTCAGGTTGTGCTTTATGATCTTGTTCACTGCTTCAGTCTGGCCATTCGTCTGTGGATGTGCTGGAGCAGCGTAGTAGTTGTTGATGCCATACTTATCACATAGCTCCCTGAATTTCCTACCATCGAATTGGGTCCCATTGTCCGTGATGATGGTGTTTGGTATCCCGAATCTGTATAGGATATTTTTCTTCACAAAGCTTATGGTGTTTGCTTCTGTTATATGTACCAACGGCTCGGCTTCTACCCATTTTGTAAAATAATCCACGGCTACTATGGCATGCTTTGCTCCTCCAGTTGCTGTTGGCATTGGGCCGATCAAGTCTATTCCCCACATGGTGAATGGCCAAGGCGAGGTAATACTTTGCAGGAGCTCAGGTGGTTGTCGGATGTTATTGGCGATTTTCTGACACGCTTCACATCTCGCTGCCACCTTTTTGGAGTCGGCGAACAGTGTTGGCCAGTAAAAACCCTGCCTTAATGTTTTGTGGGCTAGGCTGGCACCCCCAGCGTGGTTCCCACAATTTCCACTGTGTATGCTTCTCAGGATACCTTCTGCTTCTTCAGGTCCGACACATCTCTGCAGTGCCCTTGAGTATCCCCTCTTGTACAGTTCTCCATTGAGTACTGAGTATCTTGTAGCTCTGTATTTCAGCCGCTTTGCCTCTAATGGGTCACTTTGGAGTACATCATTGACGAGATATTCTTTAATTGGTGAGGTAAGTGATCATGCTTTCATCTCTCGCCTGGTATTCATCTAGTACCTGATTGACAACAACTTGAGAGTCGCTGAAAATTTCCACCTCGTCTGCTCCTAAGACTGTGCTAATCTTTAAACCTGCTATGAGTGCCTCGTACTCAGCTTGATTGTTGGTAGCTTTGAAGTCAAAACGCAAGACACATTCGATTGAGTCTCCTTCCGGGGTTGTTAGCACTACACCTGCCCCGCTGCCGTGCGTGTTTGATGAGCCATCAACGCGAAGTTGCCATTTGAATATTTTCTTATTTTGCTCCACCATCATTCTCGCTACCTCTATACTTGGCTCGGTGAACTCTGCTACAAAGTCTGCCACTGCCTGGGCTTTAATTGCTGTCCTTGGGAGATACTCTACATCAAATTCACTTAATTCGATCGCCCACTTCGTTAATCGCCCGGATACTTCTGGTTTCTGCAGGATTAATTTTAGTGGGCAGTTGGTGTATATCCCGACTTTATGAGCTTGGAAATATGGTCTTAGTTTCCTTGCTGCTGTTATTAAGGCGAGTGCCATTTTTTCAGCCGGCGAGTACCTTGTTTCGGCTGGTAACAGTGCTTTGCTGGTGCAGTATATTGGCTTTTGGATTCCATCTTCCTGTCACACTAGCACGGAACTTGTGGCTGCTTCAGAGACGGACAAGTACATGTACAATGTCTCTCCTGTTTCTGGTTTTGATAGCAGTGGTGCCTGTCCAAGGTAATCTTTCAAGGCCTGGAAGGCCTTTTCGCAATCCTCATTCCACTCGATTCCCTTTCCTTTTTTTAAAGCTTTGAAAAATGGTAGGCATCGGTCTGTTGACTTGGCTATGAATCTGCTCAGCGATGCTAGGCACCCCGTGAGTTTTTGGACGTCCTTCAGAGTCTTTGGCGAGACCATTCTTGCTAGTGCTTGGATTTTTTCAGGGTTCACCTCTATTCCTCTTTGGTGTACTTGATATCCGAAAACCTCCCCGATGGTACGCCGAATACACATTTTACTGGATTCAACTTCATTCCATACTTGACCAGCACGTCGAACGTTTCCCTTAGGTCATCTGCATGTCTATCTGCGGTGACGCTTTTTGTCAGCATATCGTCAACGTAGACCTCCATATTTCTCCCTATTTACCTGGCGAACATTTTGTTGACCAAGCGCTGGTAAGTTGCCCCAGCGTTCTTCAGGCCGAATGGCATGACTGTGTAACAATACAACCCCTGATCTGTGGTGAACGCTGTCTTCTCTTCGTCTAGCTTGTGCATCTTTATCTGGTTATATCCTGAATATGCATCCATGAAGCTCAACGTCTCATGTCCGGCTGTTGCATCGACTAACTGATCAATCCTTGGCAGTGGGAAGCTGTCCTTGGGGCAGGCTTTGTTTAGATCGGTGAAGTCGACGCACATCCTCCATTGATTGTTCTTCTTTTTTACTAAGACCACATTCGCCACCCATTCTGGGTACTTAACTTCTCTAATTGACCCTGCGGCGAGCAACTTTGATACTTCCTCTTTTATCGCTGCACTTCTTTCTAGGTTGAAGCTTCTTCTTTTCTGCATCACCGGTTTGCATTTCTCATTCACAGCCAGATTGTGCGAAATTACGCTTCTATCAATCCCTGGCATGTCTTCGTGGCACCAAGCAAAAATCCCCCTATATTCTTTCAACAAGTTCATCATATCTTTCTTAACTCGTTCAGTCAGCCTTGCTCCGATCTTTACTGTTTTATCTGGTTCCATTTCACCTAGAATAATCGACTCAGTCGGTTCTTCCTTCTCTCTGCTCGTTTTGTCTCTTGGGTCCAGTTCGAAGCTTTCCGGATTATCTCCCTGCTCTTCCCTGTCTACTTCGAATATGTTCAAGGTTTCCATCCCTGCTTTATCTTTGAAGATTGATAGGTTGGCGCGGCGAGCCATCTCCTGTGACCCTCTCAATTCTCCGACACCGAATTCTGTAGGGAACTTTATTTTCAACGCATGGGTTGAAGTAACAGCTCGAGTTTTGTTAAGAAACGGTCGGCCAAGTAAAGCATTATACGGCCAATTATGGATGTCGACCACGACAAAGTCCAACAGGATTGTTCGCCGGCATGGTGTTGTACCAAATCTTACCAGCAGCTTCACAGTTCCTAACGACCTAACTTATGCGCCCCCGAATCCCTTTAATGGCACATGGAATGGTTCAAGATCTTTTCTGTCCAGCCGCAACTCATCATATACCCTGGCACTTAGGATATCGGCTGAACTTCCATTGTCAATCATCACCCGAAGGACATCTCTATGGGCTATTCGAACCCCCACAACGATTGCATCATTGGGTTTTGCATCAATTCCGTCTGAGTCTTCTGATGTAAATGTTATGGGATCATGTCCTTCTCTTCCCTTCTTGGGGTTTCTCTGCACAGAATTGATCTCCATGCTTCTGCTTTCATACATTACTTCTCGAACTTCTGACATCCTTTCTCGATTGCTCCTCCCAGTATGAGGTCCGCCAAAAATGGTGTTTATAGCTGTGTTAGGGCTGTTCCTCCTTGGACTCTTCCTGTCCTGCCCGTTTCCTTGGCGGCCATCCCGGCGACCATCGTGTTTGTCACCTTTCAAAGCAAAATCCTTCAGGTGCCCATCTCTGATTAAGCTCTCAATGTGATCGCGCAACTGAAAACACTTTGAAGTTTCATGTCCATGATCTTTGTGGAATCGACAGTACTTAGTTGTATCTCTCCTGGCATTTGCTGATTGCTATCGAGGGTATTTGGCGAGTCCTTTGTCTTCTACCACAGACAATATCTCCTCCTGGTCGCCAGTTAAAGGGGTGTAATGGTTGTACCTTCCTCGAAACTTATTGGCTCGAGTGTTTCCTCTGTTTCTCTTGAATACCCCTTTTGGCCCTTCTCATCTTTCTGGCGATCACGTGATTGCATCTTTTTGTTGTCCTTATGGTCTGATTTTGAGTCAGGCTTGTGCCCATGCACGTAGCTACCCCCTTGCGCTACTTCTTCTTCCTCTGCCAGTGCATAGTCGCCAGCTATTTCCATCATCTCCTCGAAAGTTTTAGGTCTATCTCTTCGCAGGTCAAAGGATAATCGTCCACTTTGCAGCCCATTGGTGAAAGCAGCGATTACAGCTACATCACTGGCATCCTCAATTTGAGCTACTTCCTTCCCGAACCTGGCTAGATACTTCTTGATTGACTCATTACGTTCCTGCTTCAAGTTTGACAGATGAGCGAGTGACTTTCTTCTTTGGACACTTCCCATGAATTGCCTTATGAATGCCTTACTGAGGTTTGAGAAGCTGCTTATGGTTCCGGGCGGGAGTCTTCCAAACCATCTGGAGGCGAGGTCACCGAATGTTTGTGGGAAGGTGAGGCACAACAGCCCATCATTGGATGAATACTGGGCCATAATATTACAGAATCGGCGAACATGTTCCTTTGGATCCCTGTTCTCCTTATATTGTTCAATGGTGGGCATCCTAAATCTATTTGGAAATTGGGTGCGAGCAATAGTTTCGATGAATGGGCTGTCTGACTCATCATCTGAAGATACATTATGACCGTACCTTCGTGCCATTGCTGAAACTTTTCTTGACAGCCCTTGTAGGATTACATCTCGATGACCAGTTGGCTCCCCTGCTGGATCGAGTCTGCTCCTGATTGTTATCCTACCATGATTGCCTCTCTCATCCGGGCTTCTTCGATCTTCTGTGCTCTCGGATCTTCTTTGCTTCGCTCTTTTGGACCGCAGTTCCCTTCGTGGACGAGGACTCTTATCTTCAGATGAGATGGAACGGTGTCTCCGCCGGTTCCGCTGATGTGTGTCACTGGAATTGACCCCATGTGTTCGCACCTGGTCTCGTTCCTCCCTGGATTCTTCATTTATCACGCCTTTTCCCTTCCTTTGTTTTCTCCCCTCGAAATCCTCATTGTGGTCCTAGGGGGTCTCTTCAGTGGATTGTCTTGCTTGAGTATCGGGAATTACGATGTGAACTTCTGATCGTAGCCTTCCGGGTGGATGGATTCCAGGGGTGGTTAACTCGTAAGGAGATGAAGCTCCTAACCCTATGGGGAGCGAAAGTCCTATTTTGCTGTCTTCGTTGATTAGGTTTACCAATGCAGCTTGGAAGTGCTGCAGAATCCCGGGATCAGCCGCCCTAGTTCTTGGCGTTGCTGCTGATTATTCCCCGATTGTCACTGCCCTGTCTCCCGTCGGTGCAGTTGGTTCAACAATTAAATCTCCGCTGGAGTTACCATCTCTGTCGCTGTCGTTGTTCATGCTGTTTGATTCGCAAGGGTCCCTCGAAGTTTCTGTTCAAAGACCCCCCTCCTTCTAGCGCCAATTGTTGACGGTGAAATTTGGATTACCACGCATTCAACAATTATATCAATTTAATATAAAACAAGAAAATTAAGAACACATGCAAAAGACAAGTTTTACGTGGAAAACCCTTGAATGGGAAAAAAACCACGGCGTCCCTGAGGGCAGAAGAATAATACTAGGTTTTCGTTGCTTTGTTACACGCTCAGATCTCTCACAATTGCTCTCTTTTCTCTCTCTAAATTTCTGAACCCCTTCCTCATGGGATAGGTGGTTCTATTTATACATGTTTACTTAGGGTTTCCCCTTGTTTTCAACCGTGTGAATCAAAGATTTCCCCCTTTGATTCGTACTAGGATCCTGACTTGTCACGGATCAGGTCTACTTTCCTTTTTATGATTCCTTGTTGTTCTGGGTCTTCTAAAAGTTTGGGGTTTATTTCTGTGTTTCTGCCGAGTCGGTTCATGCCCAGTGTGCGGGTCCAGCGAGTACCTTTATTTTCTGGGTATTGCATATTTGGCGAGTACACTTCTATATTCGGCGAGTAGGTATTTAGCTTCGGCGACCATATCTTTGACTTCCTTCTGGTTTAAGCTATTCTATCATTCTGACTTGTCAAACTTCCTCCTTTAACCCGGTCAATGAGTGACGTGGCAGTCTTTTGTTAGCTCTTTTGATGACGTGTCAATTTGGCGAATTTATACATACAACATAATATAATATAATATAATATATATAATAATATAATATATATATTATATATAATAATATATATTATATATGTTTATATATCTTTTTATATATTATAATAATATATAATAATATAAAATATAATACATATATATAATATATATTTATATATCATTAATATAATATATAATAATAATATATTATTTTTGGAAAGGAGGGTATTTTTAGAATGGAGTTGGGGCATATGATGGTATTTATAGAATAAATTTTTTAGTTTGGAATGGAAGGGCATTCCATTGGTTTTTGGATGGAATGCCCATTCAACCAAAATGGTCGAATCCCTATTCTAATGGAATCCCTATTCTAATGGAATCCCTATTCTAATGGAATCACTATTCCATTGCATTTTAACAAACCAAACGAATGGAATGACTTTCTTTCCTTTCCTTTCCATTCCATTCCATCCAACCAAACATGTCCTATAGAAGACTCGTGACATCAATTGTAATAAACATGATTTGGAATACAACTCTCATTACAAGGGAGATATTTCTCAACATGCATCTTGCAATTTAATGAACAAATGTAAGACTCAGATTACTAATTTATATGGGTAATTGCATTATTAACGTATTTATTAGTATGAAACAAGAGAGTGCAAAATAAATAAGCAATTTTTTTAAAATTATTTTTTTTGAATTTTTTAAAAGTAAATGATTTAAAAGTAAATTTATTAAATTTAAAATTTTACTTATCCAATAATGGTTTGCCCAAAAACCGATATCTTACTGTAAAATAAATCCATATCGGGATTTTGTTTGGTGTTGAAAATAGAAAGTAAAAATTTAAAAAAATTATTAAAGATAAAAAAAAAATTATATATTATGAATGTTTTATAATATAATATATATATATATATATATATATATATATTAGGTGTGATTTGCTATAAATATATCTATATATATATATATATAATATTATAAAACATTCATAATATATAATTTTTTTCATTATCTTTAATAATTTTTTTAAACTTTTACTTCTTATTTTCAACACCAAACAAAATCCCGATATGGATTTATTTTACAGTAAGATATCGGTTTTTGGGTAAACCGATATTGGATAAATAAAATTTTAAATTTAATAAATTTACTTTTAAATCATTTATTTTTAAAAAATTCAAAAAAGTAATTTTAAAAAAAATTGTTTATTTATTATGCAACCTCTTATTTCATATTAAGAGACACGTTAATAATCCAATTACCCATATAAATTAGCAATCTAAGTCTTACATTTGTTCAATAAATTGCAAGATGCATGTTGAGAAATATCTCCTATGTAGTGAGAGTTGTATTCAAAATCATGCTTATTACAACTGATATCACGAGTCTCCTATAGGCCATGTTTGGTTAGATGGAATGGAAAGAAAGTCATTCCATTCGTTTGGTTTGTTAAAATGCAATGGAATGGTGATTCCATTGGAATGAGAATTCCACCATTTTGGTGGAATGGGCATTCTATCCAAAAACCAATGGAAAGTTATTCCATTCCAAACTTTAATATATATAACGATCTATAAACATATATAATATAATATAATATATTTATATATTATATTATTATATGTATTATATATAATAATATATATAATATACTTTTATATTTTATTATTATTATCCATAATATATCATGCTATTATGCATTCATACTTAGGGGTATTTTAGTCAAAATACAGTTAACTCCATTCCATTCCGTTGTTAACCAAATAAAATAATACTGATTCATAGATTAATTCTAAAGTTCCAACCAAACAAAAAACTTAGTTTTCCTTTCCTTTGCACTCTCATTACCATTCCATTATGTAACCAAACGTGACTATAAAGTATTGACTAATAACTCGACTATATATGTTTTAAAAAATATAATTTTATTAAAAGTTTTAATAAATATTTTTAAATATATGTCTGTCATGAAAATTAGAATTTTGATTAGTTGAATAAATTTAAATTTATCTAACAAAGTTTTTATTTTAATTTCTAACAACTCATATAGTTTATATATAAATATTGTTCAATTGTAACATATAAAGGGTTTTAGTCAAGTGGTAAAGTTGACTATATTGGGTTTAAGGTCTCAAGTTCAACTCCCAATAATGACATTTCATTATTATCAAAGTTGGTGGACGACGGCAGCGGCGGTCCGGACGGAGGCGGCCCGATTGATGGTGGTGGGCGGCGGTCTGGTACCGGCGATTGGGGCGGTGACGGCGGCGGTGGTCGTCGACGGTTTTGGCCGTCGGACCCGGGTCCGGTAGTCGGCGGTCCGGATCTCCGGTGGTGGTCGACGGTGGTGGAGGGGCGGTGGCGTCCGGTTTCGTTGACGGCGGCGGTCCGGTTCCGATGAGGGGGTGGGGTGGGGTGGGGGTGGGGGTCGGTCGTCAGACAGGCTGTCGGTTGGCCGGAGCCGGTGGCCGGACGGCCTGATTGTTTATAAATTTTTAAAAAAAAATATTTTTGACAGTTTAAAACTGTCAAGAATTAAAAAAAAAAAAAAAATGTTATTCTTGACAGTTAATAACTGTCAAGATTATTCTTAACATTAGCTTCCTTGACAGTTGAAAAACTATCAAGGAAACCTTTCTTGACAGTTTTTAACTGTCAAGGAAGGTATTATTTTGTTGTAGTGTACCAATTATGAGTTTGGTGATTGAGAAAGATAATATGTGCATGACCATGCCATGTTGTTTTGGCTTAGAGTTTATACAATTAATGGGTGATGACCATTGCTTGGCACATGACCTTGTGGGAGCAATGGTAAGAACCTAGTTCTTAATGATAAACAAGCCCTAAAATTGGATTGAAGTGCTTAACGAGACTAACTAAGAACATAGAGTGGTCTAAGAAGGTTGAATCGATTCCCAAGTGTTTTCTCCTATATATCCATACGTTGTGTGTTGCTTGTTGTGTTTAACTTAGTTTTTAGTCGCAAGATTGCATTTTTATTCCTCAAGTTTGCATTTTTAGTTGTAAGTTTATATTTTTAGTTTACAAGTTTGCATTTTTAAGCATTTTCAAGAAACCAAATCACTTTTTCAACCCAAAGCATTATGCAATTTACTTTTCATGCACTTAGATTAGTTTTAATTTTTCCCTAGAGTAAGTAGTTTTAGCTATTTGAATCACCAATCCCAGTGAACGAACTTAAATTAAATTGAAAATAATTTTTACTACATCATTTATATAGAAACAAATACACGAAAGTCAAAACTGAATTCCGTAACTTGGCAGATCTAAGATGTTGATATCTGATATCTGATATCTGTTGTTGATGGACAATGTAAGATGTTGATCATGATTACAATCTTGAAGCTCACTATGACGATGAGGCTGCGGGAGAGTGTCAGGAAATGAAGGTTAGGGCTACAGTAGCCGTTAGTTGCATTTAAATTCCCTAAAGATGAAAACGCATCGTTTCATCCTCTAGTAGTTAATTGTCAAAACGAAACCATCTAGGTCGTTTTGATTATTTGGTTGTAGCACCTGTTAGCTGTGTGTGAAGCAGCAGATTATTACTCTCATTTAGATAAACCATCAGATGTGTTGTAGTGAGTGTGTAACAGGGGATTATTCCTCAGTTAGTTAGCCTGCTGGCTTTCCATTGATTATATTTGGTATTGTGGTAGTGGAATGAATCAACAATGATTACAACAAACTTCCCTCTCTTGATTTCTCTCTCTCTCTCTCTCTAACCATCTGTTCTTATCTTTCTTCTGATTATCCTTCTCTTTCCTCTGTATTCACCTGAAACAAGGAAGCAATTAGATTAAACACACAAATCTGGTAACCATTTCATCAAGTTTTCATAAAAACATTATAACAAAAAGGTTGGGCATAACAGAGAGGAAAGTGAGAGATAAAGAATTTAAGTTTATTAAATCTGATGTGGCAAATGTAGGTCTATATATATATATATATAATCATGTATCTGTTCTTGTGAATTCATACAGAAAAAATGGGTTGGTTAATGTGGTGTTATCAACTTCTATGCCTCCAATTTGTTCTCTTGCATTCACTTAGTTTTGCAAATCCCTGCTCTCATGACCAGACTTCTGCATTGCTTCAGTTTAATTAAAAGTGCTTCTTCTGATGATAATCCTTGTGATAGACAACTTCATTATCCAAAAATGAAGTATTGGAAGGAGTATATTGATTGCTGTTCATGGGTTGGAGTCACTTGTGATATGGTGACAGGTGATGTTCATGGATGTGGAATGGTGCTTGGAATGATAATGGGATGTTTCGTATTTTTAACTGGAAAGCTTCGGTGCATTGTAAAAATTGTTAAAAGAGAACCCAATAGAAAGGTGAGAAGGCCAAATAACATACACTCATTGATAAGATTACCAAAAGAAAAGGGTTCAATCTTGGACTAGCAAACGGCTTTCCCATGCGGGTAGACTTCAGCTCATCAGATCAGTGTTGTTCAGTATTCAGGTCTACTGTCTACTGGACTAGCAAAAGGTTATTGACCTCTAAGAAGATCTTGCCTCTGGCATGGTGCAGTTGGGATCTCTAAGAAGAAGAAATTAGTGCCTGTGTGTAATTCTCCTTGTCCTGAACATGTATCATTGAATAAAATTGGCATGTAGAAATCTTTTGTTTTTATAAGCTAGCAGAATAAAATTGGCATGTAATAAAATTTGAACTCATAGACCATGTTTTTTGTTTCTTATTGATAAGTTTTGCATGATATTGTTTCTTTTTTAAATAAAGGAATTATTTGATGAGAATTTTAACTCTGTTATCCTTCAATTTATTGAATTTGACTTGTTTTCACAGGAAGACATCACCAAGAAAGTGACTAAAAAAACTACATCAATACAGGCCACACCTTTTTCTAATATCGTTTCCAGGCAACTACATACTCCCCCATATTTCCACAAGCTCATCATCATCATCATCCAATTTGTCAACAACTGGAATCCAAATTCCAACAATATCTTAGTGGCATTAGCAATATCTTAGACATGTATATATGGTTCATATTATGCAATTTGCGCGTCTATTTATTCTCTTTTGCTTTTGAAACGACACTGCACCTTCCTGGCCACTTTTTTCCACTCAGTGCATATGAGCTATTGCTTTTGGAGATTATGTAGTTGCCTCCATACCCACAAGCTTGGTCCTAACGGCAGCAATAATAGCGTTCATATTAAATTTATGAAAATCAATGGGAATATGTAGCTGTCAATGATATTTCAATAAAAATCATATCAATGTGGCTAGAAAGTCTGGTGTTTCCATGCCCATTTTCTTCTTCTATTTACTATGAGTTGTATGTAGCCATACATCAGTCACATTAATTATTCCATAGTGGAGTCAAGTCTCTTTAGATATAGATCATCATAGATTAATAGTCAACATATTAGTGGCCGCATACCTTCTTCCTCCATTCTCACCTCCAAAACTTCTTCCAACATATTAGTGTTGTGGTGAGGACCAGACTTAAAGGAACAAATTGCACAAAGTCTTGCTCATCCAGGATGGATTTTCCAAAGTGGTGCCAAAACAATTAAAAGTGGCCATGGATGCAGGTCCTACAATTGACTAGATTAGACAATTGACTCCGATCATTTCGGTTTCAAACCGAAACCGTCGAAACCGTAGAGATTAAATTCCATTTGTTATTAATATTAGGAAATATTAATTTAGTCACTTTTGTTGCTTATAGCTTTACCAAACTTGTGTTTTTAGTTGAGTTACAACTCAGTTTCTCAACCTACATAATAGCCTCTATAACTAGCTTAACCCAAGTTTCAATGAATCCAATCATTTCGGTTTCAAATTGAAACCACATAATTTGATTCTATTTGTAATAAATTGTTAGAAATTATTGATTTAATTAGTCGTCTTTATTTCTTATAACTTGACCAAACTTGTGTTTTTAGTCAACTTAAAACTCAGTTTCGCAACCTATATCCGAACTCTAACATAGTCCCACATCACTTGGGCACTAAGGGGAACTGTAATTGATAAGTGTGAGGACAACCCTCACCCTATGAGCTATCTTTTAGGGACAAGTTAGGCCCAAAACTACTTTCACAATTATATTGTCCTGTTTTCCAGTGTATTTCCTCTGGTTTTGGATGTGAGAAAGGAAGAAATGCGGCCACAAATGTTGACTATGAATCTATGTATGATCTATATGTAAAGAGACTTGACTTCATGGAATGTCATGATCTGATGATCTGATGTCAGGAAAGCTCACTATGATGGTCAGGTTAGCTGAGCTTGGCAGTTGAGAGTTGAGACTTCTAAACACCACTCCTCTGCTCACAGATATTGCAAGACTCTGAGCTGTCATTTGTTCTTTTGTGAACATCAGTATTTGTGGCCGAGAGACTTGGATTAATATCTTTAAGAGCAACTCTAACCCATTACACCAAATATTACACCGATTTGTCATAAAAAGGGCATCTTTTTTACACTAAATTTTTTTCCACTCAATATATCCACACCCAATTTTACACTAAAAGAGCATCTTTAAAGAATATTTTCCCAATACATGTTTATATTTTGTACAATACTAATTAATTTTTATTAATTAACTTATACAATAATTATTATTATTATTTTTCATAACAATATTATTCTTAAATAATTACTCATATAATGTCAAAAAAAAATTAAATAATGACTATGTTGGTTAAATGTAATAATTAATAATTAAATTTAATAAATTAAATATGTATATCAATATTGGTATCATTTTAAAGATCACAACAATATCTTTTCAACGGTATATTTTTTGGGAATACATATTATTATAATTAAGTATGAGGGTTAAATTAGTAATTTTAACAAATCATAATTGCTAATGTGACATTTAAATAAATAAATAAATAAAAAAGAGGGGTGGGATTTGGTATACCTACGGACTACGGTGCCGGGTGCTCACCACACTAAATATTTTTGGTGTGTTTGCTTCGTTAGTTGGAGAGGATTTTTTGATGTGTTTGATGTGAATGGTGTGTTGGTTGGAGTTGCTCTTACAATGGGAACCAAAAAGTTATAAGGTAACTCTATTTTTGCAATTTGATTTTCTTTTCTCCATCCTTTTCTTGGCAGCTTTTGACAAATTCTGGTTTAAATATTTATACCTATACCTCATTGCCTAAAGAATCCCACACTAGAAACTAGT
The DNA here is from genome assembly GCA_030490815.1 of Acer saccharum. Taxonomy (NCBI): domain Eukaryota; kingdom Viridiplantae; phylum Streptophyta; class Magnoliopsida; order Sapindales; family Sapindaceae; genus Acer; species Acer saccharum. Next base: position 10,930,383 of record CM059877.1, on the reverse strand, counting down.
TTCTCGATCTCATGGCAAAAAATAATCCTCTCATCGTTATTATCACATCTTTCTTAGTTCTAAGTTTGATGTTGTCCTTAGTTAAGGCAGCACCAAAAAACATCACCACAGACCAACATGCTCTTCTTGCTCTGAAAGATCGTATAAAGTATGATCCTACCAATTTATTGGCCAAAAACTGGTCCACGAGTAGCTCTATCTGTACTTGGATTGGTGTTTCTTGCGGTGTCCGTCATCATAGAGTCACAGGCTTGAATATTTCTAACTTCGGTCTTGCAGGCACCATCCCTCCTCAACTTGGAAATCTGTCTTCATTGCGAGTCCTTGATCTTAGTTTTAACCAGCTTTCAGGCACCATACCCTCCTCCATCTTCCAAATATCATCGTTGGAAAGTCTTAATCTCACCCTTAACCAGCTCTCTGGTTCCTTCCCTTCCATTATCTTTAACTTGCCTTCATTACAAGTTATTGCCTTCGGAACTAATCATCTGCTTTCTGGAGGACTTCCATCTCATATTTTCAATTATCTTCCTAATTTGAAAATGCTTTATTTGGATAATAACATGTTTGATGGCCAAATACCGTCGACTATATCAAAGTGCCAACAGTTGCAAATTTTATTCTTGGGAGATAATTTATTCTCAGGTTATATACCCAAGGAAATTGGAAACATGACTATGCTGAAGGCATTACTTCTTGGCAACAACAAACTACAAGGTATGTTGTAGGCATGTAGCTTAGAGTACATTATGAATTAATCATCCATTTTACCAAAAGATTTTTTAATTTTACTACTCACTATGTACGTTATAATTGTATGTTGAGACGTTTTCAGGAGAAATTCCACATGAGCTGGGCAATCTTGTAAAACTAGAACATCTATTACTACACAATAACAACTTATATTCCTAACACTATTGGCTTATTTAATTAATTATTTCATTCAATTATTGGTTCATCTTTCTTATTTTCTTTATTATGACAGGTTCAATATCATCTGAGATTGGTAATCTTCCTAATCTTGAGTTGTTATTGCTCTACAATAACAGCTTGACGGGCTTCATACCATCCACAATCTTCAATATGTCAAAACTACAAGGCATTGACCTACATAGTAACAAACTCTCAGGCCATCTTCCATCTTCCATCAGGCTTCCAAATCTTTGGCAACTTTTCCTATGGGATAATGAACTCGATGGTGTAATCCCCAACTCTATCTCCAATGCTTCTCAACTCTCCTACCTAGGGCTTAACCGAAACTCATTCTCTGGACCTGTTCCAACAACACTTGGTGAACTAAGAAATCTTCAAATGCTCAACATTCATTCAAATCAATTGACCGGATCAGAACACTCCACTCAAGAATTAACCTTCCTCTCATCTTTGACAAACTGCCAACATTTGAAAGAACTTTTTTTGAATAATAACCCATTGGATGGTACCCTTCCAACTTCCATAGGAATTCTCTCTGGTATTCAAGCTTTTCAGGCAGATAATTGCAAAATCAAGGGTAACATTCCCCAAGGTATTGGCAACTTAAGCAACCTAATAGCCTTAATTCTCGAAAACAATGAATTGACCGGATCTATTCCGATTGAAATCGGAAAATTGAGAAGGCTTCAAGTTTTTTATCTTGATGGTAATAGATTGCAAGGCTCCATTCCAAGTGAAATTTGTAACCTAACGAACTTAGGTGATCTATACTTAACTGACAACAAGTTCTCTGGATCTATACCAGCATGCATGGGTGATATTACTTCACTAAGAGTCTTACAGCTGAATTCCAACAATTTGACTTCTACAATACCATCGTCCTTGTGGAACCTCATAGATATTGTGGATCTAAACTTGTCCAACAATTCATTCGTCGGGGACCTACCATTGGATATTGGAAATCTAAGGGCAGTTGCTTATATAGACCTGGCATGGAATGAATTATCAGGGGAGATCCCCAGCAGCTTGGGAAACCTTCAAACCCTAATTAATTTTTCCATAGCTCACAACAAGCTAAAAGGCCGTATCCCAGAGTCGTTTGGAAACTTAATTAGCTTGGAATTACTAGAATTATCTAGTAATAACATCTCAGAAGCAATTCCCAAATCTCTAGAGAAACTCCGGTACCTCAAATATTTCCATGTGTCTTTCAATAGATTGGATGGAGAAATTCCAACAGGAGGAGCTTTTGCAAACTTCTCAGCTGAATCATTTATAGGCAATGGTCAACTTTGTGGTGCTCCGCGATTGCAAGTCCCCCCATGTAAAACAGGTACCATCCGAAAATCCAAGATGAACAAATTAGTGATATTGATATGCATATTATTAGCAATTGCATCGGCCATGTTCGTATTACCTCTCACAATTCTATGGTTTAGAAGCAAAAAGAGGAAAGGAAATTCTTTAGATGGGGAAGATGTTTCAATTCTTGCAACATGGAGGAGAATTCCCTATGAAGAACTCTATCGCGCAACAAATGGATTTGACGAAAGCAATTTACTCGGCACAGGAGGTTTTGGCTCGGTATACAAAGGAAAACTTTTAGATGGGATGGATATAGCTGCAAAGGTTTTCAATTTGCAAGTAGAGAGGGCATTAAAGAGTTTTGATGACAAATGTGAAGTAATGAGTAAAATCTGTTATCGAAATCTTGTCAAAATCATCAGTTGTTGCTCTAACCTCGACTTCAAAGCGTTAGTACTGCAATACATGCCCAATGGGAGCTTGGAACAGTGGTTGTATTCCCACAATTATTGTGTAGATATCCTCCGAAGACTTAACATAATGATTGATATCGCATCAGCATTGGAATATCTCCATCATGGTTATGGAACACCCATTGTACATTGTGATTTGAAGCCTAGCAATGTCTTGCTAGATGAAGATATGGTTGCTCGTGTGGGTGATTTCGGCATCGCCAAACTCTTAAGCGAAGAAGATTCTTGGATACAAACCCACACTTTGGCCACAATCGGATATATGGCACCAGGTAACATTATAATTTATGATTATATAATAATGCATATTTACAACTTCAAAATGTACTTATAGAGTTTAGGTTTTATGATATGTATCAGGTTTTGTTTTCTCTCTTCTGACTATGAATAACATTGAACTTAATTGTAGAGTACGGATCAGAAGGAATTGTTTCTATAAGAGGGGATGTGTACAGCTTTGGCATTTTGATGATGGAAACATTTACAAGAAAGAAGCCCACAGACAACATGTTTGAGGGAGGAATGAGCTTGAAATGCTGGGTAAAAGAGGCATTGCCAAATTCAATAACTGAAGTAGCAGATACTAATTTACTCGGAGGAGAGAATTTCACTGCTACCAAGGATTGTATTTCATCCATTCTGGAACTAGCTGTGGATTGCTCGGCGGATTCACCCGAAAAGAGGCTTGATATCACTAATGTCCTCACAACACTTGCAAATATCAGAACTAGATTTCAAAAGAATGTTGCTAGAACCTGAATCCCAAGCAATGTTATCTCTCCATTGTTCTATCAGGACTAAAGGTGCTTATGTTAGTGTAGTTTTCAGTGTTGTGGCTGTATTTGTAGTGTTGCTGTTGTTGCTCTTAGTCTGTTGTTGCCTCCCTTGTTCCTTTGAGGCTGTTGCCTCCCCTGTTTTCAGTGGTGTTTGGTTGCTCCTCTTTGTTTTAATAATATTTGCTGTTCAAACAAAAATACATACATTTTTCATGAGGCAACAAACTTGGCCTAACCAAATCGGGAATCTGTATAGTATTGCACTAAAAAATTGCCCAGTTGCTTGTGTCAAGCTGTGCCTGTACATAAGTCAACACAAAAGTTCACATTTTCCAAACTTAAAAGAACTATCAATTCTGCCTACTAATCACTTTTTTTCATGAATGAAAACTTGTATAATATAAATATATAATAAACTAAATTGCAGATGCCACTTGTCACAAAGATCTTACAAGGAAACTGTAGTGAAATAATATAAACATAAAAAACAACCCAGCTTCTCACAGATCATTCTTTCATCAAGTATAACATAGACTATTGTAACTTCCTAAGATTGATGCAGCCTGAGAAAAACTAATAATATTAAATTGATCAGCTTCAAGTACTTCAGAAATCGATCAGCTTCTTCTCTTCTTGCATTCAAAGCTCATATCACTCATGACCCTCACAACTTGTTGGCAAACAACTGGACTGCTTCTACCTTTGTTTGCAACTGGGTAGGGATTACATGTGATTCTCAAAACAACAGTCATAGTCTTGAATCTTACCTCAATGAGTCTTACGAGCACCATTCCGCTACATCTCAGAAACAACAGTTTCCATGGCTCTCTGCCTGTGGATATAGTTCATCTGCACAGATTGGAAATCCTCCACTTGGGATATTTCAAGGAGAGATTCCATCTTGGCTTGGCTCCTTGCCTAAACTTCAAATCTTGTATCTCTTACTATCCCACCTTCTTGAAAGGAAGTATTCCAGAAGATGTCAATGACTTGAAAGGTAAATTTACTTGCTTTACTTTTAACATGAGTATTTGTTACTCTATTAGAAAATACATCTTTCTAAGCTTTCTTTTGACACATCAAACTTTAGACTTATAATTGATAAAAGAAAATAAAAGAAATATATTTTGGTTACATATTATAATCATAATTACATGTCAAAAAAATAAATATATTACGCAATCAAAATTGAAAACTCGTATCAGAAGGTCTAAACTTTGGGCATAGGCAAACTTATATGAAGCTTATTAAGAATTTGCACAAATGAGTTGAATCTTGGTTACAGTGGATTTGCAGGTGAGATACCAGAAGAATTAGGTTCTCTTCATGCTTTGGAAAGATTTGGAGCCGGTGAAAGTCCCATCACAGGTTCAAATTAAACTTTCAATCCATTATCTTATTTCTAAAAGGATTTAAGATTAATCTTCTCGATAGTAGTTTCTCTGCTGAATTTTTTCCGGATGAATATTTGTAACTTATAGCAATTCAACTATCTGGACTCAATAAATAAACAGGAGATATACCAAGAAGTTTCTAATTGTACCTCGCTATGGGAAATCAAATTGACTGGGAGCAGCTTGACTGGTATGTTTATATATGCATTTAATACAATTCATTGAAGTATTCTACCTAGTCTAAAATATTACTGGTACCTACTGCCTAGTGGTCAAATAACAAAGACTATTCAGAGTTGACAAAGGATGAAAAAAATACAATAATAAACATATATCTGTTGAGCTTACACCATCAGTATCAACATGACTAATCAAGAATTTTCTACATGAACTATTATACTTCCAGGATAGAAGCATTTGTGAGCATATCAGAAAATTAAACTTATACTATAATTGGATAAAAGCTAACCATAGAAGATATAATAATTTATCTGGTTTCCAATAAAATTATTTTCAAAGTAGAGGTTTCACTAAAAGATCAACAATGTATAAGGAGAGATCACTTTTAAAGAAGGTTTGGTCTCTATTTTTAAAGAAGGGTCTGTCTTGTACACACTAAGTTGACATATATATATTAATCCTCTGTATTTGTCTTGCACACTTAAAGTTCCAAATGTATATCAACAAATAGCATTTAAGAAAAATCATTGAACAAATAATAAAACTAGAGAGTGATTCATTTTGTTTTGGTCTTTCTCTTTATCATGGCAGGTTCAATACCACCAGAGATCAGTAAATTCATACTCTAATGATTTTGAGTCTCCATAATAACAGCTTAACAGACCTCATCCCATCTACAATCTTCAATATTCCAAATCTTAAGGAGCTTTACCTATGGAGTAATGAACTCAATGACATAATCCCTGTCTCTATCTCCATTGCTTCTGAACTCACTATCCTAGAGCTGTCCTCAAACTCATCCTCTGGCCCTATTCCCACAACACTTGGTAATCTAAGGAATCTACAGTGACTCACCTAGCCTCAATTCAGTTCACAAGAGAATCTCCAACTCAAGAACTAACATTTCTCTCTTCATTGACCAACCGTAAACTTTTGACAAGATTAGTTTTAAGCAATAATCCATTGAATGGCACGCTCTCAGTTTCCATAGGAAATCTCTCTGCTCTCAAAAGTTTTCAAGTAGACAATCGCAGAATTAAGGGTAGGATTCCCTATGAAGTTGGGAGCTTAAGCAACTTGACAATTGTACGCCTCAGAAATAATGACTTGACTGGACCTATTCCAACTGCAGTTGGAAAAATGAGAATTTGTATCTTGATGGCAATAGATTGCAAGGCTCCATTCCAAATGAAGTTTGTCATTTAAGAAACTTAGGTGAACTATACTTGGGTGGTAACAAGCTCTCTCGACCTATAACTGCATGCTTGGGTGATATTATATCACTGTGAGTTCTATACCTTAATTCCACAATTTCACTTCGTGAATACCTGCATCCCTATGGAGCCTCAAAGATATTTTGATAGTGAACTTGTCCACAAATTCACTCGGGGGACACCTACCATTGGATATTGAAAGTTGAGGGTTGTGACTCAAATAGACCTATCAGGAGATGAATTATCAGGTAACATCCCTAGCGGCATCGGAGGCCTCCAGAACCTGATGAAATTATCTGTAGCAAATAACAAATTAAGGGTCCCTATCCCAAATCATTTGGAAACTTGATTAGCATAGAGTCCTTGGATTTATCTAGTAATAACCTCTTAGAAGCTATTCCCAAGTCTCTAGATAAATAACTCAAATATCTAAATTTTTCTTTCAATAGACTAGAAGGAGAAATTCCTACAAAAGGGCCTTTCACAAAATTCTCAGCCGAATCATTTATGGGGAATAGTGAACTTTGTGGAGCTTCGCGATTGCAAGTCCCCCAATGCAAAACTAGTACTCTTCAAGAATCCAAGAAGAAGAAGGCCAGTGTTCTGAAATCAGTATAAATATTGTCAACAATAGCATCAACGATATATACTTGTGCTAACCCTTATAATTTTTTTGTTCCAAAGCCGAAAGAGAAAATCAAAATCTTTGGATGAAGAAGATGTGTTAACTCTAGCTACATGGAGAAGAATCTCATATCAAGAACTTCAATATGCAACAAACAGGTTCGAAGAGAGCAATCTACTTGGTACAGGAGGTTTTGGGTCAGTGTATAGAGGACAAATTTCGAATGGGATGTGTAAGGTGCATTAAAGAGTTTTGATGATGAATGTTAAGTAATGAGCAAATCCGCCATCAAAATCTTGTCAAAATCATTAGCAGTTGCTCAAGCATAGACTTCAAACCCTTGGTACTTGAATACATGCCAAAAGGGAGCTTGGAAAAGTGGCTGTATTCTCACAATTATTGTTTGGATATCCTACAAAGATTGAACATAATGATCAACGTTGCATCAGCACTGGAATATCTCCACCATGATTATGCAATACCTATTGTACACTGTGATTTAAAGCCTAGCAATGTCTTGCTAGATAGAGATATGGATGTGATTTCGGCATTGCTAAGCTCTTAGGTGAAGGAGATTCAAATATTCAATGACACAAACCAACACCTTGGCCACAATTGGATATATGGCACCAGGTAACATTTTAAATTTCTTATTCAAATTATGCTTTAAACACACATACATTCTAAAAATGAACCTAATAGTAGAGTATGGATCACAAGGAATTGTTTCGGTACTGGGGTGATGTATACATTCACAAGAAAGAAGCCTACAGACAACATGTTTGAGGAAATAATGAGCTTGAAGTTGTGGGTAAAAGATGCATTACCAGATTCAGTGAGTGAAATACCAGATGCCAATTTACTGGGAGAAGAGAATTTGGGCGCCAAGCTGGATTGTATTTCGTCGACTCTACAAGTGGCTGTGAATTGCTCTGAGGAGGTAAAAGGAGAATCGACATTGCCAAAGTCCTCTGTACATTGAAAAATATTAGAATTAAGTTTGAAAAGAGTGTCGTGGTTCCATAATCGTACCAAAGTATAAAATTAAGTTTTATTTTTAATTATGGAAAATAATATATTAAAATTAAAATTAAACGTATATTAGAATTGGAAACATAAAAATGTTAAAAAAAACAAAACAGAAACGAAACTAATCAAAACCCTCTCCTCCAATTTGTATATTTCACTAAAACCCTACTGATCCGCACCAGCAAGCCATGGCTCACCGACGGTGCCTCCACGCACTGACCCGCCACGCGACGGCTCTCGTCTCTCTCAATACCCCAATAAACCCTCCTTTCTCCGCCGCCATTTCCTTCAAAACCGTAACCACATCCCAACTCGACACCCGCACCCACTGGTCCGTTTCCCGTCGCTTCTCTTCGAGCAAAAGCGACGACGAAAAAGAAGAATCCGGAGGAGAGAGCTCAAACGGAGAGGAGATTGACGATGATAATACGGTAACAAATATCCGTATTTTTGTTATTTTATTTTTTTATCTTTTTGGTAGGTTGGGTCGCACCAGTTCAAGGGGAGCAACAGAGATTCCAAGTCCTGTGAAGTGAATGACATTTAGCAAGGTGGGTTGGCTTCGTTTTCGCATATTTTATGTACAATGCACAGTTACTTTACTGTTGTAGTTTTATTATTCAAATAGCAAATAGATTATTTAAGGTGCTTAAATTGATTTGAAGTTACAGTTTGCATTTTGATTTATACTATTGTGGCTTATGTTCTTAAAACTGGAATAGAAATTCTATCCGACGATATAACTTTGCAATGTCAATGGGTTCATGGGGCAGGTATGAGGTATGGATTCCCCCAAAACTCATGAGTGAAACCCGAACCCGTTTAATTTTGTAGGTCGGGTTTGGGTGGCAAAATCCTTTGTGGGTTCGAGTGTGGGTTTGGTAAAACCTGTCCGAACTCGACCTATTGTCATCCCTAAAACTTGAGAATAGTATATTATTGATTTATTAGATCATAATAAATTACTTGTTGCTATGTATATTTATGACATTGAATTATTAGTAGCGTTGTGAATTTGCTCAAGGACTAGTGAGCTAAATTTTGGACTCTTGTTCAAGGACTAGTCAATTTTTTATTTTATTTTTTCAGGTTGCATTTTTCAAGTTTGATTTTACTTAATTTGATTTGTTCAATTGTTCTAAACCAAAATTCAATTAGTTAAGTCAACAAGGGCGTAGCTCAACCGGTAAATGAACGACCTTGGAGTTTGAGCAAATGACTCACATGTCAACTGTTTGAATCCTACCAATGACGAAAGTTTTTAAAAAAAATATATAGTCCCAAATTAATAGATATCATAAAAATAAATAAATAAATAAATAATCAATTAGTTAACTGAACTTACCGGACCGGTCAAAATAAGACTTAAAAGAGGCATAATGGGAAAAATTTAAATATAGCCCATAACTTTTTTTAAGGAAGTCCATAACTATTCATATGCTAATCCAACAGACATTACTTTGTTGAATCACGGCCCATAGCCAGTGCCACCAAATCAAATTGGGTGTGGACCAAGAAATCATATTTAATTATTTTATTTAAATGAAAATTTAAATAAAAAATAAAGAAGAATCAAAATTGGATGATGTATATCCAATAATCCAAGGGCGGAGACCATCATTTTTTAATTTTTAATTTTCTTTATTAAACGAATTTTGGACATGTGTTGTTTTAAAGACTTGTGCGTGATAGGACCAAAATATCCTTGATACTTTATCTATAAATAAAATCAAAATATCGAGACTTTATTTTATTTCTATTTAAAAATAAAATTAAAAAGTATCTATATTTTTAATTTTAAATTAAAGTTTCAAATCATTTTGAGACTTCACCCCAAAAAGTCTGAAACATAAAATAAAGTTTCTTCAATAGAAGAAAATCAAGATTTAAATGTACATATTAAAATTATTTTTAAATAAATATATACAGTATATATATATATATATATATATATATTAAGGTTTTTATACAATTTATTTTTTAAAAATAAAAAATATATATAATTAATTCACTTGTCATCTCACAATACTTTATATATAATTCATTATGTTTTTTTTTTTTTAACTATTACAAATTTAAAATATTCATAATTGCAATCTCATTTCTTTTATGTAGATTGAAATGATTTATTAACAAATTAACCTATATTTCTTCCTTATAAGTTTAACCCTATGTCCCTATCATCCCAATAACCGAATGCACACTATACAATACATCTGGGCAATGGGTGTATACCATATGGTAAAGGGAACCGATTGGTTAGAGCATGTTATGCACCCATTGGTTAAGATGCATTACATTATTTGCATCAGACACATAATGCATGCAAGTTTTCCTCCTAATTAAAACAAGTCCAATCAATCATAATTAGATTATTATTATTTGAGTTGAAATTTTCATTATTTAAATTATATTATATTATAATTAATTGAGTTGAAATTTTCATTACTTAAACTATATTGTAACTAATATCAATATTTTTATTCATTTTTATATCAATCCTAAAATATATTGTAACTAATATCAATATTTTTATATAATAATTGAAATGCTAAACTTTTTATATATATTTTTTCTAAAATCCGGAGGGCCTTTCGTGGCACATTATGGATGGACAGTGTTGGGCTTTTAATATAATAATATATATTTCTGGTATGTTTAACTAGAATGTGACATTAATCTGGTGCAAACAGTGAGGAGGTAGCTAGTTCAAAATGGCCCGCCAAATTGATTTGGTGCAAACGGCGTGAAACCATTTCTTGAAGCAACTCTTCGATTTCAAGAATGTTTTCTTTTTCTTCTTCTTCCTCCTGTTTTTTAATTTCAAACACTTGGGGTTCAAAAATAGCCAGAAAGCTGGAAACCGATGATCTGTTGCGTTTGGTGACGAGTAGTTGTTACAGGTATGAACAAATCAACTTTTGCAGCAAAGACTTTTTCAAATATCTGACTTGGGTTTCACTCATCTACATATATGCAAATCACTGTCACCTAATGCTTAGCTTCACTTTGAATTTATTCTTATATAACTTGTTATTAATTTATTCAATTGTCTTTCTCATTCTTGGTGTTAAAAACTTGTGCCACCAAACCTTAATTTAGAACATAAAAGATCAAATGAGTTGATGGGTCATTGTTATTAGAAGTTTTCTACATGATTAATAATTTAATATAAGCAGAAGCATCTTTGTTGAGTTTCTTGTAATTGTTGTTCAAAAAAAATTGAATCTTTAACTGGTGTAGAAACCTAGGATGATGCAAGCTTTCTATCGGTTTATTCAATGTTCTTAAGAGAGAAAGAATTGTAATGGTTCTCGGTTAGAAGTTCACATCTTGAATTTAAGGAAGTTGAATTATCTTTTGGGATGAAGGAGTATCAGTTTAGAAGTTCGGAAAATTTGCCCGGAAATGATCCTTCCTTTGGGAGGAGAATGTCAGGAGGGGAACATAATTGGAAGTCCAAAGTTGTGTTGCTTCATGGTCATGGGTTGAAAAATGATTCTGGGAAATTAAGTTCTTTTAAAGGAGCTTATGTAGTGAAAAGGCATACGTGGTTTCGTAAGCATGTTAGATCAATTGCTTGTATATTTTTCTTGATGGGATTCTTTTTCTTCCTTGATTCTCTTATGGTGTCAATTTTTGATTCAATAAATCTTCACAACACTTCAACTTCAAAAAATTCAAAAGGGCTTAAGGTAGGACTTTGTGTGCTTTTGTATTGCAAACATTTTCTTGTTCCTGTTTATATTAATTCTCTATGTTCATATTTGACAATATCTATGGTACACCATGTCCGTTTCAGTTCCACGAACCAAAAACTAGAGCTATCAAAAGTTCCCATCTATGTGACTGAATATCTCAATTACTAACTTGTTTACACTTGATCATGCACTAATGATTACTGCTTTCGTGAATTAAGTGTGTTAGTGGTATCTTTTGTTGTATAATTTTAACTGTATACCCTTTTCTTTCAGAAGAGGAAAACAATTGCATGCTCATTGTTGTATCTGCAGATTTAGGCTTTTATTTTGGTTTCCCTTTCACAAATCAAACAGTGTTATTGATTCATAATTCACGTGTGAGTGCTCGATCAGTTCTAATTAGTTGTTACTATCTTTTACCTAATGTAGGCAAAGGATGATACTGTTGCCTACATTAACAAAGAAAAACCTCCAATAAAGATGTATGGTCGGCTTCTAAATTTGGCTTCCGGTGCTCTTGCAGAGGTTTGCTTCATAAATTTAAATCAATGCTTATATATCTATGTAAGTTTGTTAGTATAGATTACTGCAAACTTCTTCCCCTTGAAATTCTGAAACATTTATTATGCTTTAGAAAGAGTCCAAGCAAGAGAAATCAGATTTCTGGGAGGAACCATATCAGCAGGCATCTGTATGGAAACCCTGTGCTGATAGGAGAACTCCAAATCTAGGTAACTGACGGTCTTTGCCCAGTTTAGTTCGTCTAAATAATTTAACTAATTGCTTCATTTTACACAAGATTAGTGCATGATAAACTGATGACTACAGAATATGTCTGAGAAGTTGAATGTTGACAAGTTATATGATTAATTCCTTCAATTCATTTTGTCGAGCCAGGGAAACCTAAAGAAAGTAATGGCTACATATTAGTTAGTGCAAATGGTGGACTCAATCAACAACGAGTTGCTGTAAGTATCTAAGATGCCTTGCTCTACATACTTTTCATTTTCTTGGATAAATGTATTCAGTAGTGAAATCTTTTAATGAATATAGTTATTGGTTGGTAAGCAATGGATTTGTGTCTTTAATAGCTTCGCAGAAAAAGAACTACGATCGAATTTGATTCTTCAGACTTGTATTTTTATCATATGCAGCATTCTCTTCTCTCTTTTTTTTTCGATTGTAATACTTAATTATACCTAACAGATTATGATATTACCGCAAATTTACTGGTTTGTTTCTCTGCTGTTGTGTGTGTGTGACTGTAATACTTTAGTAACACATTGTTGTTCCCTTCAGATTTGCAACGCCGTTGCTGTGGCATCTTTGCTTAACGCAACTCTTGTCCTCCCAAGATTTCTTTACAGCAATGTATGGAAGGATCCTAGGTCTGCAATTATGTCTGATATTATGCTTTGAATCGTATACTCTAATGAGATCACATGGTTTATCAATGTCCAATATAGTTGTGGTTGCTGCCTGTTGGCATATTTCATACTTACACCATGTTGTTTCAATGGAACTGCAGTCAGTTTGGTGATATCTACCAAGAAGAGCATTTTATGAATATGATGAAAGATGAAATAAATATTATCAAAGAGCTTCCTCCTTACATGAAATCAATAGATATCGAAGCAATTGGCAGCTTAGTATGTTATCTTTTTAGTTCTACACACTTTGTATGAATAATCTGCATCCTCTCAGATTATTGTCTAAATTTTTCCATGCTTTTCTCAGATTACTGATGCTGATATCATGAAGGAGGCCACACCCATTGATTACGTCAAAAAAGTACTTCCTCTCCTTGTGCGGAATGGAATTGTCCATTTCCTTGGATTTGGAAATCGATTAGGCTTCGATCCATTGCCTTCTGAGCTTCAGGTAAAGGACATTCCTAATGGATTTTATTTCTGCAAGATAATTCTGTTTATTAGCTTCATGATTCAATGATATATCCTTGAATTTCTCACAGAGATTAAGGTGCAAATGCAACTTCCATGCATTGAAGTTTGTGCCGAAAATTCAGCAAGCTGGTGCACTGTTGGTCAGAAGGATAAGGAAATATGATTCCGAACGCAGTATGCTAGATAAACAGCTGCTCGGAAACTTCATACCCAATTTTCCCTCTGAACACCAAAACATTGCAAGAGGTCTATCTAGCTATCTTGCCTTACACTTGAGATTTGAAGAGGATATGGTTGCCTACTCCCAATGCGATTTTGGAGGTGGAAAAGATGAGCAAAAGGAACTTCAAGCATACCGCGAAATCCATTTCCCTCTACTAATGGAACGCTTAAAAATATCGAAGTATGTTTTGTGCTTTCTCAAATGTTGTTTCAGTGAACATGTGACATTCTGTGTATATGTTTGCTTTATACTATCAATGTTTGCAGGCCTATCTCTCCGATGGAGTTGAGAAAGCTGGGGAGATGCCCACTGACACCAGAAGAAGCGGCACTTCTTCTTTCTGGTCTTGGTTTTAAGGGTGGAACTTACATTTACCTGGCTGGCTCTAGTATATATGGAGGAAAATCACGGATGCATCCGTTCACGAGGCTCTATCCGAATTTGGTCACCAAGGAAACACTCCTTACACCAAATGAACTCGAACCTTTTAGAAATTTTTCATCTCAGGTAAATTAGTATAGTCTTAGCTTATTCTTTTATAATCGTAACAGATTCTTTACTACATACTAGAGTTACTAACTTTGTTTACTTAGTGTAGTCTGTGTTCACTGACATGGTAGAAAATTGCTATGGGTGCAGATGGCAGCATTGGATTTTATAGCATGTGCAACTGCTGATGTCTTTGCCATGACTGACTCTGGGAGCCAGTTATCATCTCTAGTGTCTGGATTCCGAACTTACTATGGTGGTGGGCATGCTCCTAACCTGCGCCCCAACAAGAAGAGGCTTGCTGCAATTTTGTCGGAAAATGGCACCATAGGATGGAACGATTTTGAAGATAGAGTAAGAAAGATGATTGAGGAAGGTCAAAGGGCGCGAGTGAGAGGTTTTGGTCGAAGCATTTATCGACAGCCTAGATGCCTGGAATGCATGTGCAGATCCTTCTAGGATGTTCAACTTGCTCTCCGCCTTTTGAACTCCTTTATGGTATTGAAATTCTTTTCCTTTTGAGCCACTTATACCTCCTAGCAAGGCACTCTAATTAGTCATCTGAACACTTTGACACTTTCTAAAGGTATATATCAAAAAAGTTGTTGAAGAAACATTCAAATATGATGGCAACATGAAGTTGTAAATTATCATCCCTTTGCTATATTCTTTCAATTATTTTCATCATTATTCAATAAAATTTGATCACCGTAATTTTTTTGTAAATTGTGGACTCAGAAGTAGCAAGTTGTTCTCAAAATTACAAAAAACAACTAAATAAAATATGAAGAATGAATCAAATTGAATGGAAGAGACAAACAAAATTAATTTCATTGGATTAAACTCAAATAACCCGAGTCAAATATACATATGAAGATGATAAAGAGGGAGAGAAAACTGAGTTGTCATTTCTCTGCCTTGCAAAATATATATGGGATCCTGGGGTCATCATCTTCTGGGATTTGATTACACTCTTCCTCTTAACATCTCTGTCTTTTGCAAGGGCTTTTACTACTTCATGATGGAGGGAAGAAACGGTTGAGGTTGAACGGGAGAGTGTAGAATTCCTCATTCCGGCTGTCTCCTTTAAATGTCCGGAACTTAACCCACCAGGGCATGCCTCTGTCTCTAGCACTGTCCTTGTAGTCAAGAGTGTTGTCTAAGAAAACCGCAACGATCAATGCAACAGTTGGAGATGAGTAGAATATGGTGTTCAGGAAATCATTGAACTAGTGGCCACAAAAGAAGCATATGTTAAAGGTTGTTGTCAATCAAACAAGTTCCACTATAATAGAAAACCACAATGCAATCGTCGTTCATTGTACATTTTGAAGCTTTCAAACTTACCCATCCAGCCCTGGTGTGTGAAGGACCGTGAAGTGCAGTGGCAGTGTATTGCCGGAAGTATTCAGGAATAGACAACCCCAAGAAGAGGGCAACGCCGCAGATGAAGAGGTTCCTCATTGAGTTCATGTTTGTGAATTGCAGAAATGACAGCCCCACAGAAGCTTTAAAACAAGAATAAATTAACAACCAGATACTGAGAGAATATAAAGGACCATCTCAGAAAAAAAGAATATACAAAACCATCTCAGAAAAAAAGAATCGGTACTTACAAACTAGGCCAAACAAAACACAGTATACAGCAGCAAATATGGTGAAGGGGATTGATGCAAAGAAAGCTCCAAATTTTCCTGTAGAAATTATAATAATTATGATTATGTACTGTGTACTGTGTACTGTGTATTAGTATTTGCAATAATTTGCCACTAACCTAACATTGAGAAGAATATCATAAATCCAGCTGAGATTTGAATGACCCTACGGCTTCCAACGCGAGTGCTTCCAAGTAGCCCCACATTTTCTCTGTTGTTTCTCTAAAACATTAATCAAAGTTTCATAAAAGCAGAGAACTTTGTGTGCAAAATCAACAAACACTTACACAGAGACTGTACAACCAGACAATGTTCCAAAGAGTCCACTCAGTAGAATCCCAATTCCTTGCCAGCCAATACCACGGCTAAGAACATGGGCTGGAGGTGGTGTGGCACTTGCGAGACGTGACGCAGCTTTATATGCTCCAGTTGACTGTCAAGACAAACACTTTTATTATCACAAAACCAAAACTTCAATTATGATTGAAATCTCTAAATCAAACAAGCAAGCAAAATACCTCAATCAATGAGACCAGAACAGCAGCCATCATCCCAAAAGCATGACCGGCATCAAATGTAGGAGCACCCCACTGAAGAGGATATGGAATTTTTATCCTGATTGCAGCAATTTTCAATGTCAAAGAGGGTCTTTGGATTTCATAAAATGTTTGACATCCTTAAGTTGAGTACAAACCATGGAGCAGAAGAAATGAGGTTGGCCTTGTCAGTTCGACAATGCACTTGGGTAACGTCTGAACGATGTTTGTATGCACCACTGGCTGTCAAGAGGTGTGCATATGCCCATATCACTGTGATGCATATAAGGAGAGCAAACCTCTCCAGTATTGGCATTTGTCTTGTCTTGAAATTCTTCAAGTACTACAAAACGAGTGCACAACACAGAATTACAAAATGTGTATGCTGCTGTTATAATCGCTCTAATTGTTTTCAGTAACTAAGAGAACTTGATTAGGCACAAATCAAATGCATTCTAAAATTTATCCTCCTAGAAAGAGAGTTTTTATTCTAAATTCTCTTCCAAGTTCACTAGATTGACTTAATAAATTGCTCTATGAGTATAAATTAAATCTCTGTAAGTAAATTCTGTAATAACAAACCTGTGAGAAGGCAATAAATAGGATGAGCATAGGAATGCCGATTTCCACACACCGTCCAACCTGAAATAAAGTAAAACATTAAGGAACATGAAGTAATTTGCTTGAGATAATTAAAATATTTGATTCTATCTTAATTTGTGAAAACTTGTATTCAGAAAACAATGCCAATTTCCACATACCACAGGGAAGCCTCTATCAAACAGGCCAAAACCCACCAACGAAATAACCGGAACCATTCCAAGTGGGCTGAAGAACCTGGAAGACAAAAAAATTGTTATCAATTGATCTCTAAAACTTCTTGTAATGTTGAAGTTTGTTCAGATAAAAGCTGCACCTGGAACAAATTCCCCAAAGCTGACTGTATCCTAAAATGATTTGTATGCTTGATGCCACTATCAGAGCACCTTGGACTGCTCTCATTGTGTTAAGAAATCTCTGCATACAACAAACAAGACCATCACTTATTCATAGTGAAGATGGTGAGGCAAAATTAGCTTTCAATCAAATAAATTATTTAACAAAATAGAATCATTGTTGCTCTGTAACAGTTACTGGGTCAGTTCATCATCCATCAAAAATCAAACTTGAACACAGACACTGATTTGACATTTTGATTTGTAATTGATTGATTGAATGAATTTGTCCATAGTAAAACTTTAATCAAGTAAGTGGGTCACACAAATGTTGACTAAAGAACACTTTTTTCTGTTTCACATATGGAAAATGGAATCCAACTCAAATGCAGAGCTGAATAGTGAAACTAAGATTCACAATTAGAGACTCTAACCACGTGATCATCGGTGATGCGCGTCAATGATGGATCATGAATGATTGAAATAATGGGGACCATGAATGCGTAAGACCCTCCAATCACAGTTGGCAGCCTGGTTCCAAACAATGTCTGTAGAAGAGTATTAACCCCTTCAACAAAAAGCAGTGTCTGTGCCACTCTCACTTTATCACCCTGAACCATCACCATTAATCAAAAAACAAAAACAAAAAACTTCAGTTACATAGATTCTTGTAAAAAAAAAAAAAAACAATAAGACTTTTTTTCATAGATCAGACAAATATAGATTATCACTGATTTTAAAAACTGACTTACATCAGAGCCTCCCATTATAGGAACAAGAAATGAAGGGATCATCACTGCAGTCCCTAAAGCCAAAATGTAATGTTGAAAACCTAAAGCTATGGCCTCCCCTGCATTCAAATGCAACAAAAAGGTGAAAACAAGCTCAAAAACAAAAACAAAAACAAAAACCAGTGATTGAAGATATAAAATCGATAAAGAACTGAAAATGAACCTACCCCAAGACGGATTAGAGTCAATACAGTACTCCAAGCCTTGAAGCTGGTCCATTGGTTGGTGAGTTATCTCTTCTGGTTTTGGAGCTTCCATGGCTGAGTTGACTTCACAAAACTCTTACAAAACTCTTCTTTTGATCCTTAACTCAAATGGGTATCTACTAAAAGAATCAAAGAGAAATATACTAGCAAAAAAATTGATTGAATCAATGAAAGGAAAAAAGAAAAAGAGAGACACACGGAGATAAAGAATCAATGATAGTGAAAAGAGGGGAGAAAGTAACTGGAAAAAAGAGTGTGACTAGAAATGAAGTGAGAAAGAAAGCAAAGCAGTGTGAAAATGAAAATATTTTAGGCACTTGCCAGTAGCCACCCACTAACACACTACTCTCTTTCTCTTTGTAGAGTTTTTTTTGTTTTTCATCACTACCAACTTCTGCTTTACAATTTTATATCAAAAGTTGCCGTTAACTATTCTGATATTCCCAAATTGCCCCTTAAGGAACTTCCAAACTGAATGTTACCGTTGTCATAATTAATTTTTACAACTCCACTTCTTTAATACATCTTTGATTCTTTAGTCTTTAATCTTTACCATACAAAGATAAAAAGTAAAATTTGCTTATAAAAAAAAAAAAAAAGATAAATTATAAATATTAGGTTAATTTTTTGACTTATCGACACTAGACCCACTGAATTGTACGCGAATTTACAATGTGTCCCCTGAATATTTTTTTTAGGTGTTAAACCCTCTAAACCCTTATTTTTTTTGACAAAACATTTATGTAGAAATCCCCTTAAACAAGTGGTCAAGGGGTAATAAAACAAACTGTTTGTCAAAAAATGAGGATTCAAGGGGTTTAACGTCTAAAAAAACATTCATAGGGCACATTACAAAATTCGTGTACAGCTCAAGGGGTCCAGCACTGATAAGTCCAATTTTTTTGTGCTGGAAAGAAGTTTTTTTTTTTATCAATTCTAGACATGGATCCAATGGCTTAAACATCTTTTTAGTCAAAAAGTGATTGGATGATGATCTTGTATCTGGGCCAGTTTTACAGTATTATGAATTAATCTCCGCCGTACATTTAACATGGTATGGCAAGAGATAAAAGATGGGATCAACCGACCCATCTTTCTTTTTTCTTTTTGTTTAGTTTATGATTATTTGTGGATCATCATATTAAAGTTGAGATTACCCATGTCCATCTAATTTTATGGATAGAGTTAACATACCCATCACCATTTTTTTTAAACATTGTCCAAATAATTAATGTGGTTTGGTTTCGGATCATGTTTGTAGTGATTAATTTTATCGTGTGGATATTAGATTTCAAAAAACAAAACAAACAAAACTAACTAATGTGGTTTGGTTTGGATGAGTAGCTTGAGAGAATAATGTAATTTGAATGATTGTTAACAAATTGCACATCAAATTTTGAGTGATTTCAACATGAACATGACATGAAAAAAAAAAATGGTTTTTGATTTTCCTCTTTTTATTTTTAAAGTGTCAAATTGAATAGGAAAGTTGTCTTGTTCATAGTTTTTTAAAAGGGTCCACTTAATATTTGTCTTAAAAATAAAAAAAAAACTTAATGTAATTTTATTTCTTTTTAAGATACATATTAATATTAATAGCTTAAGTGATGTATACATCTTCATTCATATAAGAGAACAGCGTACATATTCAGACTTGATCCCAGTAAATATTCGGACTTGATCGTATTAGACCCTTGACCTATTTGGTGTCTAATTTTAAAATATAGATTAAATTAATGTAATTTTATTTTTAATTAAGGAGTTGTATTTTATAGGATGATTAATCAATCACTAGTAAATATGTGATAGTAGTCTCTCTCTTAAAAATATCTCTCTTCTTTTCTCTCAACTCAAGACCCTAACCGCCTTAGCTTCCCGTCGCCGGTTTCTGCTGTGGCTGCGGGAGCTGGCGGCGATGTCGCCCCGGCGGGCGATCTGCTTCTTTCCCATGCTCGGCTTTCCCGTCCAGCAGGGGGTCACCGGCAGCTGCTACGACGGCCCTGTCCTTCGCCTGGAAGTCTTTCTCGCGCCTCCGTGCAAGACGTTTTGTCCAGTTGAAGACGGCAGCTGTTAGATCGGCCGATCCTCTTGGATCTGGCCAGATCTGGTGTGATTCGGCGTGAGCATTCGATCGGTGGTCCTGAGGTTCGTCCGACCCCGTCCTCTCCGTCAGGACACTGCCGGCAGCTTCGGAGTCCTCCTTCCCTGGTCTTGGTGTTAAGCTTGGTCGGTTTATGCTTTGCGGTGACGCGGTCGATACTGGTGGGGGTTTGATAGGCATGGTGGTTTGGGGTTTCGATCGGGCATCTCCGACGTCGTTGCTTGGTCGGCGGCGTCCTGGTGGGTCTTCTCCGGCGACATGGTCTCTCCTCCGGACCGGTTTCGGCTCGTTTGTTTATTTTTCTGTTTGTTTTGTTTTATGGTTTGGATGTAATCCCACCTGTGTGTGGGCGTTTTTTTCTCCCTGTAGTGGGACTCTGTTCTGGGCTGGTGCCTGAGTGGTTTTATTTGTGGAGTCCCAGTAATGGTTGTAACCTTGCCCTGGATCTGGTTTTCCAGATTTTCAGGTGCCCTTTCCTCAAAAAAAAAATAATAATAATAATCAATCATTAGTAAGTTATATGTGTCTATTATATTTGAATAGTTATATATATATTAATTTTTCAAAGATATATATATATAGTATTGTTTTGAAATTTAATTTTGTTATATTGTAGTATTGTAGAGGTAGTTGTATAGTTGTATGAGTAGTTAATTTGAGTGACAGAGTGACTAGGCCCCAAGGTGTGATGGAACAGTGGCCAGTGGTACGATTCTCTTATAACGTCTCTTATTTGATGCAAAGACAAGCAGCTTAGAAATCTGAGCCTACTATTTCTATTTCAATATGCCCTCCTTTTTTCCCCTGCAGTGGCACCAACTTTCATGCTATTTACGGCTCTGTCCACCTCCTCTCTTTTTACTGACCAAAAATGTTTTAATGAATTAAAAATAATTAATTATTATATTAATTATTACATCTTTTTACCACCGTAAAAAAAAAAATATGTTCGATGTTAATGTGTATTGCCTCTCACTGTTTTATAATAATTTGTGGAGAGTTACAAAGATAATTGAAGAGCAAACCTACCTTTTTTGTTTTTCAGGTGAGTATACACGAGAAGTCTCTCCTGCTCTTTGTTATGCACTTCTACCAATTACACACACAGAGACAAAAAAGAAAGATACTAATAAAAAAAAAATCAGATGGTAAACTACAAGTAGAATTTCAAAATGGCCCCTAACTATATAATGCGAAAGACCCTTCTACCCTTGCTTATACTGTTTGTTACAAAAAAAAATTTATGTCATTTCAGAATTCTCTAAGGATATAAATATCATTTTACTGTGATAATAATTGTAAATAAAATAAAATAATGAAATACCATATATACCCTCTATAAAATCGATTTTATATAACTATATCAATTATTGAAAGTAGGAAATACTGAAAAGAGTAAGGGTATATAAGTCTTTTCATAATTTAAAAAAAAAATCACAACAAAATAGAAGGGTTAAAAATATGGCTCAACCGTCCTTTTTTATATAGAGTGTATATATAGATGTATAGATATAGATATTAGATATCTACACTTAGATTCCAATTTGTAGTTCAATTGATGATACTATACTTTTAGTAAAATAATATGTTAATGGTAAATACACGGTATTTATCGCTAAATGTGTCATGGTGATGAATGTCACTCATGTATACACCCGAGATTACCTGTGACCGGCCACAAGGTATTATTCACTTTGGACAATTAAATCTCATGGTTTTTGTCTTTAAAAGAGTCCTTACGGGATTAAAGTTAGCATTTATTTATTTTTTTTATATCACAAATTAGCATTGACTTCAACAAATGTGGGAGAAAACCCTCTTACAACTTCATTGAAATTAAAGTATCACATCACAAGTCACTATACTAATTAAATTTTTAGTTGGGATGTCTAATATTATTGAATATTAAAAAAAAATAAAAAAAAAAAATTACAATATTTCAAGATTAGAAGAGTGACACAAACCTGTAACCTTACGGATATATTTGTGAGGGGTTTACAATTAAGCCAATCTCATCTTATCACATTATTTAATATCTTATAATGGTTGATCATAACATTCTTCTTTTAAAACTAAAATGATATCATTTGGTTTTATTAAAGGATTTGTCATAAAAGATAATGAAATTGATTAAATTTCTTTTAGTTGAAACGAGAGACTATATCTTGTATGTTTGTTAAAACTTGGACATCAAAGTTGAGATGGCCGAGTTGGTCTAAGGCGCCAGATTAAGGTTCTGGTCCGAAAGGGCGTGGGTTCAAATCCCACTCTCAACATATAATTGTTTTTCTCTTTTTTGTTTATGTTTTTGACAAGATATATAGGCCCAAATAAAAAAAAATTCAAATGTTTATATATAAGAATGTACGGTCCCATTATGGTCAGTGCATACTGATGTAAACCACTGATTATGGAGAAGTTTTGACAAATGCATACACTTTGAGTCAAAGTATGTAAATCTAATGGTCCACATCTAACGCACGAACTTGAAAGAAATTAATGAAATTATATTTTCAGTATTAATTGATTTTAACTATAAATTAAAATAATTTCAAAAAAAAATAAAAATTGAGTGTACTTTGGAAAGGGACATGCAGATTTCAACTTTTGACTTTTTGAGAGGTAATATTTGTTTTTCTACTGTATTTTGTTTTTAAGCAACCAAACCAATGAGATAAGAACTAGACCTAGGCCCAAGTAATACAAAAGCAAAAGATACACTTATTGGTTGAGATTGGATAAAAACCAAGTACAAAAGGTGTTTGGTTGGATGGACCAAGTACTCAAATGTACATTCAAATAAAAATATTTGACTGTTAGCTCTCATCAGTCATCACTCATCAGTCAACACCACCACATAATCCCATTCAATTCAAAATTGAATGGGATCCCTGCAAAGTTTGCAAAGCTATTATTTTGCAAGGGTATGAGCCCCAAAGCAGTAATGTAGGAGGAAATATTTGTATGACATTAAAAGGTACAAAAATGGTCAAATTCATTTTATGTAGTAAATGAATTAAAAAAATCTTGTGAGAGGGTATTATTAAATCAATAATCAAACTTTTTTGATAAAATTGTGGTGGGGTGAAGGGAGATGATTTTGTCAATTGCCTTTGAAAAGACGGACTACATTTACGATTGAGAGAGAGGGAGGACGATGTTGTTGCTCCCTATAGTAGGACTTGTGTGACATAGTGGGTCCTTTTAACATCTTTTTAATAATTGCTTTCCTTTCGGCTAGGGCTTCGAATATGCGTATAAGTATCATTACAAAAGTTTGATTCTGACTTGGAGAGAGAGACTGAGGGGGGCAACAAAGCATGAAATCATGCTTAAAAAATACAATGCAAAAAAGATCACTTTTCACTTTTTATTGACTAAACTATCTCTGTCAAGTATATTCGTTTTCTTGTGCAATTTAACTTGTATTAAGAATACTAAGTCCAACAATACTCGTACAAGCTGGAGAGCAAGAGTTTCCACTTTTTCAACAGAGTTTTCTACAGTGTCTCTCCATCTAAAAGATGTACGGCTGCAAATTTTAGCCGTGTTACAAGTCGCTAATGGTGTTTAAGCTGGCAACAGCTATTAAAGACTATAAATAGTACATACCCTACTAAAATGGTGGGGTTGAGAGAGAGAGGTATGCAACTATTTAACGATGACATTGAAGCTGACAATGAGGAACGTTACCTATCAGATACGATTTACTACGTTTTGAATTATTCTATGATTTGGGAAAGTGAAATATATCTGAACAGGATATGCCCAGAGCCAATTGATTCATCTCCGAAATAGTGCCTCCTATTCATTTCCTCCAAAGAGTATATTACAAAATGGCTCAAGAACTTCTAAACTTTCTTTCACTAGATTTTCTTTCTTCTGCCTCTCGCCGTCTTTGCTGCCTGCAATTTAAGAAAAACAGATAATTAAGCCCCAGCATTGCTGCTGCAATGAGTAAAATGCCAATTGCACAGAATGTTCAAGGCAGTTAATCGGTTATCAAATATAGGTTTAACAACGGATATGTAGAATTATATATAGTCGAATATAGTTGCAACAGACATAAAATTATATAGGATCATTCATATAATCATATATTTACTCTTGTGCAAACTTTTGATGTACTGTGAAAGCAGCGGTTTTCATAATTTAAACACACATTTATATTCTACACGCCACAGATGTTTTTCTAGTTTTTGACACAACACATCAAATATGTGAATAACAGAAGTACCTGGATCAGTAAACAAATTCTACTTATTATCTGTCGACTAGCAAGCCTTAACTGCTAGCATTTTTTTCTTGTTTGATGCATTTCATCATTTCAACCCAGATTTCAGGGCATGACAAAACAAACTGGCCTGCTAAGGTTGTCAAGATGAAATTTACCTCTCCAAACATTTGGTAGAAAGATATCATCTTTCTAGCATCTAGTTTGGTCAGCCTCCCTAGATCCACTTAATGTTCTATCAATCTCCCTACAGATTCCTTTACTGCACAAAATCTGATTAGTAAGAACTGCTTATCCAATCAGTCCAATGATTTAGGTAAACTGCTGTTTAGTATGTATGCATTCATGGTAAGAATAAGGCAGTTGCATTTGTAAAAACCTAAAACCACCCATGTGAGAATCTAACATCGCCACTATCAAAGAAGTTAAGGTGCAGTAGAGAATCACTGCATAGATCTTCAACTATACACTACAAATCTTGGAAATTGTATGAATAGATGAACATATGTGAGTCATCGTAAAAATCACAAACGACCAATACCAAGTGATAAACTAGGTAGGGTTTTTCATATAAAAAAGCAGGAAGGCTCTATTGCATTAGAACTGGGTGAAGTAAGTGATGTTTGATTAAGAATCCAAGATTCCAAATCAGTACCTTAAAAACCTAAAAAGATGTCTATTTCACATCAAGGGTGTTTTTGTAAGTTTCCCTTATAAGAAAATATAAACACAATCAAGAAGAAACGATGCCATGAGTTCTGCTTCAACAAGGCAAATGCAAAAATTCCAGAAGACATGGTTCACCACAAGATGTGCTACAACACAAACTCAAAGAAGAACTTACGCAAAAGCTGTGTATCCAGCACCAGCATTAGCAGCAGATAAAATTGCTGAATGAGCGCCAACTGTAGACAGAGAATCCTGCCCCGCAGAAGGTAGAGGATTTCTTCGATCACCATCCACCTGAAAGCAAATTAACCAATAAGACAACCCTAGTAGCTTTATAGAACAAAAGTCAACAAACATGAGATATAATGCATATTTATAGGTGAAAACTGACAACCTTATCCCACTTTGATTTCTTGTTTTGTCTACCATCCCTTGAAATGGCATCAACTGCAGTTTGCACAGGATGGAAACCACCAGCCACTGCAGCTGAAAGACCTGCACATTACAATGACTCAATTTAAAAACACAATACATAATAAGTTATCGATACCCTGAGAAAAGTTACTTCAAAAGCAATCTTCATCCACCTGTAATAGGTATGTTAGGTTTTGGAGCAGTAGCAATTAATCCAGGTTGCACTCCTCCAGGAATAAATTCAACCTTCTGATTCCTTTTATTTTCTTGGTCCTTTCTTTCCTTTTCACGCTTCATGTCAGCTTCTGCATGAGAAAACAAATGAAATATACAGTATAAGACTCAGACCCAAGTGAATTTTTGAATCACCAGGTCCTGGCTACCTAACTTTATATTCAAAATAAATTATAAAAAAAATATATGTATTTGTAAATTTTAGATGACAAAAAAAGGCATGCAACAACTGACTAAGGCTGATGTAGATATGATCTGCAAATGCACATCTTCAAAGATTTCTACAATCATCTTTAACTATAATACTAAACACTAGCTTCTGATATTTTCTTTTTGAGCAGAGTACTGCACGCCACATTCAGGTTTTTGCACTGTCTGGTATTCAAAAGTACAAATATCCCAGATTTGCATGCAACCTTATGAAGCGATCATCTTTATTCAGTAAAGAGAGGTAGAAGAAGCAAACAGATCTAACAATGTTGCCCAGCCATAATGTGTATTTATAAAGTAGCAAACACTGATGGTTTTCTTGGTAAAAGAATTTAGAAACTATTAATTGAAAAAAGTTTCCATAAGTCTGGCACAATGTACAGAAATCCCAATTTAAGCATTAAAAATCCGTACAGAAAAGAAGGATGAGAATGGAGATTTCTAAAAACCCTCTCTCTGAAATACCAAATGCAGTCTAATTTAATTAAAGAAATGGAGTAGCTTTGACAAAACCACACAAGCATGTTTTCAAATACGGCGACACTAAATAGAGAATCCTATTAATAACTAATGGAACTCCAATTTTGACACTATATTTAGCAAAACCACACACACACACACAGAGAGAAAAGAGAGCTTGGAGAGGGGAAAGGATAAGGAGAAAAGTTATAGAAGGAACTGCTGTTGACCTATTTCATCATAGTAGTCGCTTTGGTCATATCCATGTGGGTCAAATACATCTTTACTGAAGCAAGACCCTATCTGATCAATATCTTGATACCTCACTGCATGCAGAAGAAAGTCCGGGTTTCGATAATCCTTCCTATTGCGCACTTCTGCATTGAAGCTTTTTCCGATTTTCTTTAATCCCAGAAATTTATCTATTTTCCTCTGTAAAATATAACAGAAATAAAAGAATATCAGTGCTCAATCTAAAAGAAATAAATAGGTTACTCAGAGTAGCACCATGCTACAAATTTACCCAAAGTATAACTGAAAAGAAATACAAACCTCATAGTAGATTCAAAATTTGAAAAAAAAAAAAAGGTACACTGTCAAATCCCTTTATACACACTTAATCAACTCTCTTTGTGCAACTATTCTTATCTGAAGTATGAAATTGGACACACACCTCCACTAACAGCACATTTTATCAATTAATTGACATAGGTTAATCAATTGATCACATACACAATTCTATGAGCTCCCGATGATAAGCAGCCTTATACAGTCTTATTACAGATAGACCAACACAAAACAAAGCCATATTTTATCAAATGTAGCTCCATGATCAATCAAAACAAAAATTCTGTTGGCTATCTTAAACTATTTGTGAACTAAAGGTAACACAAGAGGCTTTCAAACATTCTTTTGGTGAAAATTTACAAACGAAACCTTCAAAACATTTTCAATTGGTATTAAGCAGATTGTCTCACTATACAATTTATACTACACAATACACATTCCTTTCTATTGCTACCTCAAATTTCTTCAAAGTAGTCATTAACAACCAATAAACCTGAAAAAAAACCTTACTTCCAATCAGGAACAATTGTTGTGGATGAATCTGGCAAAATCAAAATGGCCTTCTGAAGAAAAGAATGGAGTACCTTAAGGGGTCTTCTCTCCTTCATAACTTCTCAAGAATTCAGTCTAAATCCTATTTAATTAATTTATCTAAAGATACTTAAATTCCGATCAGTCAAATGCCTATGGTAAGAACAGTACACTGAGCAATCAAATGATATTTTAAAACAGTTTTCTATATTCCTTGGTGCCTCAACCCACTCCCTTAGTAAAGCTAGTAGTAACTAGTTTTCTGGAAACCCATTAATTACATTTAGCAAGTTCTAGACACATAATGTCTTAACAAAAGTTCTAGATGCATCATAACCCAATGATGCAAAGATAAAGGTTGTCAAGTTCTAGAAAAATATAACATGTACACGAAAACTGACATATTAACTATTAAGTATTAACCGCAGTAGTTGGTAACGGATACAATAACTACTTACTTGCAGCTCCTCTGAGCACTTCAATTTCGGTGGAGAAGGCAGAAACTTATCCAATGGATCGGCCTCTTCTGAAACCTCAACAGTCTCCTGAAGAAATGCAGCTTCCATTTCCATTAAAGCAAAATTCATAGTATCAGACTGTGATTGTTCTAAATGCTCTGCTGTTTCAGTTCCCATAGGTGTCCTTTCTTGGAAATCATCTGTTACAAATTAACTAAAACGTGTAAGGAAAAACACTAACACAATCAATCAGTTTGCAAATGTAATTAAGAACAATTTAGTACAAAAATTAAACTGATAAACAGACGATAATTGAAAGCAACAATGCCAAGTAAAATTAACTCGTAAACGTAATTATGCATTGCTCAAATAGAAGCTATACATACCATTAGCATTGTGAAGGTCAATTTCCCCTTCCTGCAATTAAACAGCACCAAAAACAAAGAATCAACAACCATCCCTTCTCCATCAACAAAAACACTATAAGTAAACTAATCAAAAATAGTCCAACAGAGGGAACTAAAATAACATTAAGTGACAAAAACTTCACACCTAAGAGAGCGAAATTCAATTCAGATTATGCACTGTGCTTAAACACAGTAAAAATGCAAGATTTATAATGGTATGGTACCTCAGGTTCAGGTGACATGGCAACCTCGTCGTGACCATAGTCCACAATAGTCAATCTCCCTCGCGTACTCCTCCTCGAATTCAAAGACGCCACCTGTTTTTTCGGCGACGTGAACGAAACCGGAGGCTGTTGCGGCGTCGAAGTCTGGTCGCCAGCACCCATGTCGTAGCCACCGTTCATTCTCGAATCATCTTCTAAATTTGTAGCTTCTCTACTTTCTTGTTCGTCTTTTTGTTGCTGTTCTTCTTCTTCTTGCTCTTCACGGTCTTCCATTTCCTCGTCGTCTTCATCGTCGTTGTACATGGACAGCAGAGCGATCCCTTCCGATTGTTTCTTCTTCGACGCCATAGAATCTAGGGTTTTGTTGTCCTAGGTCTGAAGTATGGATTCGACTATTAGAGTACGGTCACTGGTCACGATTGATTGATTTTGGAATTAGTAACCCAAGTTGGTTGATTAATGACGAAATTCGAAGATTTTATCACCAAGAAGAGAGAAGCCGCTTGGGGTTTCAGGTTTGGGAATTGAAAATTGAAATCAATGGAATTAAAAGGTAAGTGAGAGGGCGGGTCGGGTCTAATTTTGTGGCTTTTAACTGTTCGATTTGGATCTAGGCCCGTATTATTGGCACCTCAACTTTTCGGGGGAGGTTTGACGAAAGACAGAAACACAAAACTAGAGGGGCTATAAAACCTTTTTTTTTGAAACTATAGGGAATTAAGGATTTTCAAACACAAAAAAAAAAAAAAAAAAAAAAAAAAACAAAAGAAACTATAGGGGAAAAATAATAAGTCCCCTCCATAACTTAATATGGATCACATGTATCACGAGAGTGCGGGTTTGAGTCATTCTCCTCTCCCAAAAAACTCCGATTTTATGTGATAATGTAATACTTAAAAAAATAAGAAAATAAAAAATAAAAACGATAATCTACCCATAAGCATTTCTAAAATCTTATTGCAATTCAAGTATACAATCGAAAAAAATTTAAAATGTAGCTATAAATCTTTATCATTATAATGAAGGTTCAACTATTTCATTTCAAATTGAGATATCTAGCAATCCAAAAATTTAACCCAAATGATGTGGCAAATGGTTTTTCATTAACCACATCATCTCATTTGTGTATGGTGATGACAACTCACTTGACACATCATTTGGGTTGAAATTTGGGCTAAATTTTTGGATTGTCTAGCATTACTCATTAAATTAAACCAAAATAGTGTGTATCTTACAAAATTTCCAAATTTGATCTACTAAAAATAACATTTTATTAGCATTTGTGTATGGTGATAAATAAATGTTTATATAAAATATTTACATCGTTAGTCCACGGATCAAACAATACAGCGGATAAGACATCTCAACATGATTCAAATAGCACTAGCAAGATTAAAACGCTACTAAGATTATGTTATCAACTTGTAATTGTAATTATGTACAATTACTCATTATTTAATTATAAAAAATAAGTATTTAAGCGAAAGTGAGATTATTATGATATATTGTAATTCATAAAAACTCCGCAACAATATAGTTATTGTATATTATTATTAATCAGTAGAATCAAAAATTAAAATTATGAACTCGCATCAAAGATTAGTAACCAAATTTCACATTCCATCTCCTTAAATAAAGGATAAAGAGAGTCATCCGTCGTTTGTTTGTTTGTGTTTTTTTAAATACTAAACATTCCTGAATTTTTTTGAAGATTAAATAGATGCTGAAATCTGAACCTAAATGATTTTTTTTTTTTTCACTCTCATCTAAATGTACTGTCGTATGTTTGTTTTATAAAAATAAAATTATTTGAAAATAAGTAATTTTACATTTATACTCATGCTAATTAAGAGAAGTAATTTAACATGCATGTTCCTCTACAAACAAAGTTCAATTTAACAAAATAAAAAATTCATCAAAGAATATAATTTTGCATGTTCTGTAAACAAAATTCAAGTTCAATTTATTGTAAAAAAAAAAAAAAAGTTATTTTACATATTTTCCACGTTTTCAGTGTATATAATTGAGGAAACCATTTTTGTTTTTTTTATTTCCTCAATCATATGCACTATAAACCAAATAAAAAAAAGGTTATTGAATTATTATTTTTTTAAATAGGTTCCTAAATTATATACACCAGTCTCTATGAGAAATGATTAGTTTTTTTTTTTTTTTTTTTTTTTTTTTTTTTTCTTTCTAAAAGCCGTTTAAAATAATAAATATATTAAAAGAAAGATCTCTACACCATATCAAATTAGGATAAATTTAGAAATATATCTTCTTTGAGAGGATAGGCTTGGAAGAATATATTCTTTGAGAGGATAGGCTTGGAAGAGACTATTTTAATTGTAATCTAGTGATTTGGAATTAAGTTAAAAGTCATGATTTCTTACTTTATTTTTAAGTTGTTTTTTTGATATTTTTAAGTTGTCTAACCACTTAAAAAACAAACAAAACAACTTATTGAGTTCATTTCAGACCCATTAAGTTTTAAGTGGAAAAAAACAAACGACCCCTAAGACCTCGTTTTATACTCTCTACAACCATTTAATTTTCATCCACCCATAATTAAAAAATCAAAATTAGAATTTTTGCTATCCAGTTTTAGAAATATTCTTCCTTCTCTCTTCAATTTTTCGATAAATAAATAAATAACAAATCAAATAAAAAAACCTAAAAGGTAGTTAGTTGACTATTTTTTTTTAATTTTTTATTTTAAGCATAATTACCCGTGAGAGAGACCAATTAAGGTTTATAATAATCGATAGCTAAGTTTAATTGTTTTTTTCATATCATTTTATCCATAAAATAAATTTGTTAAAGAGTATTTTTGTAATTAAACAAATTTTTTAATTAGGGTGCAGATAGAAGTTTTTTGGATGGTAATAGTCACATGAAAGTGTTTGGGAAGTGCATTAGAATGAGACCGGAGGGTGGTATGATAGCGGGTCGGGCCTAGTTTTGTGTATTTCAAAATTTGGTTCGGGCTACAGCCCAAATTGTGCATGTTTGCTAGTTGCTAAATAGTGATGATATTTGCACCCCTTTAAAACTGTATCAAAACTGTATGTACACCTCAAATTAGTATATTTTTAAAAATCCAATAATACCTTTGAGTAAAATTACTTAGATGACTAATTATTTGTTAGTACACCCCACCAATGATTATTAAATAGTTTTTGTTTTTAATCTTTTGTAAATTTTTTTCCTATTAATGGTTTAATATTAACATATATCATAAAAACTATTTCCATTTTAATAAACCCTAAATTCTCTTTTAAATATATTTTCAATCTCTTTTAAGGAAATACAAATTGATTGTTAAGTATGGAAAATAAATCAAAATCATGAGACAAATTTGGTTGTGAATAAGTAAAGTTTTAAATTAGATTTTATTAGAAGAACAAAATCATTATGTATATAGACAGACTTTTAAATTAACTATATTATCTATATATTTTTATTTCTTTCAAACACACTTTAGACTTTTTTTTATTTATCAATATTATATGTTCTTTATTGTAAAAAAAAATATTAGATATTCTTCAATTTCATCGAACACCTTTTTTTTTTTTTTTTTTTTTTTGAAATATCATTTAACATATATCTACTTCCACATCAATTGGGACATGACACAAATCTTGCATCCCTACAACTCTCTCAAACAGAAAGTGGTTCTCCAATAAATAAATAAAAAATCTTAAAATAGATTTTTAACAAAAAATAAATAATGAAAATGGAGTTTAATTTTGATAAAACCAAGAAGAGAAAAGATGTAGTGAAGAGAAAGAATAGTAAAAGAATTAAATGTAACAACAAAATTTGAAATAATAATAAAGTTGATTAAATAACATAATAATAGTCATAGGTGGTATGTACTTACAAAAATACAATACATTATAATTAAAGAAAGGGTATTTTTGACATTAAAGGGTTTATTTACAAATTATATATTTTTAAAAAAATTTGATGGGTGTGATTACGAAAGGAGTGTAGATACAGTTTTTGAGGGGTGCCCTTATTGCCCCTCGTTGCTAAAATATGTTTGGGTCACATGTTATGGGTAAATGGGTCAACTTCAGCTTGTTCAGGCAGAGGATCTGGCCCAATATTTGTTTTTGTTTTAACTCAAATCCAGAAAATGTACATATAAAAGACATTTCTCTCTGTTTTCATCCAAATTTCCTTTACAATTAGTTGAAGAACATGAATAACACATGATTTATCAATAATTAGTAAGAACAAGATAAATAAGACTTTCGTATAAAAAAGTATTTAATGTCTAACTCTTTTGTTTCAGTTTGATGGATTTTATTTCAGTATGAAATATATAATGTGATATATTAAAATGACATGCATCTATTTCATCGGAAGATTGAGATATTGGAGTAAACCGATTTAAAATTTTGCTTATTAACGAAGACTTTTTTCCTTAAAATTGGATTGACCAAGAGGGAAAAAGTATCGCAAGCGATTATATGTTAAAAAACCCTTAGGTAGTATCCATCCATATAAATAAAAGAATAAAATAGAAATATGTTACATTATATAAGTAATATTTTCTTCTCTACTACTTTGTTGTCTTTAAAACGCCTTAATTACTGATATTTTTGTTAATAACTTTTGATTGTCCGATGATATGTTGATATGGTATTTATTAATTATTATTTTCTTATGATGTATGATACTCTGATAGTGTTAGTTCCGTCAAACTCACAATGTTATTTGGACAACCAATAACCTCCCAAGTTTGGAATGAAGACAAGGAGTTCCAATATTAATTATAAAATGTCTTGGTATATTGAGGAGGAGATTTATAGTTTATAGACATTGACGTAGCTTTGAGTTTTGATTTAAAGGATAAGAAAGTGATGATAGCTAATACCTGATGTCGGCTACAGGCATAAGCAAGCAAGGTAGGGCCTAAAAAAAAAGGCAAAAAAAATTAGTGACCTCATTTATTTATAAATTTTGAAGATGTTGTTAAAAAAATTAAAATTATTAATAAAAATATATTGAAGGACTCTTTTTTTATTGCTTAGTTACATGGAAATGTACCTAAAAAATATGAAAATATTAATAATATTAATAATTATTTATTTAACTAGTAACCATTAGAATTGATTATTGAGTATCCACTTTTCATGCATCGTTATAATTAACACTACCACTTCTCACCAATAATATTTAACTATTTAAAAATTATTTATAAAAAGAAAAATCAAATCATTCTCATTTATCTACAACAATTCAAGTACAACTACAGCTCTCTTTTTGCTATAATTTGTTTATCTTTTAAAGCTTACAAGTTACTCTATTTTTTGTTTATCCCTTAAAGCTTAAGAGTTGCATCACTCACATCTCTACAAGTTGCAATATTCTTTAAATCCATTATTTATATTATCTCTAAGATGAAATTTTAACATTTAGAAGGCATATAAATTCAAATTTAAGAATTTAATTTTTGTTTTAATTTTTTATAATCACATGATAAATCAAGTGGTTAATTTTAATATAATTACTAATTACTAATTGTTGTTGTTTGTCTTTTTACTTAAGATATTATATTACAAGAAGAAAATTTTCAATTACAATCTTCTAAATTTAGTTAGATATTTCTAATTAGGCTCTATGGTTAATTTTTTAAATTTTAAATTATTATTATTATTATTATATATAATTGGGGTCTATTTTTTTTTCTCCCTTAAGGCCTCAAAATCTGTTGAGTCGCCTCTACTAATATCGTTACGAAAGCGTATTCGAAGTTGAGGGGAGTGAGGTTGAAAATGGCGAACGTTAAGTAAGCTAAGTGGACATTAAGTCGATTTATCAGTTAGTTTTGGTCCGTGCATGGAGACGGGTAGTGTTGGTGATTTGTATTTCTGCTCTTTCGTGCAGGTTTTTGGCTTGGGTTGTAGTTGTGGCATTTGTTCATTGTTTTTCTATTCTTTGTATGGGCTGCATGGGGTTTTGGACAGTGCATTTTTTGGGTGAGTGACGTTATTTACACCCTTAAAAAACGGTATGTACACCCAATTTAGTATATTTTTAAAAATCCAATATTATCCTTGAGTAAAATTACTTAAAGGATTAAATAGTTTGTAAGTACACACCAATAATTATTAATTGGTTTTATATCAATTCTTTGTAAAAAAAGAAAATGAAAAAGGAAGTTTCCTATTAATTGTTTGATATAATAATAAAAACCTTCCTATTTTATCAAACCCTAACTTCTATTTTAAATACTAATTTCAATTTCTTTTATGGAATACAAATTGATTAAGTTGACAAACAATTTACTGCTATAATTGAGTAAAACAAAAATCAATACCAACAATAAACTTTTTTATGAACATTTTTTTAAAAAAATAAAAAAATTCTTAGGAACAAAGAAATTGAGATACACTGTTGTATGCTGAGAGTCTCTTTTTACATAAAAAATTAAAAAAAAAAAGGTTTTAATGCAATGAAAATAAATTTTTTACATACAATTTTTTAGTGACATCAAATGTTTTTGCAAGAGTTAGAAATTATTTTTTTAATGAGAAATTATTTATTTGAATAAAAAGATATAAAATAATAAAATTTTAAATAAATCTAATTAGATAACAAAGTAGTGGGGTGTGCTAACAAAAATATAATACAATAAAATTAAAGAAAGGGTATTTTTGGCATTAAGTGGGGTTTATTTACGAATCAAAGATTTTTAAAATATTTTAGGGGTGTACTCACGAAAGGGGTGTATATACAGTTTTTAAGGGGTGCCAATATCGCTACTCTTTTTGGGTTCGTTGTGGCCGTGTTGATGTGAGGTTTGTATCTGTGTGTTTTTTCCTGTGGTTTGTTGCTGTTTTGTTGGGGGCTTTAGTTTTGTCTCCTTTGTTTTGGCTGCGTTTTTAGTGGGCATTGGGTTGTGTTTTTGCCGATCGGGCCTCTTGTAGCTTGTTTGTTCTTAGGCTTTTTGAGCCCCTTCAATACATTTTTGCCCTTAAAAAAATAAAATAAAAATAACACTCCCAAATTTGAACAAATTTGAATCTAACTTGAAATCTAACAAATTTGATCTTTTGCTCCATAGCTAAACCGGGAAAGTCAGCTATGGAGCTTGATAGAGTGGCCCATACCAGGACAATGGTGTCCTTTCTATCAAGCGAAATGGTCACCTTCAAATTTCGGGTAAACGGAGTGTGCATGGTAGCTTCATCCGAAGATCGCTCAGTCATAGCCATACTACAATTCAAGGGAAGGGATAACTTCGTTCGTAAAGAGGATGATGTTTTGATGTAAATGTCGGTTACGTTTATGTTGTACCAGAGTGTGGGGATGATAAAGATCTTGTACATATAATTTGAAATCTAAATAGTTTTTAGACTCTAAGTCAATAAAATTTACCATATTTATTTTTGTATCTTTCTCATAGTCTTAGTTTTGTCCCTTACATGACGGAATGAGGTTGGTCCGGGGTAAATTCCTCACACTTGCACCACGAGGTTGCGGATTTGAATCCTCTCCCTCTCCGTAAAACTTTTGAATTTATATAATACTGTAATACTTCAAAAATAAAAATAAAAATAAAAAAAATTATCCCTTACATCCAACAGTGGACTGTATCAATTACAAAATTAAGTTAGAATTGACTTATATACAACAAATATTAACTGAATTTCAGTAATTTTTCTGTTTTATGTAAAGAACAATGTTCAACAGTTCAGACAAATCTTAAGAGTGAAGAACCGAAATAATGTGATAGCCAATTATAACTATAATATAATTATGAACAAGATGATAATGAAATAAACCATAATCTCCTACAAATTTTAGGACTTTTAAGGATATTTTTATTACACATCTACATTATTAATGTATAATATTCAATATTTTAAGATTGATTTCTTTATCATTCTCTTTCTTATGAAAAATATTAAATTCGAGTACACTACACAATTACTTGCTTTTCGATTTATTGTATGAATCACGGTATGAAAAAAAAAAGGCAAGGGGCTGTTTATTTGTTTTTTTTTTTTTTTTTATCTAAAATCTTATGAGAGCTTAATTTGTTAGACATATTGATAAGTCTTATAAATTAAGATACTACGATGTGTTTGTTTTTTCATTTTGGATGACTTATTACAAATGTAAAATTGATTAGGTTGTGTTAGGGTTTCTTCAAAATTGAGAAGTTTTGAAAATTTGATTTTTAGGGTTTTATTATGTGCGGATAAAATTATAAATGTATGAATTGTTATAGGACATTTGTGGAAATTTATTTTAAAAAAAACTCTAATGTAACACTTTTTTAATAAGATAAAAGTTAAAAAAAAAATACTTTTTCTAAAAGATATATATATCTTCAAATAAGATATAAGTTGCAAAAACAAACAAACTAATTTTTCTTAATTTAAGATATAAGAGGCAACAGTGAAAAAAAACAAATAGCCCCAAATGTATTTTTGATTATTTATGTTTTCATATCGTTTTATGCATATATATATATATATATATACAGAAATTCTATTATCAGTTCGAACTGACAAAAGTTATATCAGTTCCTTGCATGTGGACCACTGGATTTAAATACTTTGACTTGGTTATATGCACTTGTCAGTCAAAGTATTTAAATCCAGTGGCCCACATACAAGGAACTGATATAACTTTTGTCAGTTCGAACTGATAACAGAAAGACTGTATATATATATATATATATATTTAAGAGCACTCTTGTAATGGTTTAATTTAGTTTAGTTAATTATGGCGGATCGGGCCTAGTTTTGTGTGTTTTAGAATTTGGTTTAGGCTTAGGCCCGCATTGTGCATCGCTTGGGTTAATGGGTCAACTTCTCAGTTTAACTTGAGAATCACAGCTAATTTACCCATATTAATTTACCCAATTAATATGGGTTAATGGGTCAACTTCTCAGGTCGGGCCTCTGGGCTCTGGCCCAAGATTTGCTCCCTGTTTTAACTCTGTACTGTACATGACTACATATAAAAGGCATTTCTTTCTGTTTTCATCCAAATTTCTTTTACAATTAGTTGAAGAACATGAATAACACATTGGTCATTAAGTTCCCATGATTTATTAATAATCAGTAAGAACATGATAATTGAGACTTTCGTATAAAAAAGTATTTAATGTCTGACCATTTTATTTTTGTTTGATGGATTTTATTTCAGTTTGAATAAAATGTATGTATTTCGTCAAGAGATTAAGATATTTGTTTTTATATTTAAAAAGATTAAGATATTGAAGGAAACTAATTTGAACTTTTGCTTATTAAACAAAAAAATAACTTATATTTTTATAAGTAATATTTCCTTGGACGGACAAGATATCAGAAGGTAACAGCCTATGAGGATAAGGGAGATGGAAGTGAATCGAGTGATGTAGATGATGATGGTAGTTCAAAATCAACGAACTGAAGGAGGTTTATTTTCTGTTTTGCTTTAGTGTATATATATATACTATATAATATTTTAGCATAGGATTAGAAGAAGATTAGCAAGCAGGATTATATATTGACATGTGTATGATGCATGCATGCCTCCACGCGTGTATGATATAACTGATAAGCAAAGCTTGTATTGCTACTTCTTCAAAACGACATTTTACATTTTACATTTTGTTGATTTCTTGCTTCTAGAATCTCATCATAACAGTTATATATGCATGATTAGTGCCCGCGGCCCGCCAAAGGCATAAACAAGTAAAGCTTAGGGACCTAAAAAAAGGTAAAAAAATTAGGGACCTCATTTATTTGTAAATTTGAAGATATTGTTAAAAAAATTAAAATTACTGATAAAAATATATTGAAGGATTTTTTTATATAAATATTATTGCTCAGTTATAGAGAAAAGTACCTAAAAAATAGGAATATATTAATAATATTAAAAATTATTTATTTAACAAATGATTATTGAGTATCCACTTTTCAAGCATCGTTATAATTAACAAAACCCTTAAACTTCTCACCAAAAATATTTTATGGTTTAAAATTATCTATAAAAGAATCAAATTATTCTCATTTACCTACAATTCTCTTTTTGTTATATTTTGTTTATCTCTTAAAGCTTACAAGTTACTCTTTTTTTTTTTCATCTCTTAAAGCTTAAAAGTTATATCATTTACATCTATGCAATATTCTTTAAATCTATTATTTATATTATCTCTAAAAAGAAATTCTAACGTTCAAAAAGTATAAATTCAAATTTAAGAATTTAGTTTTTATTTTAATTTTTTCTAATTACATGATAAATTAAATGGTTAATTTTAATATAATTACTATCTACTAATCGTTGTTGTTTGTCTTATTACTCAAATATTATATTATAAGAAGAAAAAATTTAATTGCAATATTTTGAATCTAGTTAGATATTTATAATCATGTTCTATCATTATTTTTTTAATTTTAATTTTATTATATATAAAAAATTGGGACCTATTTTTTCTCCCTTAGGGCCTCAAAATTCGTTGAGCCACCCTGTGCATGATGCATTAGAATATAATTTAAATACACACACATATGTACTAGAATACAAGTTTTATAAAGATCCTTTCTCAATAACTTTTCTTTTTTTAACCAAGAGAAATAATTTTAGACAAAAATACCCTTAGTGTAAATATCACATGTAAGAAGTTTCCAAGAACATTACACGCTGAAATGTAATTTATAAATTAAAACTTATTATATATTAATTGAATTTAATTAAAAACATAAAAATGATATAGATATTAAATATTAATGATGATGTGATATAAAAAATAATATAATAATAATTAAAGAGTGAGAAGTTGATCTTCAATATTGAAGAGAGAGAAACAAAATCTTATTTGAAGAATCTCAAAATATACTGATGTGGCTCGTTTGACTTTAATGAATATTTTATTTGAAGAATCTTTTAGAAGTGCTAAAAAAAAAAATGCTTGGATTAAAGAGGAGAGAGGCATGAGAGAGGAGATCTACAGAGGAGATTTGGGTTGCAAAAAAAAATTGTGCTCGAGAGAGGTGTGAGATCTGGTGGAGAGAGAGAGAGAAAGAGGAGATTGAAGAGAGAACGAAGAAAAAAATGATTTTGATCTGAAGAGGAGAGGGGCATGAGAGAATTTGGGAGAGAGAGAAAGAAGAAAAGAAAATGTTCTGACCAAATGGAGAGAAAAGGCGAGAGAAGAGGTAAAGAAAATAATGAGGGGCATTTAAGTCTTCACAGCCAATTATTTTCTAAAAACAATAAAAATACTAATCCTTCTAATTTATTATTATTATTTTTACTAAGAAGGGGTATTTCCTCCAAATACAAAGCACTTTGGCTCTTGAAGAAGGTAAAGCATCCCCGCACACAGGTTTTTGGTCCACCAAATGACACTTTTGCATCTTTCTTACAGTCTTAATTTGTCGCTTACATTACATTTAACAGTGGACTGTATTGAGTACAAAATTAAGTTGGAAAGTGACTTATATACAACAAATATTAATTGAATTTCAGTAGTTTTTATGTTTTATGTAAAGAGCAACATTCGCAAGTTCAAACAAATTAACTATTAAATAATCATGAAATAAACCATAATCTCCTACAAATATTAGGACTTTTTATAAGGATCTTTTTATGATACACATCTACATATTATTAAGATTTTTTTTTTCAATCACCTTCTTATGAAAAAAAAACATCAAATTAATTTAATTAAACTATAGTTACTTGCTTTTCGATTTATTGTAAAGAAGTTGCTTGAATAAATGGAAAATTTGGAGATTTTATCACATAGAGAACAAGCAAGGGAGCGTGTAAAGGTGTTTCTATTGCCATCCAAATTTCTACTCTCTACAACCATTTAATTTTCATCCACCCATAATTAAAAAATCAAAAATAAAATTTTTGCTATCCAATTTTAGTTTTTGAAATATTTTTCTATTTTTTTTATTTTAAAACTACAATTACCCATGAGAGAGACCAATTAAGGTTTATAATAATCGATAGCTAAGTGTAATTTTTTTTTTCATATCATTTTATCTATTAAAATAAATTTGTTAAAGAGTATTCTTGTAATGAAACAAATTTTTTAATTACAGTCACGAGTTTGGAAATGCATTAGATTTTTAGAATGAGACCCGATGGTGGTAAGTAGCGGGTCGGGCCTAGTTTTGTGTGTTTCAAAATTTGGTTCAGGTTAAGGCCCGAGTTGTGCATTCTTGCTATAATATTTTTGGGTCACATGTTATTGGTAAATGAGTCAACTTCAGCTGTTCAGGCACGGCCTCTGGCCCAATATTTGTTCTTTGTTTTAACTCAAATCTAATGCTAAGTGTAATTTTTTTTTTTTTTTCATATCATTTTATCTATTAAAATAAATTTGTTAAAGAGTATTCTTGTAATGAAACAAATTTTTTAATTACAGTCACGAGTTTGGAAATGCATTAGATTTTTAGAGTGAGACCCGATGGTGGTAAGTAGCGGGTCGGGCCTAGTTTTGTGTGTTTCAAAATTTGGTTCAGGTTAAGGCCCGAGTTGTGCATTCTTGCTATAATATTTTTGGGTCACATGTTATTGGTAAATGAGTCAACTTCAGCTGTTCAGGCACGGCCTCTGGCCCAATATTTGTTCTTTGTTTTAACTCAAATCCGAAATATGTACATATAAAAGGCATTTCTTTCTGTTGTCATCCAAATTTCTATAACAATTAGTTGAAGAACATGAATAACACATTGGTCATTAAGTTCCCATGCTTTATTAATAATTAGTAAGAAAATGATAATTGAGACTTTCTTATAAAAAAGTATTTAATGTCAAACCATTTGATTTTTGTTTAATGGATTTTATTTCAGTTTGAAATATATACTGTGAATCTGTGATATATTAAAATCAGAAGAATGGGATATTGGAGTAAACTAGGTTGTGTTTGATTTTTTGTCTGAATATTGAACAAGGCTGAATGTTATTGAAGACTAAATAATAAAACTGAAAAACATGTTTTTTTTTTTTTTTTTTTTTCACTAAAAACTAAATATAAGTGATAAGTTGTTTGTTTTTTTTAAGTTACAAATATTTGAAAATAAATAATTTTACATCTATACTCTTTTAACTATTATTTATTATATATTTACATTATTAATTACCTAAGTTTTTTTTTTTTTTTTTTCGTGGACTATTACTCTTATGATTTTTAGTTATTTTTATGTGGCCATTTATCTATTCAATATTAATTATGTACCAATTTTGATTGTATTTAGTGGATCTTGTGACTTTATTTTATTAGAATATGCCGAGTGATGCGGCCATCAGTGTTGACCCTTGGTGTGTGTGTGTGTCAGTGGACACTGCTAGGAGGTGGGAGCGTTCTTTTGCCAAAAATCAATAGATGATAGTTCAAACCTCCAGCAATTTAATTAGAAGCTGAAGCAAATCCAGTTGTTGTTCATCCCATAGAATATTCTTGTCGATCGGTTGCCGATAAGTTGAAGGATTTGAGGGAGAAGCTCACTCATGTGCAAGCTCATGGTATCATCTTCACAGCCCTTGATGAAATAAGATAGAATTATGAAGATAGTTTTGGAAAAATAAGAAAGAATTGTGAGGATAGTTTTGGAAGAAAAAAATTGTTTTAAATTTAAGTGGTTTTTTTGTTATGTAAAAAGTGAAAAATTTACTTTTATAAACAAGTGATTTTAAGGGTTGTTTAAGTGATTTTATAGCTTCAAAAATCAAACAAAATAACTTAATAGAAAACATTAAATACCATTAATTACTATTAAATAGAAAAATCAAACAAGCCCTAAGCTTTTATTTATTAACAAAGAAATATGTTACATTTTTTAAAGTAATATTTTCTCCGCTGCTACTACTTTGTTGTCTTCAAAATGCCTTACTTATATATTTGCTAATAACTTTTGGTTGTATGATATTTATTAATATCTTATGATGTATGATACTCTGATAGCTAGGGTCGATGTTAATATTTGGACAACTAGTAACCTCTTTAGCCTTAGTTTTTTCAGATCTTTTATTTTTCCAACTAAAGTTTGAATACATTTGAATCTAACTTGAAATCTAAAAAATTTGATCTTTTGCTCCATAGCTAAACCGGGAAAAGGATAACGGTGTCCCTACTACCGGTCGAAATTAATGGCCACCTTCAAATTTCGGGTAGAGAGGGTGTGCATGTAGCTTCATCAGAAGATCGCTTGGTCATAGCCATACTACAATTCGATCAATGGAAGGGATAACTACGTATGTAAAGTGAAGGATGTTTTGAAGTAAATGTCGGTGACCTTTGCGCTGTACTGGAGTGTGGGGACGATAAAGCATATAATTTGAAATCTAAATAGTTCTAACTTCTAAGACTCTAAGTCAATAAAATTTACTATATTTATTTTTATTTTATTACGTCTAAAATTACCTTTTAACTATTAATTTGTTTTACATGTTTTTTTTTAATATAACTAATTTTTCCGAATATTTATAATATTTTTCTTGTTTAGTTTTTTTTTATATATTTATTTATTATTATTATTATTATTAAAAATATATAGTTACATAAAAGGTTCCCATAAATGGCAATTAAAATATAAGGGACAAAGTCAAACTATTTCAAATATACAAAAATTATCAAGTCATGTATACTTAGGATATTATTGTATGGTTTCACTAAGAAATTATATATATATAGTCTTTCTATTATCAGTTCGAACTAATATAAAATATATCAGTTCTTTGCATGTGGGCCATTGGATTTAAAAGATGCTTTGACAAGTGTATGCAGTCAAGTCAAAGTATTTAAATCCAATGACCCACATGTAAGGAACTGATATATATATCTTTTATCAATTCGAACTGACAATAGAAAAATTGTGTGTATATATATATATATATATATATATATATAAGTTGAACTAAAAAACCTTAAAAATTTAACTGAAATTGTGTGACTTCAATTTTATCCTGCAAATGCCAATCCTTAGATTTAAACCAAGTAAATGGAGAGAGGTTGAAGTCACATAATTTATATATCCTAACCCAAAATAAAATATCAATATAATAATTGTTTTATTTGATAAAAGATTATATTTCTTAAATACTATTTTTTGGAAGTAAAGTGTCAATACTATTTTAACTGTCAAGATCAAGCAATATATGCGTGGTTCAGACATTACTCATAAGACAATTGAAAGAAAACTTTATAAATCACGTATTGTGGGACTCAAACTCCCATCATTAATAACGTGGAAAACAAATTTTCTATATTTCACCTATATATATCTCATTTGTGTTCAGGATGAAGGGATTAAGGGATGCACATTAAATAATCTGCAATGTGCATGTGGTTGAGTATGTAATTGTTTTTAGATGAAGAAAAAAATATTATTCATTTGATCTTCTCATTAAAAATTATTATCTCCACTGATTAAGATTGATTTCATGATCTATATTAGTTTCTGACCCTCAAAATACGTTTACTATATGACGCTTTTACATATTTCGTAAAAGTATTGTCCCTCGGATGTCATCTTTTTCCAATAGCGTTTGTGATTTGACATTGTTGTAATTAAATATATTCAATACTAATTAATTTCCTAATGTATATATTTTTTGTCATATGAAATAGCAATAGTGTTTTCCATAAAAAAATAGCAATATTTGACAATCCAAAAAAAATCTTAATTTTTTTTTTTATGGAAATTGAAATTAAAATTTTGATT
Organism: Acer saccharum; assembly: GCA_030490815.1. NCBI lineage: Eukaryota > Viridiplantae > Streptophyta > Magnoliopsida > Sapindales > Sapindaceae > Acer > Acer saccharum. The sequence continues at coordinate 10,885,817 of CM059877.1, read as the reverse complement.
TTAGAATTAATTTAAAGATAACCTTTTGCCATATTAGTGGATCCATTGGGATCTCTTCTTGCTTTACAAAAGGTGAAAAACAGACAATTCAAGTCCAGTCAAGGCAGGCTTAGACTAATTAGACTAATTACGGATCGAATTAAGTAATCCAATTAAAGAATTTTATCAAACATTGAGCAATCCTAATTAGTACTATCCGACTTATTTCTCCAATCCAGTTTGGTGTAACAAGGATTTACTTTAATAGGGAAAATTGCATAAACATACCTTGACTTTAACACATATATGAGGTATAATCCAGTTTTACCAAAATTACAAGAAAATACCCTTGACTAACCGTTGACTGACAGTTGACTAACCGTTGACCATACTAAATGATAAAATGACCAAAATGCCCTTCTTCAATGTTTTATTAATTTTTATTTTAAAAAAATACTGTAAATATTAAAACAATTAAAAACTAATTAATTAACAATATAAAATTTAGAAGTCAAATATTACAAAATGTCCAAATTACCCCTCAATATTATAATATTTTTAATTTTTTAATTGTTTGATAAATGTTAATTATATATTAAAAGCCAACCAAAACAATTTAAATATATTTTTTTTAAAGAAAAGCAAATCAAATTAAATGTTAAAAGCAAAAAATAAATAGCAATTGATCTCCATAGAGACCTACAAAATCTCCATTAGCGTAGGTCTCCATGGAGATCAATTGCTATTTATTTTTGGTTGGCTTTTAATATATAATTAACAGTTATCAAACAATTAAAAAATTAAAAATATTATGAAATAAACTTTTTTTTTATATACTTGTAAAATACATGTAATGGGACTTGAATCCCACCACTAATGTGCAGTGGGATGAGAGGTGCACACCAACTTTTGCTAGGAGAGTGCATTAAAGAATTTTCTGTTTCGGCTGTATATCTCCTTTGTGTCTAAGGTCTAGATGATGAAAGATATATATTGTGGTTGAGTATGTATTAATTGTCTTTAGATGAAGAAAATATATGGACGGAGAACAATTTTGGTGCGTACGTATTGAATACATATTTCCAAGTCTCTCTAGCACCATTGTTGTCAACTCGTTTACTAGTATCTAGATGAGACCAAAGAAGCTAGAGAACAAATCTTCATTTAACTTCATTTAACCAAATCTTCAAAATTTGGTTCGGGTTAAAGCCCGAGTTGTGGATGCTTGCTATAATATTTTTGGGTCACATGTTATTGGTAAATGGGTCAACTTCAGCTGTTCAATAATTGTTCTTTGTTTTAACTCAAATCCAGAAAATGTACACATAAAAGGCATTTCTCTCTGGTTTCAGTCAAATTTCTTTTACAATTAGTTGAACAACATGAATAAGACATGATTTATCAATAATTAGTAAGAACATGATAATTTGGACTTTCGTATAAAAATGTATTTAATGTCTAACCATTTTATTTCAGTTTGATGGATTTTATTTCAGTTTGAAATATATACTGTGATATATTAAAATTAAATGCATCTACTATACAGAATATATGTTATATGCACGTATAAAAGGCATTTCTCTCTGTTTTCATCCAAATTTCTTTTACAATTAGTTGAACAACATGAATAACACATTGGTCATTAAGTTCCCATGATTTATTAATAATTAGTAAGAACATGATAATTGAGATTTTCGTATAAAAAAAGTATATTTAATGTCAAACCATTTGATTTTTGTTTGATGGATTTTATTTCAGATTGAAATATATACTGTGATATATTAAAATGAAATGCACCTATTTCAACATAAGATTGAGATATTGAAGTAAACTAAATATGTTATGTGTTACATTTTATAAATAATATTTTCGTCACTACTATATCAAAACACCTTGTTTATATATTTGCTAATTATAACAACTGTGCGGGTGAGATCCTTCTGGAATTTCAGGGCACCCAAATAGCCTTGCAGCCGTGCCCTTCCTTTTTTGCTCCCTCGCCCTGTAAGGACTGGGTAGCCCCTCCTCCAGGTTTGTTCAAGCTCAATACTGATGTTTCTCTTAGCATTGATAATCTGTTGGTTGGGTTGGGTGCTGTTGTGAGAGATGACAGAGGCAAAGTCATCATGTTTCCATATATATACTACCGGCGAAATAGTAACCATCAAATTCTGGGAAGACAGGGTGTGCTTGTAGCTTCATCCAAAGATCGTTCTGTCATAACTGAGGAAGGGATAATTTTGTATACGCTACAGTTCAGTGGAAGGAATAATTTTGTGTGCAAAGAAGAGGAATGGTTTGATGTAATTATGTAAATGTCGGTGACCTTTGTATAACTTGAAATATAAATAGGTCCAAGACTTTAAGTCAATAAAATATTTTATTTTATGAAATCTAAACGCGTGTAATAATTATAAAATTACCTTTTAACAATTAATTTGTTTTACATATTTTTCTTTAATATAACTAATTTATCCCAATATTTATAATAATTTTTTATATTAAATTAATATTTATAAATAAAGGAAATTATTATCTTTAACAGTAAAATAGATGAGATCATATTAAAAATATATAATTATATAAAAGGGAATATAGGATTTGGATCTCCTCCTCACCTTATCTTGTCATCACCTAAATCATCACCTAAATCAATAGTTTAAATTAACATTAATGCTAGATAACCTAAAAATTTAGCCCAAATTTCAACTTAAATGATGTCACAAATGGTTTTTTCATTAACCACACTATCTCAATTGTGTGTGGTGATGATAACTCTTGAAATTTGAGTTAATTATTTGGGATGTATAGCATTATTCTTAAATTAATTCTATCATTTTATAGTGAAAATAATAGAAATAATTCAGATCATTAATTTGTAATATTAAACATGTGGCAATGGATTATGAAGGTGAGAGCACTCAATGTGAGAAGATGATCCAAATCCTAAAATATAATGTTCAAACTAATTCATATATATAAATATATATATATATATATATATATATATATACACACATATATGCACAAGATCTTTATCTTATATATATATATATATTATGTATTAAAAATATTTTTATCAAATTAATATTCTAATATTCAATTAATAAATAATTTCATATTAAAAATCAATTATCATTTTTTTTAATATTTCTTAACTTAAATATATTAAATAATTAATTTAAAAATATATTAAATAATTATTGATAGAATAATAAAAAATTAATATATATATATATATATATATAATTAAATTCAAATATTGTATAAAAAATAATCCTTTTTTTTTTTTAATGGATAATTTTTTTAAAAAAAATCTTGTTAAAAAACATAATTTAAAAGATGGAATAATTATTTTTAAAATATAAATTACTAGGGCATAAAATCCGAATTCGGTTTCAGACTTTCAGGAATCCCACTAAATAAAGTAAACAGACTTTGAATAGGATTAGTATACTACATGTCTTATATATAGATCATGATTCTCTCTTGTTTTTTTTTTTTTTTTTTCCCTTAGTATTTCAGCAGATGTTGGCATATAAGTATAAAAGAAAATACATTGTTAAGATTTGTTAATTTCTTTCTCTCTTATGCTAGTGGATATTTCATTTACATTTGAAAGAAAGAAAAGAAAGAAAGAAAGAAAGAAATAAAGAAAAGAAAAAAGAAAAAAAAAAAGAAAAAAGGTAAGGTAAGGTAAGGATCCTAGCTCCTTGTACATCTATATATTTATCTTGGCAACTCATAAGCAAGACTGCAGAGATTTTTCTTCTGTTAGCTCACACGCTCTCTCTCTCACTTCTCAATCTCTTATTCTTTTGATCTTTTATCGGCATCTTCAATCTCTTTCGTCTCCAGTGACTTCAACACTTCATCCTCGTCGGATCGCCAATGAGCTACCCGTTTGGCGGGTCGGGCCTTGTAGAATTTGGGTTGGGTACTTGGGTTAGGCCCGAATCTGTGAATGCATGGTAGAACATTTTCGGGTCATATATTAGGTAGGGTCTCTGGCCCAAGATTTGCTCTCTGTTTTAAGTAACTCTGAACTATGCCAACCAACAAATCCAGAAAATGCAGATATAAAGGCACTTCTGTATGTTTTCATCCAAATTTCTTTTACTGTTAGTTGAAGAACGTGAAAAACTCATTGCTCATTAACTTCTCATGATTTATTGATAATAAGTAAGATAAAATGTTACTTTCATATATTCAAAGTATGTATTGTTTAACAAATTATTTTTTGTTTGATGGTTTAAATATATACCGTCAAACTAAAATGAAATGCATTTATTTCATTATAAGATTAAGATATTGGAGTAAACTAATTTGAGCTTATCATTTTTAAACAAAATAATATGTTACTTCCAACAAGTAATATTTTATTTGCTGCTAATTCCATGTACTCTCAGAACAATACTACCACAGTTGAGGATGAAGTCCACGACACCAATTTGGCCACCAGTTCGAACCTGAATCTGTTTTGGTCAAAGGTTCAGCGTTACTGGCTTCAACCTGGTGGAAATATTGTTGCCACATCATTTAGACACTAAAAAGAGAGTGATGATGGGCATGGGCATGGATCATGAGCATGTAATTGTTTTTAGATGAAGAAAATATATGGATGGAGAACAATTTTGGTGCGTATCGAATACATATTTCCAAATCTCTCAGCTAGCACCATCGTTGTCAACTCTTTTACTAGTCTCTAGATGAGGCCAAAGAAACTAGAGAACAAATCTTCATCAATTTCATTTAACTTTACTTTGTTTCTTTTTTTGTTCTTCATCTAGGATAATGTGTATGGCATGTACTTCCAACCAACTTTTCCAATAACACACTTTCAAAGTGTGAGAATGAGAAAGGGACATTACTGCAGAGAGAGTAAAATTTTAACATTAGATCATTACTATAAAACACTTTGCCTCTATAAGAGAATAAAGCAAGTTTTCAACTTTAGCCGGTTAATTTATCTAAAAGCTTTGGAACTTGATCTATATATAATTATATATTCGTTTGATATTCTAATTAAAAATTAATATCTCCATTGATTAGGATTGATTTCATGATCAAGGCTAGTTTTTAACCCTCAAAATACGCTTACTATTTATTTATTTTTTTTCTAAAGCCGGGACTTAATAAGGATTAGACTCAACTACAAGCACGGCCCGGAAGTCTGCTCCCACAAGGGGAGAGGGCTACTCCCACTAATATGGGGAGAGGGCACCCACACATGGTGTTAAACCAAGGAGGGACAAGATTTGTAAATATATATATATATATATATATATATATGCAAATATGTGCATACCATAGGTATTGAACCGTGGTGGCGGAGGGCTCCAAAGGAGGGTCGAACCACATTGGCAAGTGACACAATGACAAATACGCTTACTATTACTATATGACACTTTTGCGTATTTCCCATAGTCTTGTCCCTCGCATGCCGTTTTATTCCCACATTTCATAGTCTTATAAATATATTAAATATTAATTTAAATATAATATATATATATGTATATATATATATATTTATTTATTGTCCTATGAAATAACAATATTCTGACAATCTAAAAAAATCTTAAATTGATAAGATATGGTTGACCTAATGGTATACACCTCATATCTACAAGTTACGGATTTGAGTCTCTTGCCAAAACCTTGAATTATTACAATCTTTAAAATAAAAAAAATAAAAAACTATATATATATATATATATATATACATATCTTAAATTTGTTTTATATAAATTAAAAATAAAATTTTTGAGTTTAGAATTAATTTCAAGCTAACCTTTTACCATATAGTGGATCCATTGGGATCTCCTTTTGTTTTACAAATTGTGAGAGAAAATGTTTGTTGTATGTGTGCATTGTTGAGGAGTGGTATATATATCATAAGAAAGTACACGTATCACTGCATTTCACATTTTCAATAGCCAAAATGCAAAATACATCACTCATCGGTACACCCAATACACCGAAAAATTTCTTGTGAGAATATATATATTTTTTGAAGTATTATACTATTATATAAATTTTCTTATGGTGTAGATATGAAGGGGTTTTTTTATGAATCTTTAACTTCGTGATATAAGTGTAAAATGTTTTATCATGGGATCAACCTCATCCCGTGAAGAATATATTTACCCACAACTAAAGTTAAAAATAAATAATAAAGAAGTAAAGCAAATAAAATAAACAAAGACGAGAGAAAAAACAAAAATAAAATAAAATAAAATAAAATAAAAGGAGGGAAATAATAAAGAAAAATAAAGAAATAAAAAAGAGTGATGATGGGCATCCCCTCTTAGAAGAGACAAACAATAAGTGGGATTCTCTGCCCACCTCTCTTTCTCTCCCCCACTTTTTACCTTATCCCATTTCTTTTTCTCCAACTTTTTCTTTACTGTAATTTTATTTTTTCTATACAAAAAAAAAAAAAAAAAGAAGTTGTAATTATAAATTAATTCTCATAATTAAAAAATAAAAACTTGTTTTACATGAGAGAGACAACAAAACATGGTCCCACTGCAAAATAACTCAAGCGCGCGTATAAATCACCACCCCGAGTGAATCCCACGAGTCAACTCAGTTAAAAAAACAGTCAAATAAAATCTAACTCAAATCCAGTGAAGAACGTACGTCTTTAAGCAGACCCAAAACCTGTTGCATGTTGGGCCGTTTCCCCGGTGATTCAGCCGTACACAGGTATCCAACTCGGAGACTCTCCACCATCTCACTCACTGAGTCACCACCGCCGAGTTTCAATCTTAAATCAAGCGCGTTAACTCCACCTCCCTCCTTAACCAACCTCCTAACCCACTTTACACATTCTTCTGTCCCTTGCTTTCCCGTCAACAGCTCCATCAATAAGACGCCGAAGCAATAAACGTCGGACTCGGGGGTACTTTCGTCGTCATTTCCACGTATTTCTCCTACATTTTTGGATCTGATCTGTTGGAGACCGAAGTCATCGATTTTGGGTTCCAAATTCTCAGCGAGTAGAATGTTGGAAGCGACGAGGTGGCCATGTGTGGAACCCACGTGGTGGAGGTAAGCCAGACCGCGCGCTACGCCCACGGCGATGCGGTGGCGCGTGACCCAGTTCGTTTTCTCTGGGGATGATGATGGTTGGGACCCATGTTGATCCCACGTGTCACCACTCCAATCCTCCACGTTGGTCTCTCCTGTTGGAAGCTCGTGGAGCCACCTGTGCAAGTCGCCGTTGGCCATGAACTCATACAAAACTAGCTTCTCCTTACCTAAAAGTCACCGACAGTTAAAAAATAAATAAATAAAATTCAAAATTTACCAAACAAATTGACTTTTTGACCACAAACACACAAATGATTATCATGATCAGAGATTTAGAGACGGTGGAAAATGAATGCACGAGTGAACCAAAAATACACGAATATCTATAAAAAAAATAAAAATGTATAATGATAACTTGTGTTAGATTTACGTGACAAAATTGTAACACATCACTGTCTATGTAGTACGACATCGGAAAGCTTTGAATATAAATATAAAAAAACCCGTGACAGCATTTAATATGGTGGTGCAATCACTGCACAATTAGATACTGTACGTACCTGCAATACAGTAACCGGAGAGAGGCAACAAGTTTGGGTGTTTAAGCTTGGAGAGCTCATCGAACATGGTCACTGCTTCATCATGATCAACGTCTTTGGAATTTTCCAACAACTTGATTGCCACGTGGAGCTCACCGGGGAGGACCGCTCTATACACTGGCCCACACCTGCCTTCAGCTAACAAAGACTCTTTGCCAAAGTGAGACGTGGCAGCAATCAGGTCCTTGAAAGTCAAGTTCATCAACGGCTTAGAGCACATGATCACCGGAGCTGAAGTTGGTTGCTTCAAATCTGCCACCCATGACGTGCCTGACTCGGTCTCGAAAGAGAACGGCCCAGATTTCTCCATCTTAAAGGGCAGTTGTTGAACCGGTTTGGAAATTGCCCACTTGTTTTTTCTAGCTAATGCTTTCTTTTTTCTACACAAGCAACAGATAATCAAACCCGCCATTGATACAAAAACAAAAGCTGATCCACATGACAAACCAATAACCAAAGCTTTGCTAATTTTGCTTCTGGGTTTATGTTTTTTCAAGTTTTTCTTGATGGGTATCTGTTTTTGGACGATTTTGTGAGGTGGGGTTCTTGAATGATCATGAGATTGTAAACTTTGGTTGAAAACGAAATCCCCACCATGAATAAAAGCAGATTTGCCAAATTTTTGGTACTTTTCAGGACCAACGAAACCTGTAAATCTGTTCATCGAAACATTCAAGAACATGAGACCACCAAGAGGAGGAAAATCAGTAGGAAAAGTACCGTTCATGGAGTTGTTTGATACATCCAAATACTTTAAAGAGGGAAGAGACGAAATCGGTTTTACATTTCCCGAAATTTTGCAGCTTGAAATGTCGAGTCGCTCGAGCTTGGTCAGATTAGCGAACCCAGATGGCAAATTTCTCAAAGCGTTGTGTGAAACATCAAGAACTCTAAGATTCGAAAATCCAGAGAGTTTGACGACGTTAGTGAACCTGTTACTTGAAAGGTTGAGCATTTGAACCGATGAAGACGGACCATTTCCCGAGGTGTGTTCAAAATCAATGGTCCCTCCAAATCTATTTTTTGATAGATTGACTTGAGTTAAATTTCGAATAGACCAAAACCAACCTGGTAGAGAGCCTTGAAGAGAGTTGCCGGAGAGATCAACGGTGTGTAACTCCGACATGTTCCTTAGAAACTTCCATGATATGATCCCGCTTAGATTTCTTGAAGAGAGATTCAACTCCTTTATTGGATGATTTGAGGAACAGTTGTTGAGATTGACTGGTGATCTGGGGCTGAGTTTGAGCCAAGAAATGTTGAAGTTTGAGACAGAACTAAAAGCTCTTGAGACCAGCTCTTGGTCTGTAGTGTTGCATGTAGATTGTGCAAGTGCAACCAGCGACAACAGAAGCAACAATCTGCAGAAAACCTCCATTAATTCTTTCGCTTGATTAATCAACCGTTAACTCCTCCTCGCAGTTCTAACGTATTCCATGAGAGAGAGAGAGAGAGAGAGAGAGAGATGTGAAACGAAAATGAGCTTCTTCTTAATTAGTTTTATGTTGTCGAGAGAGAGAGAGGAGTGGTTCACTTGTTCTATTTCTAGTGAAGTGGGAGTTGACGGCGTTAAGTTTGACGGCATTAGTTTTTTTTTTATTTTTTTTTTTATAAGATGATATCATTGTGAGTCATGATCTGTCGGAATTTGACGAGATTAAACTTAATAAGTGCGGTTTGAAATGCAACTCCCACACAAGGGGAAAGGTCTCTTCATATTATAATTTAATGGGCAAATATTGTAATATTTTTACGATAGCAAAGGAGCTTAATTTTAAAGTATCCGACCACCAAGACAACAACCCTTCCTTGACCGAACGGAGTGTTGGTGTGTTGACTTACTATATATAGCTGAAGAGTCTAGTCTTATTAAATATCAGAAATATCATCGGTCGGTGATGCGGTGATTGCTGCAAGACATACTAATTCCATAATAAAATGACCATTTTACCCATGGTGAATTTTTGAAACTAGATTGCAATCGAATGAAGCAATTTGGATTCTTTGTTTTTGTTTGTATTGTCCAATTTGTTGCATTGGTTGGACTGGTACCACATTTGGTCAGTGCATGTAGTCTAACCGGTGGGTGGGACTGGGGCCCTTCCTTCTTCGATAGGTCAAAGTTTCTGATTGATGATTCTATTGTTCCATCGGTGCAAATACATTAGATGGTTTTTTATTTTATTTTAATTTTATCAATTAAATGGTTATAATTAGGAGGTTTTGCTTATATATAGTTCCCAAAGGTTTTCTTATATATTTGTGTGTTCAATTTATGCTTTTACTTTTGATGAAAAAGATTAGTCCTTTTTCTTTTTGTGATTCATAAAATAATAAACTTCATATACAAGCTAGGTAGACATCACTTTTATTGCCAATTATTGTAAGTTGATGATATCAATCAAAATCATATATCACACATGTGAGTGCTCGTAGTCTTCTCCATGAATCAAACTTTTGAAAAATCATTTAAAATTATTAGGAGTTGGATATTGGTGTGTGAACACAACAATAATGCTCTTAGAAATTCTTAACTAATAACAACTATATATATACAGTGGTTCTCTCATAAGGGTTCCTTTATTTTAATTTCGGTAATGACCACCATGAAATCATATCGATTTGAATGAATTTTAATCTGAATTTTTTTGTGGATGATAAGTAAATTGAAATCTACCTATGAATAAAATTTGAAAATTTTTCAAGCACGAAAACTATTTTTCTTGAATTTCCTATATTTCGCCTATTTTTCTAATGCCTTCATATTTAAAAAAATCGGTAAAAATGGTTTAAGTACTTGAAAAAAATTGAAATTTTATTCATAGGTAGATTTTAACGAATTTATCATCCACAAAAAAATTCAAATTAAAATTTATTCAAATCGATATGATTTTGTAGTGGTCCTTACCGAAATTAAAATAAGGGATCCCTTATGAGAGAACCACTGACTATATATATATAGGGCATCTAGAAGTAATGAACAAATAAATCATGAGCAAATTGATTAATTTAATCAAAATATATGTATATATATATAAACCCACTAAAGTTAATTATTGTTCTATTTAAGTTTCATTGGAGCTTTATGACAAAGAAATTGAGGGTTTTCACTTGTTGATGAGAGGTGTGTGTGTGTGTGAATAAAGGGAGAGAGGAAATTTGGCTTGGAAGAGCCAAAGCACATAATCACATATTGTCAATTGGTCGCATACCATTTATTTTGTGCAAAGACCTTGACTCAAACATAAGTCGTCCGCCATAGCTGTAAAAGACCTCTTAGTGGAATAATGTTATTATCCTATATATCAAGTGGATTCTATAAGTTATTACCGGAAATGAACGTGGGGTTGACATTGTCAACGGTTTTTATACTTCTTTTTTAATGAAATTGTGGATGGGAGGGGGAGGAAAGAGGGATACGATTTGAACCTATAACCTCAACGTAATTGGTCCTATAACCTCAATGTGTGGGTGTGACCGTGTGAGGGCAGGCACTACCAACTTTATCAAATTTTTATACAACTTAATATTGCATAATGTTTGGTCTATTTATACGATTTTTAATTTAATTCAATCAAATTTTCAGTGGGCAAGTTAATAAAAAGATAATTAAAATGTAAAATATTCATATGATCTCTATAATTTGCGAATGAATCTAACTACACATTGTGAGATTAGAAGACCGATTTGAAAGAGATATATATATATATATATATATATATATATATTTACAATATTTTAAGTAGTTTTTGCTAAATTATTCAATACCCTTTTCTTTTTACACAATACTGATGTTAAATTTGAACTTTGATGTAAATCACTCTTACCCATTCTATAAACTCTATAGAACATATAATATTCTCTAGAAAAAATAATAATTAGTTAATAATTATATAATGGTTATAGAATGATAAGATTGATTAAACCCATACAACATAAAGTTGATAATAATACAAAAATATTAAGAATTTCTTGGGTGGGTGGTGGCATGGTAATGGCCGGCAAACTTGCTCCACGCCTCCACACAATTTACCTTCTGCACATCTCACCTGCCCCAACCTCATCTCACGTGATCTTTGGCCCAATTTCCTAAACGATGCCCAATGCACATAATTCCAAACCAAAATTCCAATAGAATGACAACTAAGATATCAAATTATAATTAATTCTCTCCCACCTAAAAGTTTATCACGTACAAGAATGTGAAACCCATTTGTTTATGTTTTTGTTATTATGATATGATTTTTTATAATATTTGTACAATTGCTTAATTAATAATTTTAATTAGTGGGTGTGGGAGCCTAGTGGAAGTTAGGAAAATTGGGTTTTATGTATGTTGGGACTTGGTATTAGGTTTATGACTTATGACTTATGAGTAAGTACAAGGACAATCATATTTATGCAGCTGTCTATAATTCATAGCACAAGAAAACATTTTGACTAAGCTATATATGTCATTTGGATTCGTGGAGTTTGGTCACTGGTGGGTTGAATTGTTAATTGAGTTTAATTGATGTAAGTTGATACTTGATTGTATGTGTTGATGGCTAAATCGATCTGATACTACATCAAAATATACTTTTAATAAGAAGAGTCTAACAACTTGTATGAATGAAAGTTGTTAAATGGACTTAATAACAACATTCAAAATTATGAAGCTGTTATTATTAAATTCAGAGGTCCAATGACTACATATTTATGCAGCTGTCTATAATTCATAGCATAAGAAAACATTTTGACTAAGCTAAATGTCATTTGGATTTGTGGAGTTTGGTCATTGGTGGGTTGAATTGTTAATTGAGTTTAATTGATGTAAGTTGATACTTGATTGTATGTGTTGATGGCTAAATTGATCTGACACTACACCAAAATGTATCTTTAATAACAAGGGTCGGACAACTCGTATGAATGAAAGTTGTTAAATGGACTTAATAACAACATTCAAAATTATAAAGCTATTATTATTAAATTTAGAGGTCTAATGACTACATATTTATGCAGCTGTCTATAATTCATAGCACAAGAAAACATTTTGACTAAGCTATATATGTCATTTGGATTTGTGGAGTTTGGTCATTGGTGGGTTGAATTGTATATTGAGTTTAATTGATGTAAGTTGATGATTGTATGTGTTGATGGCTAAATCCATCTGAGTATGCTCCGAAGGATAGGTCCGGTAATTGTCTTGCTCTTTGTGGATCTTAAGAAATCAATGAACAATGGTTAAAGTGACCAGCGAGGACGTTGGCAATCACCCTCTTATGCTCAAGTTAGTTATGGAGGTTTGGATAGGATTATATGGACTTAAAATTAAGAGTTTTTACTATAGAGAAGATCACTAACATAATTTATATGGTTGGAGCATTTATATATAGATTCATCTCTAACTCATTGTTATGCTGTCAGTTTCTTTATAAGTTTGGGGTGACAAATTGTCTTTTTTACCATGACAAGTGTCGTTTTGCTTGTCGGTGAGATGACAATTTTTAACCCTATTTCCCATGCTTCCTTTCGTGGACAATGTAGTTTTGAATGAGCGGTTCATCCATACAAGAATACCTTTTAAAAAATCATTTTAACAAACGTGCATTTACTCATCCAACTTACCCCAACTTACAGTAAACTTGTTAAAACAACTTTATGTATTTTTATATTTTTAAAACTTATATATGTAATTCATAATTATATATACTCATTCAACACATTTTAAAACCTTTTTTATAAGTTCTGAAGTGCAAGCAAAGAGAAGGACATGGAGGATAAAGCTACATCCTATAGGTTGTTCTTCTTATTTCAAATGAAATTGACTCAATACCCGGTCGATGATGAAGATGGGGATGATTTTCTATTCCCATCTTGTTTTTGAGGCAAGAATGGGGATGGTACTCTCCGCCCCATCCTAGCTTGTCCCGGTCTATCTTTAAACTTTTAATAAGAATGAATATCTCTATCATTAATCTAGCTAGAATGTGCATTAAAAATGAGTATGGAAATAATATGCTCCATATTATTTGTGCTTTAATCAAATAATTCAACAATGCCTAGGCCAAACTATAAATACGTACGAGCTTCAAATAATCAAATTAATTGTACTCTCAGTCATTGATTCAACAGCACATCCTCATAAATTTGATTGTTTGTCAATGCCGCTACTTGATACAAATCAAAATTATGAGATTGCAGCTCATGGTGACATTTAGAAATCCCAAAACTTGGGGTGCACCAAATATTTATGTGCCCGATCCTTTAGCCCATAAAGCAGGCCCGACCCATCCACGTCCTTTGGGCTGATTCACGGTTTACTCGGGATTCGAATCGGGTGACTTCGAGGTTAAGCTATAAAGCTGTGGTTTAAGCACCACCGTTGATTTCACTAAGAAACTCGTGCCATTTATACATGTCAGAAGTTCAGAACCACATACTACTAAGTGTACATGTCATGCATGCACATGATGACCCGGTTCCACACTTAAACAAAGACTTCGAATATTTATTTGTTTCATTTGTGTATAGGTTAATCACATTCATGCATTTGCAATCGAGTATGAATCAATGAAGATGCAATCTCATATACAGCTAAATGAACACATGTTCCCTTGCCATAGTGGTGGGCCTTCCTTTGAGAACCCCCCCAACCAATGTTCAAGACCTAATGTATGCATAGAATTATGCAAATTTTCCTTGGCTCATTTAAAAACATGGGTGTTGTCCCACTTTGTGTGGGTAGTTGTCCTTCCTTCGTGTGGGTTCTCTCTCTCCGTCGGTGGGAGCTTCAGTCTGGGCTGCGCTTGGAAGTCGATTCTCAATGGATCCCAATTGTTGTTGTAATCATGTAATCATATCCTGGATCTGTATTCCAATCATTGTAATCCTGTTGTTGTATTTCTATCAATATATATTATCTTTTTTTCTTTCTTAATATGTACATATCTCTCTCGGACCGATCACAGTCTCGATGTAGACTCCTTGTATATCAAAAATAAATCCAAAATCACGGTCAACTTTTTCATGTGTGGAATCGTTGAAACTTTGACTTGGGTGTGGACTAATTTTGCTACTCAACAACAACTATTGAATTCATTTTTGTCAAATTTATACTATCATATTAGTTTATAATTGTTTTAGATAGTTGGTTAATAATTTTTCAATCAAGAATTTGGTTGTTTAAATCTCAAAAGCTTTAGAAACATTGATTAACATCTCATTAGCTTAAGAAAATTGGATTCTTACCACAGTACAGAGAAGTCCAAACTCTAAACAGGCCATCTTAGGCCCATATAGAGAGAGCACTAAAATGGGCCGAGGAAAATATGGGCCTGTTCTTCACAAGTTAGCTTAATTTATGGCTTTAACTAAATACATTTTTCTAAACACAGCCCTTTTCTTTACAACATACAATGGTGATGATTTTTAAAAGATCCATAAAAATATAAGCAATTTTAAATTTATCAATTCCTAAAAATTTTATTGTTTTTGGAGATGAATAAAAATAGAAATAGAAATATATATGGCTATATGGCTATTTGTAGCTATTTCCTCTTCTATGAATAAAATTTAAGAATTTTTCAAACACTAAAACTATTTTTATTGAATTTTCCTATATTTCATCAATTTTTCTGATGTCTTCATATTTTAATAAAATTGGAATAAATAGTTCTACTGCTTGAAAAATTTTCAAATTTTATTCCTCGGCACATTTCATTGAACTTATCATCCACAGAAAAAATTAAGATCAAAATTCATAAAAATCGATGTGATTTCATCAAGGTCCTTACTGAAATTAAAATAAGAGATCACTTATAAGAGAATATACACACACATATATATATATATGTGTGTGTGTGTGTGTGTGTGTGTGTGTGTGTGTGTGTGTGTGTAATGCTAGACGTACTAATTTTTTTTTCCCAAATTCTGTCCCAATTGATGTGGCACTTGAGGTGTAAGTATCTTATAAATCATGAGATTATGTGGGGACTGATGTGATGCTGACACCTCACGTGCCATATTATTTGGGATAGATTTGAGAAATTTTTTTTGGGATATCTAGCATTACTATGTATATATATATATTGAAAATGGGGCTACATATTACCAAGAGTTTCCTTATTTTTTGTCAAAAATAAAATATCACCTAAATAGTAAGTTTCATTCTTTAGTCTTCTAAATGGTAGGGCTGTCAAAACGGGTCAACGGGTCGACACGACCCGTTTAATTAAACGGGTCAACCCGTTTAGACTTAACCCGACACGACCCGATTAAGTAAACGGGTCAGACCCCTATGACACGACACGACTCGAGTATTCAAACGGGTTATACGGGTTGACCCGTGACACGTTTAAAATCTAATCGGATCAGATTATACAGGTTGACCTGTGACCTGTGACCCATTTAACCCGTTTAACCCGTTTAACCCGTGAACCATTTGACCCATTTGACCCGTTTAACCCGTGACCCATTTATATACTATAACAAATATCAGTAACAACCCTATATAAAATAAAATAACAAAATAACCTTATTTACTAAACGGGTTAAACGGGTCACCCGCGAACCCGTATAGCTAAACCCGACACGACCCGTATACGTATACGGGTTAAACGGGTTGACCCGTTTATGACCCGAACCCGATTATCAACCTCGGGTTCGTGTCGGGTTCGCGGGTCACGGGTCATTTTGACAGCCCTACTAAATGGTGTAGGAGGACTTAAATACTCTTTAGTCTTCACTAAGAAAAAAAAAAAAGGTTTATTTTTTGCCACCCACTTCGGCGTTCTGTCCCTACCTTTTTTTTTTTTTTTTTTTTTTTTTTGAAGGACGTTCTGTCCCTACCAAACGGTCCAAACCTCATATTCTCTCTTTCACTATTATAGCTCTTAAATCATAGTGATTAGTCATCTTGAATACAAAACCTAACAAGATCTACCAATGAGATATACACTACTTGGACGAGCCCAACAAAACCTAACATATATTGTCGAGTACAAAATTGATATCCGAACCTTAAGCTTTTATGATATATATATATATTCAGTCTTTCTATTGTCAGTTTGTCATAACAATAAATATACCAAGACGAAGAATGTGGATCACAGATTATGGAGAAGTTTTGATAAATGCATACACTTTGAGTCAAAGTATGTAAATCTAGTAGTTCATATTCTTCGTCCCGATATATTTATTGTCAGGACGAACTGATAATAGAAAATCTGTATATATATTAACATCATTTTTCTATATTCATTGATGCTTCAACTTTTTTTTTTTTTGATTGGAAGTAACAACGAGTTACATCAATTGGATAACTGATCCAGACAGTTACTACAAATGGGACCATCGAGATTAGACATCGAGGCACAGCCCAGGCTACATCTCCCACACCGAGGAGAGAACACCCATACCCACAAACCCTCACAAGAGGGACAGAAACTAACCAAAACCCTACAAGAGAACTGAAATTAAACTAAAAAACTAACAAAACCTCACAAAGAGGATTGAATCTAACCGACTAAACCTAACACCGGTCAGAGGAGGAGGAGTCCCTTGGCTGCCGACAAGTGTTCCGGCGGAGTGGATCGTGCCGGACAAACTCTCGGGCCGCCGTCGCATCTCGCACTAAAACACTCCAGATCTGGCTGGATCCTAGAGGATCGGCCGATCTAACAGCTGCCGACGTTGGTTGGAAAAAAAGACTCGCCCGGTGGCGCAAGAGGGTCGGCCGGACGAACACCAGGGCTGTCGTAGCAGCCGCAGAAGACTCCCATCTGATCGGGAAGGCCTAGCGTGAGGGAGAAGATCGCCCGAAGGGACGACATCGCCGCCGTCTCCCGTTGCCACAGCAAGAAGTCGGCGACGGACTGAGGCGGTGAAGTATGTGTTAGGTTGAGAGAAATTTCTAGAGAGATATTTTAGAGAGATGGTATAGATAGCCGATAAGTAAACTTCTCATTGATGCTTCAACTTAAAATTACAGCATTTTATGTTTTAGAAGAAGTAAGTACATTATGGAGATTTGAAATTAACACTATATTTTTCTTTTGCAATGACTGATCGAGTGTTATTTTCAGGCTGAGGCTGAGTGTTATTTTTTTTACCAAGTATTGTTGGGAGTTAATTAATGATGAATCGAGAGTTATTACTTGTGGCCTTGTGGATACAGGGTACTCCGTACGAGAGTATTTTTTGTCAAAGTTGTTGAAAGTTTTTCACACGAAGACGATTACTGTTGAATTGAGACTTGTTGTTGGAGGGTTGAGAGATATTTTTTATGGAGAGTTATTGAAATTTTTTCACATCAAAACAATTAATGATATTTGAATTGGTTGGTCGAGATTATATTCTTATCCAGAGTTATCGATTTTTTTTTTTTTACATAAAAGTAATTAATGATGAATTGAGAGATATTTTTGATGGAGAGTTATTGAAAAATTTTCACATCAAAACCATTACTGATATTTGAATTGGTTGGTCGAGATTATATTCTTATCCAGAGTTATCGATTTTTTTTTTTACATAAAAGTAATTAATGATTAATGATGAAAGACTTATTTTTGGTGGGAAGTTATTGAAAAAATTCCACATCTTTAAGCATGTGGAAGTGGCAATTAATTAATGGTGTCATATTTAAGCAACGAAAAACTTATTATTATATTTAAAGATCAGTAAACTATTCATTTTTTCCCCTTTCAAAAAAATAAAAAAAAATAAAAATAAAACTATTCATTTTTTAGCAAATTCTTCTAGTAGATTCAACTAAGATTTCTCTCTCTAGTTTTCTCTTTCTCCCAATTGTTTTTATTACTATTATTATGGCTTTGACTGTTTGGAAGGAAAACAAATTTATAGGACAATTGGATCCATATAAGATTTTTGAAGTTAATTAATGTAGTATTTTTTTCTCAAATTGTGCATTGACTTATGAAATAAATAAATAACTATGAATTGTTGGTATTAACATGACCCAAAAATCAATTATGTAAATTCAAGAATAATCAAACATATAGAAATCATGTGGTAAGACCATCATTTAAAAAAAAAAAAAATCAAATTTGTTTTGATTATGACTTTCGTAACCTTGTACTTAGATGAAAGATCTTCAAAATTTAACATGAATGATCTTATACACAACTGATTTTGTTAAAAGTTAGGATAAACCGATCACGTATTGTTGAGTGTTGATATACCCCTTTTAAAATATCTAATGGTACTCATTCTACATGATTTGGAAATTAAATAGGTGTATTTGAAAAATAAGTGGAGTAATCAAGTGCAAAAAAAAAAAAAAAAAAAAAAAAAAAAATTAAATATGTTTTGATTATGACTTTCGTAACCTTGTACTTAGATGAAAGATCTTCAAAATTTAACATGAATGATCTTATACACAACTGATTTTGTTAAAAGTTAGGATAAACCGATCACGTATTGTTGAGTGTTGATATACCCCTTTTAAAATATCTAATGGTACTCATTCTACATGATTTGGAAATTAAATAGGTGTATTTGAAAAATAAGTGGAGTAATCAAGTGCAAAAAAATAAAAAATAAAAAATAAATAAATAAATAAATAAATAAATATGTTTTGATTATGACTTTCGTAACCTTGTACTTAGATGAAAGATCTTCAAAATTTAACATGAATGATCTTATACACAACTGATTTTGTTAAAAGTTAGGATAAACCGATCACGTATTGTTGAGTGTTGATATACCCCTTTTAAAATATCTAATGGTACTCATTCTACATGATTTGGAAATTAAATAGGTGTATTTGAAAAATAAGTGGAGTAATCAAGTGCAATTGTGATATTATTCTTGATGTGTGTAAGACTGTAGAGGAAAGGGAAAGTATCATCGTCTCTCCTATATTATGACCTATTAGTAAATTTGCCCCATGTATTTTCCTTAATGGCTAATCTACCCCCTGAAACCAAACGTATTCGTCATATTCCTCCTTCAATTAGCTTTTCCGTTAAAATCTCTTGATGACCGTAATCTTCTAAGGGTAAATAATATATAAAAAAAACATAATATTTGCTATAAAAAAAAAATGTATATTTTTTTTAGAGAAGAAAAAAACAGATTTATATATATTATTAAAAAAAAAAACAGTTTTTTTTTTTTTAAATAAAAAACAGATTTAATAATATATAAAAAAAAAGATAATATTTCCTATAAAAAAACATAATATTTTGTTAGAGATAAAAAATAGATATATATATATATATATATTATTAAAAAATAAAACAGTTTTATTTATTTTAATAAAAAAACAGAATATTTTTTTAGAGGAAAAAAAAAAATAGATTTTGTTAACCGGAAATTTAGGCAATTAATTCAAGGAAGAGCTTTTCCCACTAAAGGACCGAACCGCTCCCTTGCCTACCACGGTGGCATTCCTAACCAGTCCAGCCCGCTCGTTAGAAACAAAGGGCCCGGCCCTCTCTTAACCGCGCCTACTCATAGGCACGCTAGGATCAAGCGTTGTTCGACCCAGAACCAGCCTTCCTCCCATGAGAACGCTTTCGGAGAAAGGATACCCGACCCGCTCGGGAGCCCGCCTCAAAGGCTGCGATCCATCCGGGATCTGGCTCCCGCCCTTTCGTCCGGTAAGAAGGACCGCTTCCTCCAACAGCCGATCCGCTCCGATAGCCAGCCTCGCTGCAAGGAGTCCTACCTCGCCTCCCCCAGAGCCCTCCTACTGTTCCAGCGGTTCTCTCTAGAAGAAACCCTAGGAGTTCGCTAGCGCCTCCTGCTCTGTAAGGGCTGTCGCCAGCCTTCGCCTCCAGCTCACATGGGGTAAAAAGGGTGCTGGGAACACCTGCAAGGCACCATTGTCGCCTCATTAATAAAAAGCAGCAAGCACGGTTGAGGAAAGGCAACAGCTGACGGTAGAGATCGCCTACTAGCCATGATACTTCAACGGCTGGATAATGTTCCACCTCAGCCCTAATTAAAGGTCAACTATCCCTTACATGCAATAGGATATTGGTTTCCTCAGCAAGATACTTGCAGAAATGCAGCAAGCATGAAGAAGGAAATGGTGGAAGATAGAGATCGCCTACTAGCCATGATACTTCAACGGCTAGTATCATGGCAAGCACGGTTGAGGAAAGGCAACAGCTGACGGTAGAGATCGCCTACTAGCCATGATACTTCAACGGCTGGATAATGTTCCACCTCAGCCCTAATTAAAGGTCAACTATCCCTTACATGCAATAGGATACTGGTTTCCTCAGCAAGATACTTGCAGAAATGCAGCAAGCATGAAGAGGGAAATGGTGGAAGATGGAGCCTGACAGAGTGCAGCGGGACAAGCGCTGACACTATCCTCTACCGGGCCAGAACCTTAATAGCGACTGCCCACCGCCACAAAGACCCCTTGCGACCAATCAAAGCTCATAGAAACGCCACATTTTCACCACCTCAGCCCTACAGACGCGCTAATATGGACCTGAGACCTAGGTGGAGCGATCGAAGCCCTCCGAGACGTGTGGCAACCCCGATCCCACCCTACATCGGTGGCTGGGATTGGTCCCATCGATTACACCCTGGGAACTAGGGCCTCCACCTACCGAAACTGAAGCTCCCGCCAAGGCAAAGCTGGTAGGGCGCAATCCTGATCCTTGATTCTTGGTAACCGCCATTGTGGATAGAAGGGGACGGTGGAGATCTAGCCAGGGATTCCCGCCTAAACGAGGGCCTTCCACCTACCCCTCCTACCCCTCCTACCAAAGATACTATAAAGACCCCTACATCCCACAGAGGAAGGGGGTTGGCTTTTGAAAACAAAAACATCCTACTTGGCCTAGTCAAAGCTCATATGTGTGTGTTTTACTTGGCTACTACCCCGCCTAGTCAAAGCTCCTATGTGTGTGTCCTACTTGGCTACTACCCCGCCTAGTCAAAGCCGCTATGTGTGTGTCTTACTTGGCTACTACCCCTCCTAGTCAAATCTCCCATGTTCAACCAGCCTAGTGATCCCCCTACCTCGACCGGATCCATGCATGTTTTATTCCCGTCCCTCATGTAGACCCTTTTGTAATCGTTGGATGTAGGGTGTGAACTAATGTATGTTGTACTCCATTTTCAAGTAATAAGAGAGCCACCTTTTTACTTCTCCGAAAGTGTATCAGCCATTCCCCACACCCCAGCACGCCACCTCAACCTCTGTTCCATCTCGTAGGACCAGTCCTACCACGTAGTATCGGTCCCTGGTACCCGGACCAAGGGGGATTCGCCCCACCCGGTCCGGGCCAGCTGCGGTGCATCCCGTACACCGCGGTCCAGGTTATCCCGGGAAAACCCCCGACGGATTTTCAGGATAACAGATTTATATAAATTTATATATATATATATATATATATACAGTCTTTCTATTATCAGTTCGAACTTACAAAAGTTATATCAGTTCCTTGTATGTAGGCCACTAGATTTAAATACTTTGACTGACAAGTGCATACAGCCAAATCAAAGTATTTAAATCCAGTGGCCCACATATAAGGAACTGATATAACTTTTGTCAGTTCAAACAGATAATATAATTTTTGTATATATATATATATATATATATATATATATATAATCATCATCATCATCTTCCAACATTTACACTCAAACCCTAACATAATCCACCACAACTGAAACACCCAAACCCTAGCCACCGACCGAAATCACATCGACCTCTACCCCTACGAGCGCCGATCTCCTCCCAGTCACTGTGTCTTCTCTCTCTCTCTCTCTTCACATCTAGTTCATCTCTCTCTCTCTCTCTCTCTCTCTCTCTCTCTCTCTCTCTCTCTTCGTGAATCCGTCTCCATCGATCTCCTCCATTGCCAATCTCCAGTCCATATACTCTCTAAATTCACCAGCGAGATCGAGCATCAATCTCCTCCGTTGAGAGGAGATCGGCGCTCGTTGGTGTAGGTGTGGCCGTGGGTGTTAGTGGTTGTGTTTGACAATGGATGTTGGTGGTCGATTTTAGGGGTGGTGGTTGTGTTTGGGTTTAGGTTTGAGTTTGGGTTTGGTTGGATTTGAGGGTGTAGATGGTTGGAGATGATGAAGATTTCTAGAAAAATGAAGGTGGTGTGTTTTGGGTGGATGGTTTTTGGTGATTGTTAGATTTTTTTTTTTCAATTTTAATGGAGAGGATTCTGGATTGATATTGAATGTGGATGATAAATGATGATGTTGTTGAACTTGGATTGTGAATCTCTTTTGATTTTTAGGAAAACAAAATTTCTTTTCAATTTCTGGGTTGTTTGAACTTTGAATGTGATGAAAGTTTTTTTTTTTTTGTTAATATATTTTTTTAATCTCCATTGAAGATGGTGGAGACAATCATTTTATTATTTTTTTGGTTTTTATTTTTATTTTTATTTTTATTTTGCTTTGTAAAAGAATTTATATTTTTTATGATTTTTCTTTTCAAACCCAGTTTCACGATTATCGAAGGGCAAAAATGTCTTTTAACATGGAAATTAACTTTTTTAACAGAAAATCTAATGGGAAGGGGGAATATGGTGAATACGTTTGGTTTCAAGGGGAGACTGGCCATTAAGGAATATACAAGGGGCAAATTTACTGATAGGTCATAATAATGAGGGGTGGTTATGTTTCTGTTTTTAGTGTTCGGAATGAAGAATTAGTAAAAGAATTTCCTCTAGGGAAAGTATCATTTCCTCCTCACCCCCCACCCAAATAAAAAAGATATTATCATTTGGATCTCTATGTTTTTTTGAATTATCTGTTTTTTATTCACTTATTTATTTTTCACTTGATTGGTCTCTATGTTTTTAAAAACCTATCAATTTGATCCCTCTGACCAAATTTTTGATGGTCAACGGTCATAGAAAAAGTAAAATAGCATTTTTACCCTTGACCATTTATTTTCGTTTAAAAAGTAAAAAAAAAAAAAAAAAATTGTATAACGAAAATTTTAAAATTAAATATAAAAATTAAAACCTAATTGTTTATTACTTCAAATAAAAAACCTAATTGTTTATCAAAAAATAAATAAAAAAATAAAAAAATTCATAACACATTTCAATCCAAACACGAACACAATTCAAAACACAAATACAATTCAATCCAGATTCAACCAATCCAACATCAATTTGTATCTATTATCCATCGAATCATCACAAAAATAAAATAAGAAAAAAGAAATCAAAATTGCAAAAAGAACACAGATTTCTCTCCCATAATCCCAGCTTGGGCAACCTCTACTTTCCCTCCACCACCCAAATCAAACCTAAGTTTCAACCACCACCCACCATAAATAAAAAAACCCATAACCAATTAGGTGTTTTCTTTGATTGTATTTAAAACACAAATACAATTTTTTTTAATATAAAAAAAATCAAAAATCAATCATTGTTAATCAATAATAATAATAGAAAAAACCCCAAAACCAATTCTATCTCATGGAGCTTGAGATTGAACCCGGAGGAGGATAAGGGATTGAAGTTTTGTGAGGCAGTGGTGTAGCCGTTCCAATCCGCAAGCAGAGACGACGAATTTGAGATCGAACCCGGAGGAGGAGGAGGAGGGATCGTTTGTTTCCGTTTGATTTTCAATCAGTTGCTAAGATTGATTAGGTCTAATTTGTAGATAATTTTTGGCGGTGGCTATGGTTTGGGTGTTGGAGAAGATGGTGATGTGAAGAAGAGGGCTTGAGAAAGAGAAAGGGATCGGCGGTGGGTTTGGTGTTTGAGTGGTGGTGGTGGTTGGGTTTGGATCTTGACGGTGGTAAGGGTTTCTGGGTTTCATTGCTTTATGAAGAATATGAAGTTTGTTCTTTATGTTTTAATTAATTTATTTATTTTTTATTAGGTGGAGATCCAATCATAATTTTTTTTAAAAATTTTATTGTTTTTTTTTAATAAATTTTTTTTATTCCACCATCCACATTCCAGTCCATATTCAAATGGAAATGGACAGTGGAGATTCAATTTGGATCTCCTCATTTAAATTACTTTTTATTATATATATATATATATATATATATATATATACATTCTTTCTAATATCAGTTTGAACTGACAAAAGTTATATCAGTTCCTTGTATGTGGGCCACTAGATTTAAATACTTTGATTGACAAGTGCATACAGCCAAGTCAAAGTATTTAAATCCAGTGGCTCACATGCAAGGAACTGATATAACTTTTGTCAGTTCGAACTGATAATAGAATTTCTGTATATATATATATATATGTTCAAGTCAATGCGCATTGATATAACTTTATCGGTGCGTTGGATGTGGATCATTAGATTTACATACTTTGACTTAAAGTGTATGCACTTGTTAAAATTTCTTCATAATCAGCGGTCCACATACATTGGCACTAATGTAGTTACATCAGTGCGCACTAATGTGAACAAAACCGTATATACATACATATATATATATATATATATATATATATTTATGTGTTGGCACATGGCATATCATTGTTTAAAAACAAAAATACCCTTAGAACCGTTTAATTTGACTAACGGTTGACTCACAGAAGGACGAAATTGATAGGTTTTTGAAAACATAGGGACTAATCTAGTGAAAAACGAATAAGTGAGTAAAAAACAAATAATTTTAAAAAAAATAGGGACCCAAATGATAATATCTTTAAAAAAAAACACTAAAAACAGAAACACACACCTCTTCGGGCGGTACAAGAAACAAAAGTATTTTTGGTATCTATTTTTGATTTTAGCCTCTTTTAAAGAAAGAAAGTACTGTCTCTCCCTGAAACTTGGAGGCTGCCTCCTCTTATAATTATAATCGTTTAAATATTCAAAAGCTGACACCTAAATGGCTATATCACACCTTGTGTTTTTATAGTGTATAGTTTATATGTTGATTTTTTTTTCTTTTTATAGGGTTAATTGCACAAACATACCCTCTATTTATCTAATAAAGTAA